>JBBPCX010000038.1:2499679-2528907 GCA_037974365.1 Hydrocynus forskahlii
TGTGTGTGTGTGTGTGTGTGTGTGTGTGTGTGTGTGTGTGTGTGTGTGTGTGTGTGTGTGTGTGTGTGTGTATGTAAGTGTGTGTGTGTGTGTGTGTGGGAGAGTATATGTTACAGATCTAGCATGTGATTCACAGTGCAGTTTGAGTGTTTTACAGGAGCTTCCAAGAGGAACTGGCCTGGAGCCAGTTTGTGTCCATAAATGGGATGGTTTGAGCTCAGAAGAATTTTAGAAACGGTGATGCACTCGTCCCAGGGCTCACATGCTAACTGTATCCATGGCGATGAAGGCTGTACTTAATCTAAGCTGTTGTCCTGGTGGTGTTTAAAGAAGTGAAGTAGGGCTTCACAACATATAGTCTGTTAATCATTATTGCAATAACCGTACCTTATCACAGAAGGCTGCAATATGCAAATGAGTCCCAAACCACGTACAGTGTTTCTGACAGGGTGACCAATCACAGCTCCAGGTGAGCTACTGGGTGTTCGGATGAATCATATAAGCCAACAAAAGTCGAATTTTTAACCACTGAACGTGTTGGCGAATCGGTGCATGAATAGAGCTAAACTGCTGTAGCCCGAATAAGGAGATGTGTTAAACGTGTTGGTTTTGTGACATCACAAAAACTATGTTCTAAAAAAATAAGGGGTATTAATGCTTACTTTTCAAATATTGACTCTAAGAATAGAGGAGTAAATGTACATTGAAACATTGGTAAGCCTTTTTTCATTCCAGAAAAGTGATGATATTAGCCCTTTAATATCTTGAAAGGCATCACAGTCACAGCATGTAGCCGTACAATCGCAATGCTGATATTTTGTCCATTTCGTGCAGCCCCAGCCCCACACGCACGACCCAGACCTCTGCTACATCAGAGTCGCTCCCAGAAAAATAGACTGACTGAGGGAATAGTGTTATCAGGTGTAAATGAATCTCAACATGGTACGGGTCACTAGACAATCAATACCTTGCCTGAGTCTGTCCTGTGGTGAGAAACTGGTCAGAGATGAACAGGGTAGAGGTTGATAAACTGCACAAATGGCCAACAGTCTGATCTTTTTGTCAATATCAACAACACCCCCTCAACTCTGTTCTATTCTGTTCTCTTCTACTTAATTCTGTTGTGTTCTGCTCTGTTCTATTCTGTTTTAATGTATTCTGGTTTATTCTGTTTCAGTCTACTCTTTTCTGTTCTGTTCTATTCTATTCTATTCTATTGTGATGTATTCTGTTCTGTTGTATTCTGTTTTATTCTATTCTGTTCTGTTCTATTTTATTGTGATGTATTCTATTCGGTTGTATTCTGTTCTATTCTATAGCGAAGTATTCTGTTCTGTTGCATTCTGTTTTATTCTATTCTTTTCTGTTCTGTTGTGAGTCTCTGCCACTGCTCTGAATTCTGAAACCTCTCTCAGTTCTGTTTTAGGGTCATGTGACCTGTCTCCACTGAGGCGTTGCTGGTCCAGAATGACGTCTCAGCGATGATGCAGTTGTCAGATCGCAGCAGTGCAGCGTTAACTTGTTATACTCTTCAGCACTCGGTTTATTCTTAGCCTCCGTTTCACACAGCAACCTTGGTGCGTTCTGCTAATTTGTTGCACTTTTTCCTTTCGGCTGGGCTTGAGATTAAACTTCTGAAGAAAGTTCCAAAAGTTTTGCAGTTTTTCTCCAGGCAGACACCTTTTCCTCTTTTCCCTCGTCTCTGACACGTGTATTTGCTTTTAACTAGATGTATCAGTGTGTGGCACCAATACTTACTGATACTCTTATTGATCTCACCCTCCATAATTGGGTTCAGAAAATGAAGACATCACATGAAAAGATTAACTCAGCAGTTAATTTATGACTTTTTTGGAGAAATAAGGATCTAAACTTTGTCCTGATTTTCCTGTATATATAATGAGGGAAGAGCGTCGCTACAAATGTTCTGTTCGACAAATGATGTGCAGAGTGTCACTCCGTCCCTCCACTGATCAAATCCAGCATCGACCGTTTAAAAACACAGCTGTGTTAGAATGTTTTAACACTGCAGAAACACTGACAGCAGCACCCTTAGTCCAGGAGGTTCTTCAGATTTCAGCACTGACAAATCAGGAACTGTCTCTCCATACCCATCAGTAATCTCCCATCAGTAAAAGGGGCTGCAGCCATCTCTGCTTTCTGATTGGTCCACATATTGACATCACAACATGTAAAGAGGCCATTGTTTTTAACGAAGAAACAACAATGGAGATACAAACTAACAACTGGGAAATCGATGAAGTACAAGCACTGCTGTCTGTTTGGGCTGAAGATAAATTTCAGTTGGAGTTTTCTATGACGCGGCAAACAAATTTATCTTTAACACAATGAGAAATGCGAGGGCCTACCAGGCCGTTGCTAACAAGTTAGCTGGGTTAAAATACCACAATAACATTAGTGGCTCTGGTAGAAAAAACTTTCCACTGGCTCGACCCCATGAACATGGTTTTGGGCGACTGGCCATAAACTGTGGGGTGAGAATTGCACATCAGACACTCTGTTACTGGGGTAAGACATGCGGCAAAATTAAACAGTGCTGCAACTTCCATGTCATCACAGTGCGATTTAGGTACGGCACAGTTCCAAACCGCTCCTTTAAGACTCTTTTGCCTGCTGTCTTTTCCTTCCTCCCTTCCTTTTGCAGCTGAATAACGAGTGCGTTACACAAACGCCTACTGGTAGTTCATTAAACACCCACGACTCGTACTCCTGATTTCATGCAAGTGGGGGATGAATACCTTTTTTTTAATACGTTATCATTAGAGCGGTGCTTAAAATTAAAAAGCCAGCTATTCAGCGACCTCGCCATGACTCAGCACACATTAAGCCTGCTGCTTTATGTAATAAGCGCCTCTCCTCATACTGAGGCACGCAGATCCTGGTTAGACATGAATCTCGGCCTTTAGTGATGTCTTCGAGGATTTACTTGTCATTTCTACTCTGTGGGAATGGAGCTCAAGAGGAAGCAGCGGTTAAACAGGAAAGAAAATGTGACCACTACATAAATCCACAGTGTCTGGGGTCGATTTGGCCCTGATGTTACTGAAGAATCACCAATTTTACATTATTTTCCAATGACACACAGCACTCTGCCACCCAAGTCTTGAGCCATCCCTCAATTCTTAGTATTTCGCTTTCTTGTATTTCTTTTTCAGACCTTCTTTTATTTTTAATGTGGTCTTGAGGAACTGTTCTCCAGGCTTCCTGAAGGACTTTCAAAGTCTCTCATTCTCAGTCCAGTCCCTGAACCTGACCAGTTTCAGAGGAATGTTTTTGTCTGTTAAGCCACACAGTGACCTACATATGAATCATTTGAGCATAACAAAGACCATCTAACTGAAGCCCTGAACCAGTGAAGAAACAGGAGCAGATGACTCCAGAGGATCAGGCGGTGATCAGTATACTGGTGGTGCTGAATGCTAAGTGGTTGGAATACGTTTATCTAGGCTCCTTGTATCTTTAGACAGTCAAACATTTGTTCCAATTTCTTTTATTTAATCTATTCAGTATGCCAAAGAGAGATGAGACAGGCAGAACATAGTATAAATAGTAATAGTATTTTTGCACCAACAAGGTGAATCGAAGCAAAACATAAAGAAATGAGGGGAGCTCGAGGCTTTTCCACTGTACTGTACATAGTCAGGAAGACTTTTTTCATGAGTGAGTTTGAAAAGTTTTTGCCAACACTGGTGCTGAAGTGCTGCACAAACAGCTGGTATAATCTCTATAGAGACACACTGACCAATAGAATGGTTATTAGATCCATGTCCCACAGTGTGATCTGTAATGATCTCAAAGACTCCTGAAATAACTGTAAAGAGTTATGTAAAGAGCATAAGAGAAAATGACCAAAATCCCATATTGATATTAAACTGAATGCAGCTCTCCCTAAGCGAAATAGGCTGGACAAAGAAAACATATTATTTTGAATTTTCTTTTTCTCCAGATTGGATCAGTAAGAGTGTTGGAAAGTATTGGTATCAATAAGCAATATAAGCATTGGCACTGATATTGGTACAGCCCTAAACATATGATCAACAGTGGAAATGCCGAATTGCCTGTACGTGTTACTCTGTGTGTGTGAGGTAGGGGGGCTGTGTAAATGTTCTCTTTCACCAGACTGGTTCTGTGATTGGGGAAAAAAGCCACAATACTCTTAGTCAGAGACTTTCGTTCTGAGTAGGCCTAGATGTTTTTGTTCTAATTTTTTTTTTCAGATTTAGTATCACTGTGGGTATTTCCAGCCCCCACATGCTGTAGGTGACACTACACACACATACTTGTAACTAGTCTTCACACCATTGACAGTGAGTGTTCCAGTTTATCAGAATTGATGAGCGTTCAGAAATGCATGGAGATGAACACAATAAACCACTGACCTGATCCGGTTTCTACAGGGAATAAAGAACCAATGCTTTGAAATACAGTACTGCGGTTTTACTGTCTGTCACAGTCAAACGTTTCTTCCCATTTCTTTCATTTAATCTACTCGGTATGGAAAAGATAAGACAGTTTGACTGACAGAAAATAGTACTTTTGCACCAACGTGATTCAAAGCTAAATTTGAAGGAATGGGCTCAAGACTTTTGCACAGTATTGTATATGAAACACTGATGTTCATAGACAGTCCACTCACCTGGAGCTGTGATTGGTCACCCTTTCAGAAACACTGTGATTGATTAAAGACTCATTTACATATTGCAGACAGTATTGACCAGTTTAGAACTGGTTTTCCATACACATCCCTTGTGCTTAGAGAAGGCAAAAGCAAAAAAAATTGCCTGATTTTGAAGCCTAGCAAGCCCTAGATCTGCTTTCTTTGACCTGCTTGGCATGAATTGTAGCCTGTTTTTGTTCTGCTATGCTCACAATGTTAATCTTCTTACTGGGTCCCATTCATACATATTGAATCTGCTGTGGATTTTAAATTCTCCAGTGGTGGAAGAATGTAGAGCTGCGCTATGTGGACAGAACATCAGCACTGTAATTTTACTGCTACATTTTGGTATTGAAATGCCTTTCAGTATACACTACTGATCAAAAGTTTTAGAACACCCCAATTTTTCTGTTTTTTTGTCCCGAAATTCAAGCGGTTCAATGTGTCATTGTTCATTCTGCAGAAAGTTCTTCCCAACAATATTGCAGAAGTTCCCATAAGTATGCAGCACTTGTAGGTTACACTCTTCTGTCCAGTTCATCCCAAACCAGCTCGGTGGGGTTTAAGTCTGGAGACTTCTGGCCACTCCATGTTTTCCAGCTTCCCATCTTGTTCTTTTTTCTAAGGTAGTTCTGGCAGAGCTTGGACTTATGTTTTGGGTCACTATCTTGCTGTAGGATGAACCGACCAACTAGATACATACCAGAGGTACTGCGTGGCGCTACAGAATTATTTCCCACTTCTGGGTAACCTTACCATTTTTAAACTTTTCGCAGTTCAGCACTGTCCTTTGTACCATTTCATGACTTTAACTGGACTTGAACTGTTTGAATTTTTAAAAAAACTTGAAAAACTAAAACTTTTGACCATTAGTATATATTAGAGGGCCCATATAATCACTTTTCCAGAATTAAAAAACTTAAAGTATGTTTTCAAATCAGTTTTTGTTAGAAAACCTACATATATCCATATTCAGCCTACAGCAGTTTCCCCCCTCCCATTCATGCTGAAGATTTAAGGAGTGTTTCAGCCCTGTGCTGCCTTTTGAATGAGCTGCAATATGGGACAGCCAATCAGATAATAGCTTATTTACATATACCAGCCTTAAAGGTAGAGTAGCAAAAACAGCCTGTTTATTTATATGGTTGATTGGTCATGTAAGAATGAATAATGAAGTCTTTTTGGTACACAAAGCCATAAAAAAAATGGAATAGAAGGAAAACTCCTCATTGGTGCAAGTCAGTGCCTTTAATGGTTAAATATGAAAAAAATAGACTTTTGTTGGATTAAATGAAGACCTTGATTCATCAGATCACCCAGTAACTCACCTGGAGCTGTGATTGGTCACCCTGTCAGAAACACTGAGATTGGTTGGAGGCTGATTTGCATATTGCAGCTTTCTGTGAAATCAGTGTTGCCGTTTAGATCCTTACTTCTCCAAAAAACACAATAAAATACCTGTTGAATCTTCTTACATCATTTCATGTAACATTTTTATTTTCTGCACCCAATTATCAAGAGTGGGATCAGTAATAGTATTGATGAGTACTATCAGTATAGATATCGGTACATCACCACATAGCAACCGCCTCTAAGCATTACTCTCTCTTTCATGCAAAGGAACTTTGATAACTTTGAAGGAACTCTTCAAAATAAACCCAGGGTAAGGGCAGCGGTGGCAGTAAATCACTCATTGAATTTAGTTCAATGACTTATTAATAACTAATAAGGGACTATTAGGCTAAGAGATGGTGAGGAGGTACTGCTGGGGAAGGTGGAATTCAGACATGCTGTTCTGACCTTTTCTGACAGACTTTAATGGATTTCTAACATTAGTGATTGGCCTGCCTTGTGGATGCTTCCTCTGTTTCTTCTTCTATTTTTTGTGAATGATTTCACATTTCAGTCTTGGGTTATTCTCTGTAGGTTTCCCTCATACTCCTAGATAGTTTCTTCTTTTGAATCCTGGACCTTTTTTTCATGCATTCAGAGAGTATTTTTCTTCTTTATGTTTCAAATGAGGTTTTCCTTTTGAGGACTCGGTTCTTGTCTGGTTCTTCCTCAAGCTTATAAGGGCAGCTTTTTCTTTTTGGATCTTGGTTCCTCTCTGTGTTCCTCGCAGTGGTTCTTTCTCATACTCATGGCTGGTTTCTCCTTTTAAATCTTGGACCTCTTAAATGTTTTTTCATGCTGTCGGAGTCTCTTTGTTTAAGTCTTGATTCCTCTCAGTGGTTCTTCCTCATACTCTTAGGCAACTTCTTATTTTGAATATTGGACCTTCTCGTTGTAACTTTGTAAATCTCTCATATCACACTTGGACTTTCAACAGCACCTGCACGTTAACATGTGTTTCCAACCACAACAGCCACACTCATGTCCTGTTATTGATAACTGTATAATTTACACTCAGTGTGATTCAGTGCTGCCAACTGCCTCCTGTGCAATCTCAGACTTATGGCGCCATACTAGTCACTCTGGAAGTTTTACATCCCATTTACACTATACTGTTACACACTGCTGTATTGTCCATTTGTTGAATTTTCTCTGTCGTAACTTGCGCTTTGATAAATGTTGCTCTGTGGTCAGTGGAGAAACATATGACACTCTGTACCTGTTCACAGCTGCTGATGACAATAAATTAACCTACCTGTCTACCTTAACAAGCAGCCTGAGCACCGTGAAAGAGTGGCGGGTATTCGCCCCAGCAGCTTGAGAAGTGGTTGGTCAACTGAGAAGTTGGTCTTGTCGCACCAGTTGTTTCAGTGGCAGGGCCTGGACAAGATGTATGAATAAAACTGGAACGAGTTGGATTCATTTAGCATGAAGGCCTACAGCCCTGTGATGGTTTTGAGATCACTGGATGCATCTCCATTCGTGGGACACGCTGGCGAGCCTCTTGGCTTTCTGCTGTATGATGCAATCTCATGCTGGTCATTGCCATCCCTCAGTACCCTCATCTAATTTATTCTCCCTCTCTCTCTCTCTCTCTCTCTCTCTCTCTCTCTCTCTCTCTCTCTCTCGCAGTTATTGAGTGAGAAGATAAGTGGTGCTGAAGGGACGAAGCTAGATGAGGACTTTATGGAGATGGAGCGGGTAAGGACTGCCTTTAACTCTTCACTGATCTCACAGTAGTGATCAATATGACAATATATTATTATTATTATTATCATAAAAATGCCACAGCACTCGTTTCTGAGTGTGTGACAGGTATGGTTAGTACCTCTAAAGCACTACGTGGATGATAAAAAGACAGATTTCACCATAGAGATGCTACAGCCAGTTCATAGTTAAGATGTTAGACCACAAGAAGGAGGGTAAGTGACATCAGCGCTGTGGTTTGGCCACAGCAGGGATGTTATTGTGGCTTAACAATCAAAAAACATTCTTCTGAAACTGGCCAGGTTCAGGGAATGGACTGAAAATGAGAGTCTTTGAAAGACCTTCAGGACGCCTAGAGAACTGTTCCTCAAGACCACACTAAAAATGCAGTAAAGTCTGGATCTTTGGAAGGAAAATATGAAGGAATGGACAGTGGCTCAAGACTTTTGCACAGTACTGTATATCATGTGTAGACATGTTTTGCCATCTCTTGCCCATGCTCTCTCTCATTCTCTCTATCTCTCTCACTTTCACTCTCTCTTTCTCTCTCGCTCTCTCTCTCTCTCACACACACACACACACTCACACACATGCATGCAATAATTAGAAAAACCCATGTTTTTTGTGCTGAAATGAGTGTACCCCTAGTTGAGCTTCTGAACAAAAGCAGCAGCAGCAGCTCCTTCAGACGATGTGCTTTTTGACCTGACCGCATTGTTTCACGTGTGTTCACATCGTTTTCCGTTTCTTTTTCTTTCCCCTCCTCCTGCCCTGCTTTCTCTTGTACAGAAAATAGACGTCACCAACAAGTCTGTTTTTGAACTTCTAACCAAAACCACAGAGTATCTCCAACCAAACCCAGGTAAGAGCGTTAAAAAATATTCATGAGAAAGATTTTATTCTATATATTGTTTTCATTTGTTGATTTGTGGCCTTAACTTACTTTAGTTCATTTATTTTATTTTTAAAACAAACGAGGAATCTGTTTTTTATTGTAGACACTTGCTGTAGCTTTTTGGGCAGAGAAATAGGCAATAGAAATAATTGTTTTGGGAACAAATTCATTCATAGGCATACAGTGGTTTCTGGTATTTTAAATAGGAACCAATTTCAAAAACAAAAAAGTCTTTCACATTATTCAACACACATATTCAGTAAATAAAACAGAATGATCAAGTCCACAGTTCTCCAACTGACCCCGTTTGTAGTCACTGAGCCGAGATATGTTTGTAAATTTCGGTTCCCAGAACATATCTGGACTCACTAAAACTGCATCCAAAAGTGGAATATAAGTTTGCATTATTTGTAAGCTTTATTAGCTAAATATTTAAATATATGTAAACAAAGGGGAAACATTGAGTGATACATGAGTGATGTGTACAGGTTTTGTATTTCACAACTGTGTGTTTGGATGATTTTGCAGCCTCTCGAGCGAAGCTGGGGATGCTGAACACCATGTCTAAGATCAGAGGGCAGGTGAAGACGACGGGTTACCCACAAACAGAGGGGCTGCTTGGGGACTGCATGCTGAAATACGGCCGTGAACTCGGGGATGACTCCACATTTGGTCAGGCGCAACACACACATTTGCAGGCACATTCCCATTCCTCGCGTTCCATGTTCAGGCTTTGCATAAACATTATTTTCTCTGGATGTGCACGTTCAGGTTAACTGTGTGTGTGTGTAAGTATATATATATACAGTAACCCCACAGTTTTACTCGGATCAGGATTCGCGGATCCAGTCACACGTGGATTTTTTCTAAGAACCTAACTGATCGTTTTACGTGGAAATCTCCACAATAACGCAGAACCTGCAAATATTCTCCGCTTTTTTTTTTTTGCTTTTCTCGTGGCAATGTTTTTTTACGCATTTTACTAAATTATTAAGAAAAATATACACATTTTGTAACATAAATATGAACCTAAATTCAGCTATATTTCCATATAATATAACTGTATAAATGTTTTTGTACTGGTTCCTGTGCACGGCACTAGGTTTTTTAAAGACAGACGTGCTCCGGCTCTCACGGTTTCTGGCGAATAACTCGTGATCTACGGGGGCTAAAATTGCAAATGAGGGCTCATTGGAAATGTCTCCTGGAGATGTATCTAACTGTGAAGTTTGAAGTGTCTGGGTGGTTGCGCTGGGAGCTATGCCACTTGGAACGTCGGGACAAAAGTATTGGGACAGTGCACTGGCGAGGCAGACGGTTTTCGGGGAATAATAGACGGCCACCGTGCATCGGACAGCCGTTCTTTTCCAGAACGCACAGATTACCAGTCCACCCCTTTGTTCTTCTTAGAGGCCAGTAGTTTTATTATTGTAAATTAAATTAAAAGAGGCCGTTGATATGTGCTTTAACCGGCGGGTCTCTACAATACAGTCCTTCTCCTGAAGAACTCTGATTAAGAAGCGCCGCTGATGAACAGTAAATTATTGATGTAAAAATTATTGGTGATTACCCCTACATTTTACTGTATTTTTAGTACTAAAATTACACTAATTTATTTCTGTATTTACCTGTTTATACCAAAGAAAATGACAGCGCATACCAAAGAAAATGCCTGTGTGTGAATTGCAGTACAGTCTGTATGGGCTTACCTTTATATTTTTGTTTAGGGTAATGTATTAAAATGAAATTAAAGTGATTTGGGAGTATATTTGGGCCATATTTAGGATTTACACTATAAAAATAGGCATTTCACTATAAGCAGGTGCTCTTGGAATGTAACCCCCGCGAAAAGCGAGGGATTACTGTATGTATATATGGTACCTACAATACTGATATCGCAAAAGGCTGCAGTATGCAAATGAGCCTCTAACCAACCACAGTGTTTCTGACAGGGTGACCAATCATAGCTCCAGGTGAGTTACTGGGTATTCTGATGTAGTCTAACAAAAGTGTAATTTCTAACTGTTAAAGGTGTTGGTGCATGAATTTGTGGGGCTAAATTGCTGTAGCCAGAATAAGGAGCACCATGGTTTGAAAACGGGCTGTTTTCGTAGCCTATTTTCCACATTTGGACTGTATGGCTGGGGGAGGTACCATGTGAAACAATACTTACAGACTTTCAGCCTTTTTAATTCCATAAAAGTGATAATATGAGCTCTTTAATACCTTGAAAGTTGCAATATAGCAGTAAAATCACAATACTGATATTTTGTCTGGAATGTGCAGCCCTAATTGAAGATATTGTCCATGAAAAAAAGATACATACACAGTAATAGTCAGATTTGTCACTATCATATCAGAATCATAATAAACGATATATCATACAGCACCAGCAGGGTGCATTTTCAGTAAACAAGAACTACAGGCCAACTGCAGCGGATATCCTGCTTCGTGCTGGTGTTGAAATCATTGTCTCTCTCTCCCTGTTTCACACACACACACACACACACACACACACACACTCACAGCCTGCATACACTCTCACTGACACGTCTCTCTCTCTTTCTCTCCCTCTCTCTCTCTGTGCCACACACACAAACATGTTGCCTGAAAAAGGTTTCGTGACGTGTGTAACCACGGATACAAGTGTGTAACTCAGTCCTGACACCTTGTGGAGAGAGCACAGTTTAATAAAGACTCTTGTTTTTGCTTTAATCTTTAGTGTCATTTGTATTTAAATAAACAGCACTGTGCAAACATCCTGAGCCACTTTTAAAGACACTCATTTTCAGTCCCTAAACCTGACCAGTTTCAGAGGAATGGTTTTTGTATATTAAGGCACACAGTGTGAATCATTCAAGCAGAACAAAACTGAAGGCCTGAAGCAGTGAAGAAACAGGTGCAGATGATTCCAGATGATCAGGCGGTGATCAGTATACTGGTGGTGCTGAATGCTGAGTGGTTGGAGCTCCTTTATCTAGGCTCCTTGTATCTTGAAGCACTTGGCAGTAAAACATTTGTTTCCATTTCTTTCATTGCATCTACTCAGTCTGCCTGCTGCCTGTCATATAAGTCTATACATTAGTCAACAAACCAGCACACTGCAGCGCAAATATTTATACTGTGTTACATTCTGCATTCTGTACGGCTCTGGCTTTCGTTTGTAATGTTTGTAATATTTGTTTAATTGGAATATGTTTTTCTGTGTATCTTCATTACCCCCATTTCTCTCTAATTATTGCACGGCCTTATGGGCACATTTCCTTTCACGCTGTATATGTATGTAAAGAATCTTGAAGATAAGATGGTTTGACAATGGTCAGTGCTGGATGATGCTGTGCTGTGTGTCTGCAGGTTGTGCTCTGGTGGATGTTGGTGAGGCTATGAAACAGATGGCGGATGTTAAAGACTCTCTGGACATCGGTGTGAAGCAGAACTTCATTGATCCCCTGCAGACACTCCAGGACAAAGACCTGAAAGAGATCGGGGTAAAGATCCTGTACAACACAGACACAACTTATTAATTTGTTATTACACACTTATTAATTTGATGAATTTAACATGTGGGGAAAAAACTACAACTGCAAAAGTAATTTGCAGTTTTATGTTATGTTTAAAAAATAGAAAAGATAATAGAAATTGTGCACTAAATTCTGCCTGTCGATCTGTCTATCAATCTGTCTATCTGTATCTATCTATCTATCTATCTATCTATCTATATATCTATCTGTCTATCTGTCTATCTCTCTGTCTATCTATCTGTTTGTCTATATATCTGTCTGTCTGTCTATCTGTATCTGTCTATCTGTCTATCTATCTGTCTGTCTATCCATCTATCTCTCTGTCTATCTATCTGTCTGTCTAGCTGTCTGTTTATCGATCTGTCTATCTATCTAGCTATCTATCTTTCTCTCTACCTATCTATCTATCTGTCTGTTTATCTATCCATGCATTAATTCATCTATCTGTCATCTAAGTGTCTGTCTGTCTATCTGTCTGCCTGTCAATGCTTCTGTCTATGTAACTTTTGGATCCTTGGTGTTGTTTATATAATCATCTGAAGCAGCTCCTCCTCTGTTTTAGCATCATCTGAAGAAGCTGGAGGGACGCAGGTTAGACTTCGACTACAAGAAGAAGCGTCAGGGGAAGATTCCAGATGAGGAGATCAAACAGGCGGTGGAGAAGTTTGAGGAGTCCAAGGATCTTGCAGAGAGGAGCATGTTCAACTTTTTAGAAAATGATGTGAGTCCTTCAGAAGATCTCTGGAGTTTCTCTGATACAAAAGAATATCCAGTCATATTGCTTTCTGTCATTTTGTTTACAAAAAAACATACTGTAATTATTTTTATAGTATTGTCATTTTAACAGGCTCCAGGTACTCGCGACCCTAGTAAAAACTGAATTGAAAAAGAATAAATGAATGAATGAGTGAATTGATGTTGTTTTGTTTTGGAAACAACAGCAAGTTGTAATTGTGCTGTAATTATCTAAACAAGTTGTTAAATCAAGGAAATAATATATTCATCTATTTCTTATATATTTATCTGTTTATTCTGATATTATTCTTCCTGATTCCTGCGGATAATTCGAAACCTGTGTAGCTGGTTCCAACATCAGAGTCATCATATGCATGCATCTGCAGCCAAATTATATATTCCAAACACATCAGTTCCAGACTTTTAAATAATAGTGTAAGTTCTCCATTTAACTTTCTCAAAGACATGTTGGCTTGACCCAAGGCATCCCATCTTCTGTGTCCCTAAAGCATTCATGTGTTTTTGTTCAGAATGAGTGGAAATGAGGACCAAAGATGCTTCTCAGCTGAGCCCTTTTGGAGTGTTTGTGATTGTAATTCCCCTAACCCTCTTCTAGGTGGAGCAGGTGAGCCAGTTGGCATCACTGATCGAGGCTGCGCTGGAGTACCACCGTCAGTCCTCCGAAATTCTGGGGGAGCTCAACAGCAAATTACAAAACAGGTGATCAGCCTGTCGCTTCTCTTTAAACCTTTATTGTAGCTGGTTGTTCTTGTATATATTGTAATCCTAATTTTGTCTTTTTGTTGTTTCAACAGCCTTGATGCAGGATAATATTACATGTGCATTGCAAATTGCTCACTATAATTAATACAGACACACACACACACACACACACCAAGCAATGTGTGTGTGTGTTTTTTACTCTAATTTACTCTGACACCACACTTTTTACAGTTTTAAACATAACCCAACCCCCAACAAAACAAAGTAATGAATTAACTTAAATCAGAATCAGAAAACTGTTGATTTTTATTTATTATTCTGCTGCACAGACACACAGAGACAATAATATAAATTTACGTCTCCTGAAAGTACTATATGCTCTTTGAATACTATGCTATATAAACACTGTGCTGTATTAACACTAAATTTGTTCATTTCTAAGACCTAAAATAAAAGACATTTGGACATTTTTTTTTCTTTGTGTGACGTCAATTTTAAAATCCCAGTAGCGGCTTTTATTATTACATTCCCATTTGTTGCGCTTCTGGCACGGATCCATGCTGCTTGCGTTTTAAGGGTTGAAAGTGTGACCACTTCCATTCCAACCATCTAATCATCTCTGGTGTTTGACCCCCAGGATAGCCACAGCGAGCAGCCAGCCCAAGAAGGAATTCAAGCCAAAGTCCATCATGTCCAGCCTGGAGACCCTTGATATCACCCAACAGAATGGCCTCTCCTACAGCTCCTCTATAAAGTCCACAGGTACTGATCTCAAACACGTTCCCTGGAAAATAAATACATTTTCCCATCTCTGCCGCCATTTATCACTGTCCTTCACTCACTGTCGTGTGGTTTCATGTGTTTTATGTTGTTTTGAGTTTACTGTTTGTGTTGGCCTTTTTTTTCAAACACCTCCCTTAAAGCTCCTCCATACAGGTGTTCATGTACAGATTGCAGCCCACCTGTTCCTGCACAATTAATAAACCCCCCCGACTCCACTCATTAGTGGAAAAGAACGACTCACGAGTCCAGCAGCACAGGTGGGGTTTTTACACCAAAATATCCAGCCAAGAGCAAATGTGAGGTCAGAAACTGCCCTTGATGAAGAAATTAACCCCTGATGAATGTCTAGAGGAGCAGCACACACTGTGCATCAAATGATGGACTGCAGTCTCTAATTCTTATTCTGTAAGGTGGAGCAACAAGGGAGGGGTTTCTGATGGCGGCCAGTCCCTGTATTTCCCAGAGTCGTTCTTATAAACCCTCTCCTGTTGTTCATTGCAGATATTGAAGTCACCCACAGTGTAAATGGAAAAAGTAGGTTTTTCACTCATTTGTTGATTATAGTTTAGTTAATCATAACATGTACATTTAAGATTGTGATCTTTTTAATAGTTTGTCCTTAAAGGGTAATTCCACCAATTGTAAATCAGTGTTTGAGGTATCAGTGGTTAAGTAAGAATAAAAAAAGTAAGAAGTAAGAATTCCACCCAGGGAATAAAAAAAAGCTTAAAATCTTTTTACTGAAAAAAATATACTCCAGTCAAATCATTTTCTTGTGTTTTTTGTTCATGATCATGTACATTTTCATCCATGATATATGTGTTTGTTTCTTTGTGTCTGTGTGTACCTTCATTTTGCTCTCAGCGAATCACATCAGCTATGCACCCCCCATGACTCACACATGGTCTGAAAGCCCCCAAGACAGTTGTGAGTATCAGCAGATATGCATTCATGTGCAGCAGTCTCACAAAACAGGGTTTAAAGGAATAGCTGGGTAAAAAATCTATGTTTTATGAATATTCACTGTGACTGCATACTGTAAAAGTGAACTTTTGAGGTTGGATATGGTTTCAAACACAGTATGACTTACTGTGACCTGTAAAATTGAACTACCTCATTAAGGTGGAGCAGTTTTGAGAATGTAGTTCAGGACACAGTGTGACTTAGTGTGAGTTGTAAAATGGCAAAATTGAACAATGGATGAAAATGTGCCTTATAGTAATGTTTCCATTGTGTTTCCATTATAAATTAATTCAAATATTTAACATTATAAAAATACAATATTTGAAACAAAAGCTGTGCTTTGTAGTGTTTTATAACACACTGGATATGAGCTAACATGCGAGTCACTGTAATTTGCTGTAAGTGAAGGGCTGTAAGAACTTTCAGGATAGTTTTTGCCCACGAGTGGGTGGGAAAAACCTGCAGAGGGAGGGGGGTCCAGAGACTGGGCAAGGGGGCGGTGTGCTCAGCGAAAGTACAGCAAACAGTGAGGGTGTAGGAGAGCAAACACCAGTTTTACACTGTTTTACACTGTTTTTATTTGTTGAAATCAGATTTTACTGGTGCACTCGAGTTCTGAGGGTTGACTGTCCAGAAGTATGCAAATCTTCACGTGCTGTTGTTTCTTGCAGATACGGAGCTGCACATGGACCAGCCGTGCTGCCGCTCGCTCTACGACTTTGAGCCGGAGAACCCGGGAGAGCTTGGCTTCAAAGAGGGCGACATCATCATCCTCACCAACCAGATCGACGAGAACTGGTACGAGGGAATGATCAACGGAGAGTCAGGCTTCTTCCCCATCAACTACGTGGATGTCCTTGTGCCCCTCCCCCAGTGAGCCCGGGCCGAAGACTGTGCCCCCACAAACATTTCCCTGCAGCACCGTCCTCCCTGGAGGTGCTGCATTTTACCACAGACGTTCTCCAGCGGTTTCTTTTTTCAGTATTTATTTCATTTTTCTTCTTTCAGTTTCCACAGTCTCCGTTGGTGGTATGCAGTAACCTGTGCTGGCTTTGGCTTTCGCTCATCGGTTGTTCCGAAAACGTGTTGCATCCAATAGGGCGGCTGCATTTGTCTCTTAGGGGCTTTTATTTCTGCTCTGATGTGGTTTATCGGTTTATCTACCTGCGGTGGTCTTATGTGTTGCTGAAACACATTTTTATGAACTGTGAGCATCTTTACTACTACTCATATGAATGTTTATCTCCCCTAGAACTTAGTCTCTCTCTCTCTTTATCCTTCTCTCTCTGTCTGGAGCTGGACCAGTTTGACCTGTGGAGGTCTGTGTTTGGTCTGAGGGACCTGAGATCATTCTTCTTACCCCATCTGACCATCAAATCCTCATTTAAACCCAATCAGAAACACATGAAAGGGGACATGTTATGCAGAACTCACTTTAGTTATAATAGGTCTATGAACTATACAAAACATGTTCATGAAATTCCTTGCACAAAATCACTTTCACATAAAGAGATCTCACCGGCTTAATTCTTGACAGTGTCAGTCCCTTTCAAAATGAGCCGTTTCAGGGCTCTGTCCCTTTTATGCAAATAAGCTGTTGCTGGCCACGCCCCACCACCCCATGCTTAAGCTACATGTTTAACTTCTGGATTTTACATTAGAATTCATGTCCTTAACACCAGTGAAAGTGTTTCTTTCTTTCTTTCCTTCCATTCCTTCAATCTGTGACAGTGGTCCTAGCCTGTATGGTGACCAGGCTGAATGAAGGATGGGAGGGAGAAAGAAAGAATGATACACTAGATGGACAAAAGTATTTGGACACTTGACACACGTGAAAAAGGCAGAGAGGCGCTATCCAGCCCTATATGTTCGACACCGAGTTGGACCCAGAGCGAGATGAACACAGCACTTCATGTGTGACTTGCCTTTGCCCGTATACGTCCCAGGGATCAAAACACCCGTTTTACACCGTGGTGTATTTTCACGCCAATTTCTTTGCCTTAACCAATAGCAGCGGTTGATTTATTGTGTTTTGAGCGAGTATTAGCCACTTTTTTTCTGAACTGCAGTGGTCAGGCATGGCTGAATTCAGCATACATGAAACACAAGTATATATAAAATCCGGTATTTCATTCTGTGTTGTTGTTTGAACATAAGTTTATAGATTTGTTTTTCTGGCACATGAAACTTCAGAGTCTTAACTTTTAAATGAGTCCTACCGCAAACAAAAATAATTATTTTTGAGTTTTTAAAATTGGGAACTGCAAAGACCCAAAATGGCCGCTGAAAGGGGTGACAAGCAACAGGCTAGTGGGTGAGGTCTCGACAGATGAGGGGCGGTTCAATGCAAATTGGCCCCCTACTGACAACACATGGGGCCCTCCGTCCAAACTGCTCATTTTGAAAGGGCATGGAACTGTGAAGAATAAAGCTGGTGAGATCTCTATGTGAGAGTGATTTTGTGCAAAGAACTTCATGAACATGTTTTATATAGTCCATAGACCTATTATAACTAAAGTGAGTTTTGCATAATATGTCTCCTTTAAGACGGACGGGGCCCTATGCAAATGTGTAGTTCGTGTATGCCTAAGAACGGCCCTGCATGTCTCTTTGCAAACTGCTCCATCCCACTTCTGACACCAATGTGGCAAGCGTGCGGGAGAGAACGTGAGAAGACTCACTGTTTCTTCAGCAAAGAGAATGTTCATTCTCATCAACAGCTTCAGAACACAGTATTGGCAGGGGGAGCACTGTGCCACCACTGGCGAGACCAGACACTGCACCATTACCACTAAACTAGTGTTGTATCGTTTGCGAACGATTCGTTCAAAAGAACGGATCTTTTAAGGGAACGTACTGAACCGAATCACTTCCTCAGGTGATTCGTTCATTTCTCAGTTCAGCTGAGCTGTCAGTTGACCATTGTTCTCCGTTGTTTTAACAGATTTTGTTTCCAGATAAACAAACTTAAAACATTAGGCTGGCAGTAATGAGAAGAGAGTGAGACTCACCAGCTGTAGCAGGCACTAGGCAGGAGCGACGGAGGGAGACAGAGGTGTGTTGTGTTCAAGTGTACCTCGGAGAAAACTAACTTTTTTTTTTAACTCTGCTATATTGCCACTGCAACAACTCACGTACAGTAGGGCACAGCATGTAACAAGTAGTGTATAAAACCCGCAGTTTAAGAAAATGCGTGACTCCTGTTGTGACAATTTGCAAGGGGACGGTGCATGTTCAGTGTAAATCCTTCTCTGAATGTACTGTGGGGTATACATTCAGTGAATGGTTCACTCACTGAGCCCAATTTGCAGAGTAGACCAGTTAAGTAGTATACCATAGGACAAACATCATGAGTTATAGAAGAGTTTATTTTTACAAACATGTTTGTCAAAGCAACACAGCCACAGCTCTCGTCTCCCGGTCCCGGAACCCGTGAACTGAACTGAAACCTGAACCGTTCAGTTCAGGAAGTCGGAGTTGCAGGCTCCTCCCGCCAAGCACTGAATGATTCGGTGATTTGGTGAACGAATATTTTGAACAAATCTTTTTAGTGAACTGATTCTAGTGATTCAGTACATATAAAAGAACTGCCGTGCCCATCACTACACTAAACAGTTTTGCTCTTGTCAGGCTCTCTCCTCCAGCAGCTCAGACTATGGAGGAGGGCGACTGACGAGACACACTTAAAACAAGGAATTACACACACATCACACAAATTAACACATATTACAACTACATCACTGCTCACCAAAACATCTACCCCCCTCTAATATTCTGCAAAAACACATAAACAGGGCCAACCGGCCACTTTCTCAGCCCACAAAGGCTCATGGGAGGCAGTCCTGCCGTGCTGCTCGCTACAATACACTACAGTTAAAAATAATACTGAGTGTGTATGACTGCAGTAGTAAAATGTTTTAGCTGTAAATTAATTTTTAATGTTCAGCATCAAAAATTAAATTATAATGGATGGCTGAGTGGTGATTAAATATTGAGGCCAAAAACACAAAAATAAATAAATATTGATTAAAACAAAAAAACAAAAAATATCCTTTGGTATCCAGATGATATTGAAATCAATACTGCACAAGTTATTATTGCCTATAAAGCAACAAAAAGCTATTAATATGACAAGTGATTCCAAACATTTAGCCATAGTTTAGAAGAAGTTATGGAGAAATTGTGTGGAATTCTCCTTTAAACAGACTGAGTTGGTGAGTAATCGCAAAAGTCCGAGGGAAAACTAATCCCTCGCCAACCGTCCAATATTCCCTCTCTCTCTCTCTCTCTCTCTCTCTCTCTCTCTCTCTCTCTCTCTCTCTCTCTCTCTGTGTTTACATGTGACTTATTGTGATTATAGGGAATCATAGTAGCAGTCACATTGTTGTATCGGATCGGGTGGAGACCAAAATACTCTCACTCCCTTAAGTGCTTTTTTGTTTTCATTTTGAGACACTGGTTGTATTGCACTAAAGCTTTAGCATCGACACCTGTTCATGTGGCACATTTTCCTATTTTTGTCTTTGGAACATTGCACTTTCTTACTGTATCTCTCCGCCATGTCAGTAGTCCAGATACAGAGTCTTTTCTGTTATATATGTATGTATATTTGTATATACCTACATATATACCGAGAGAGAAATTATGATATGACTGGATGTAACTGAAAACCATTTGCTCACATTGTAATTAATGTCTGCCCGATTACAAACACTGAATGGAGTTACAAAATTAGAAAAACGTACATGAAATATTCTTTGTATCTTGTTCTCGGTGGAGGAGTCTTGTGCATATCAAGCTGCGGCATGTTTGTAGGTCTTTTCAGCTCGACTGACAATTTTTCAACTGACAGAACAGTGTCCTGTCTAATTGGAATGTCCTAATATTAAAAAAAAGCGACTGTATTCCAGCTGTGCCATAAACTATTACCTGTTTGTTTAATTGAGCTGCATGTTTCCTCTGTATCTTTGCCCTCGTTTGCTGTGTCGCTTTCAAAATCATTCCTCTTTTTAAACATCGAGTTGTCAGAGCGATTATTGTACGTAGGTAAATGAGTCGAGAGGTCTATTTACAGTATTAATCCGTCCAAATTTCAAACACAGATCGGAACACATCTCTGATCCTGAAGTCCAAAAGTCTGGGCTACATGTTCAGACAAATGCAGAATTAACCCTTTGCTCCTAGGACACACCTGCTTTTGAGGAAACCCAGTGTTAGGCCTCATGTTGTTGTTTTATTCCTGCAGCTTTGACTGAAAAGGTAAAGTGAGCCTTAATGTGAAACTTTCTCTAGTGCTGCTCTGGTGCTCAGACAGTCTTACCGTGAACGAACTTTTCCCACTGAAAGAAACGGTGGACTTTTCAAACACTACTGACCAACCGTCCTCCTAGTTTCCTTTTCTTTTATACGTTGTTTCTCTGTCTTTCTCAGCCATCTTTTATCCCAGTTTGTCACTACAGTACTCAGTAAGGAGAGGCAGGACATGGATGATGTGTCTTTTTTGTTTGTTTGTTTGTTTTGTTTGTTTCTTTTGGCTCTCCTTAGTATAATTTATACAGAAAGTGTTTTATAGATGTAAATGAATATATTACATACTGTATATTGCATAAATAAATGACAAATAGTGTATAATTGTTGAGAGTCACGTTTGTTATCTTAGTTATTTCACAAAAAACTAAAAGATCTGTGAGCAGTTTCTTGTGCTCTTGAACCTGAAGAACCTTTCATAGTACATACTGGGAAAAAAAATGACAGTCAGTATCTGAACTGGAATAATTCTGTTAAAATTTTGTTCAAGGGCTTAAAAAGTAAGCAATTTTGAAATGTCCATATGGCCAAATTATTGGTAATTGTTGATAAGTATCAATATTTTACAGTAACATTCAGCACACCTATGACAATTTCCGTTTGCCCAAGTGGGCGGGCACAAAGCCCAAAGGCCTTTTCACATCCAGTTTTACAGACCAGATATGTGTATACAACACATCAAAACAAACGGCTATTTTGAAAACATACACATTTATACTACCGCTGTCTTTACAGACCAGATATATGTATACAACACATCAAAACAAACGGATATTTTGAAAACATACACATTTATACTACCGCTGTCTTTTCTATCACATCAGAGCTCATGGTTGTACCTGGTTTGTTCACCCCTTTTAATACTCGGAGCTCCGAGGTGAAGTAGAGCCTCCAACTCATCACATAAGATCCTGCAGTGGAGCTTCAGCTTTGAGTCAGTGATTAGGCCTTGTTTTTCAGGGTGTCTTTGAGTTGCAGAAGTGATAACTTTGTGGACTGTTTTTTCTTTCTCACATGCGAGTGTTTAATAAAAGATAATCCAAGCTTCAGGGAATTAATATTTACTTCATCATCCCAAAAAAAACACCTCAGTGTGAAAAGACCTGACCTTGTTTAAATATTAGTCTGATAAATAATAAAAAATATGGAATAAATACACATTATGGACAAAAGTACTGGGGCAAACCTCTTAATTATTCAGGTGGCTTCTCACTTCCATGTTTTCTATTTTCTATGCCAGCATGACTGTTCGCCAATGCACAAAGACATGGTTGGTTGGATGAGTTTGGTGTGGAAGAACTTAACTGGTCCACATGGAGTCCTGACCTCAACCCCATCCAGCACCTTTAGGATGAACTGGAACGGAGATTGTGAGTCAGGCCTTCTTGTCCAACATCAGTGTCTAACCTCATAAATGCTCTACAGAATGAATGGGCACAGAGTTTCCCACAGAAACTCCAAAATCTTGTGGAAAGCCTTCCAAGAAGAGTGGAAGCTGTTACAGCTGCAAAGAGGGACCAACTCCATATTAAAGTCAATGCATTTGAATGCAGCATCATTAAAGTCCCCGTTAGTGTAATGGTCAGTCGTGCCAATACTTTTGTCCATATAGTGTTCTATTGCTGTGTGGGTGAATTAAGCAAAACCAGGACTGGATGTCAGATCATGGATGGACAAGTAATTTCAGTTACAACACTAAATTCTGAGATGGTGGTTGAATTGCAGAAATTTAAGACTCACCGTAATGTTCACAGAGTCTGAAACATCGAAATTTTGAGTTTATAAGCTCATATCCACACCTCGGCACCTCTTGATTTGGGTACTTTTCCTTTATGTATTTTTCCCTTTGCTGGCCGAACTGGTTTGTGTAGCTCTTCCCTCCCTTCTTTGATTGGAGAACAGTTCCCAGCACAAGTCCAGTCTGGCCGATGTTCTAGCACCAGGTCCAGTGTGGGCAGAGAAGTGGTGCTGGTCACTTCTCTGAAGGTCATCGACGTAACGGATTGTCTGTCGTGGTTTGTGACTCTGTAACCATCCTTCAGGCTCATGGACTTCTTGATCTTCTTCCAGCCGAGGTGGTTCAGCTCCAGGACGTTCAGTAAGATGCAGAAGGCTCCTACGGAGAACATAAAGATGAGGAAGATGGTCTTCTCTGTTGGCCGTGAGACGTAGCAGTCAACTCTTTGAGAACAAGGTGGGATGGTGCAGACGAAGTGAGCCGGAACGTGGAAACCAAACAGAAGCCACTGGGTCACGAGGAAGCCCACCTCCAGCAGGGCCCGGAAACACACATGGAATACGTAGATTTTGGACAGAACTCCTGAAGAGCTTCCATCTTGAGCTCCGTGATCTACAGAGCAAGTCAGAGACACACAGGCGTTCTTCTGGGCACTCTTCTGGCTCTCCAGCACATTTACCAAGCTGTGCCCCAGGTGTCTGTGGGACGTGATGGAGCAGCTGTCAGAATCACAGCTCAAACCACAAGCTTCTCTGGCCTGGGAGCACGTCAAGGACATGCAGGCACCCTTCTGGAGGTTCTTCTGGATGTTCTGGGCTCCAATACCCTCCAACACATCAGCAAGGCTTTGACCAAGGCTCTTAGGGGACCTGAGGGAGTTGGAATAGTAAAACTTGTTATTGATTTTCATTCAATATAGTTATTATTTGGTATGTACTGGTAGTGAGATCGTGAGAACCTAGAACTTAAAGACTAATTTAAACACACCGGGTTCTTGGTTAACACTTACACACATCCATCATCACTACAGAACAGGCCCTCATAATTGCTTTTAATATATACAGAACATTTCATAGTAGATGATGAACAATTCAAAGTAGATACTGAATAATTTATAATAAATGCTGAATAATTCATAGTGGTTACTGAATCCAGGAAATACTGAATAATTCATATGAGACACAGAATAATTCATAGTAGTTACTGAATAGGTCTTAGTAATTGAGTAATAAATAATAAATACTAAGTATTTCATGACTGATACCGAATAATTAATAGCAGACGCCGAATAGATCATAGGAGTTCAACTTTATAGTCGATACTGACTAAACAAATTACATGTAATATGAGTATTTTCTACAGAAATGAAACACTTCATTGTTGTTCACCTCAGTGCCAAAATGTCTTTTAAGTGTTGTGAAAAGAAACAGCACCATTACAAAGTGGTAAATGCATTACAATCCCAACTTTTGCCAACTTTTTGGACTGTGTTTTAGGCCTGAAATGCAGGAATGGATGTGTTTTAACAAATGAAATGAAAAAATAAATAATCTTGGGTGCATACTGTCTGCAGTGAATTTCAAGTCAAAGTAAATTTAAGAATAACTGTTTTTTTTTTTTTTTTCATTTTCTAAACCACCCCAAAGTTTCTTCTCTGTAAACGTACATCACATTAACAGCTAACCCTTTGCTGTTAAATGAGAAAGCTCTTAATGATGACTTATTCTAACTATTTTGTTTCTCCATGCTATCCCAACTTTTTCCACTGAATCCTGTTGTCTAATTGTTCTGGTATAAGTCTTATGTTTCCAGGCCCTGGTTATGAGAGCGGAGGTGTGACTCACTGCCCAGGTGTCGCTGCCCGCTTTGACAGGTTGTGCCAGGTGTAGATGATGAAGCAGAGCGACGGTGCCGAGACGGCGATGATGTGGAAAACCCAGAATCGAGGCTGAGAGATGGGTGCGAAGGCGTCGTAGCACACGTTGGGGCATCCGGGCTGAAGTGTGTCACACACGAACATCTCCTGCTCGTCCGCGTACACGTCCTCCGCCGCCACAGCGACCACCAGCAGCCGAAAGATGACCATGACGGTCAGCCAGAGCCGGCCGATCAGGGTGGAGTGCTGGTGCACGGCGTCCAGCAGCCGTTTCAGCAGAGTCCATTCAGTCATGGCTCCAAGAGGCCCAGCTTCCAGTGAAGAGCCTCAAATAGACCCACTCTAGTGTCCATCGCCGCTCAGAGCCATCCCGTCTTCATTCAGAGATAAGAACCCCAGCGCCGGCCTCTTCACAGCGGGTCACATGGTGCCTCCTCCTGTCCTCTTGTCTTCAGAGCTGCAGGTTTAAAAACGAGACGGCACTCTTCTACTTTAGATAGTGCTGCGATAGCGGCGGCTGATGGGGTTCTTTTTAGCCAGGGGGCTTCCTTTAAAAGGCCACGTGTTTAAAAATACACTTCAGATAAAAAGAAGTGCTTGCATATAGGCTGCTTAACCCTGCTTATGTTTATTTTATGTTTGTGAAGGTATAGGAGTCAAAACAGCACTGGTTTACTAGTCAGTGAGGCCTGGTTTTGTTCCACTTTACAGTGGTGGTGGATGGAACCAGACGTCTCCAACACAAATACAGCCGTTTTATTCACTATCGACCCCCAGTGAAGCTACCAGGGGTCTCTGGGTGTTTGTATGGATGTCAGTGAAGATAAAATAGTGGTGAATCTGAAGTAAAACAGTTTTCTTCGTACCCCACGACGCCTTGCATGTATCCCTCCACCATGAATGGGTTTTGTTTTTTTCTTTTCGTTTAATCTACTCAACATGCAAAATATTAGACAGTCTGACAAACATAAAATAAGGTTTTTGCACCAACAAGGTGATTCAAAGCAAAATATGAAGAAATTAGGAATGACTCAAGACTTTTGCACAGTAATGTATGTAAATGGCCTCTGTTCTGATTGGCTAATTAGTGTTGCACCTCTTTCAAAAAGCAGACCGGGCTGAAACATTCTTTAACTGCTGCCGGCTGAATGGGCAGATATGCAAAAAATGTGCTTTTTGTGAAATCATAGAAACAGTGCATTAAAAATGGTCTATGGACTGTATAGAGTGGACAGTAGAACTTTAACAGTGTTTATAAGCTTTGCGAGACACTGAGGACACTGATGTGGGCCCTGTAAAGTTATTTGCTATTTAATCTTGATGGAAAGCTTGATGGAAAACACGGGAACAGAAGAGCTCCAACGTGGACACACACACACACACGCACACAAACACACACACACACACACACAGAGGTGCCATATAAATACCTAAGGTCCAATTAAACCCACTTTCTACCAGTTGGTGCTGATACACAGTTGGTTCCACTTCAGAACGTTCTAAGATCCAGTTTGCTTTCCCACAGAGTAGAGAGCCACCACAGGACCCCGTCATTACGTGAAAAATTTCTAGCTGGTCATGATAACCCCACGCCTGACCCCTGAATTCAGTGGTTCTTGGTTTTAGCCCAGCCAAGTGTTTTGGGTCCCACTTTGGAACCAGTGGTTTGACCACTAACTGGTTCTCTGGCCATTGAAACATGAAGAATTTGGCACCGGCTCCTCGCTGGCCCTCAGACTAGAAAAGGGGTTTCGAAGACCCTACAGAGGAGGACCTTGACTGTGTTTGTTTTTTATTTCTGCGCTGTCTGGGTCTCCTGCAGTGTCTCCTGACACCTCAAAAGAATTAATGACCAAATCACTCCGTTCATGAAGGACTTTAATGATGTTCATCTCCAACCGGCCTTCTGAGATGGAGCTGAATAGAAACCAGGATTAACATGAGTGGGGGGGCAAGACAGAAGGAGAGAGACATAGAGAGAGGGGGAGAGAGAGGAAAAGGAAGAGAGAAGGAGAAAGGATAAGAAGGTAAGAATTCCTGAGAAAGATGGAGAACGAAGGAGAAAAAGAGGGGCAAGAAAGAAAGGGGGGGAGAGATGGGAAAAGAGAAAAAGAAGAGAGAGACCAAGAAAAGGAGAGAGAGAGATAAAGAAAGAGAGGACCAAAATGGAGAGACGGTGATAGAATAATTGGATGACAGATGACAAAGGGGGATGTGGGGATGGGAGAAAAAGAAAGGGAGATAAAAAGTGGGCGAAGGGTAGAGATAAATGGGGAAAAGGGAGAGAGTGACACGGAGTGAATATGGAGAGAGCGAGAGAGAGAGAAAGGATAGGAGATAAAGCGAAAGAAAAACAGTGAGAGAATGACTGGGTGACAGAGGAAAGGGAGGAGAAAGAGAGAGGCCTCTGTAAACACACTGAGTCTCCAGCGTTTCCTCTTCTGCTCTTTCAGCCGAGCCTCCCAGTGAGAGCAGAGGAGCAGCGGCGCGTGAAGCCGCGAGTGACTCCCTCGCGCCTGATTTCCCTAAGCTCTCTCCGGGGAGTTCACTTTCTCACGTTTTGGGTCCTTCTTTTCTTCTGTCTGCCTTCACGACTGTCTGGTTAGGGCATTAGAGCCCCGCGTTTCTGCGTCTGCAAACTCCGTCTGCCTCGGGGGCCACAGGCCTGCATCTGGGGGATTTACATACTTAACATTCGCCACCAAAACAGACCAGAATCTGGACTTAGTTCAGGCCACTGCTACTTTTTAGAGCTGCATTTTAGGTGAAGACAAATCTCAAAAACAGCCAAACACATCAAAGGTACCATACCCCTGTCCCACTCCAACCCAAATGTAACCCACCAATTAAGTTTTAGCCCTGGAGATTCAATGCTAATGTACAAAATGCTATGTTTGGCCTTCAAGAAGGCCTCTTCTACTGTTTTTAGCTTTTCTGACACACTTTAGTCCACACTTATAGAGACCTATAAATTGTACAGCATAAAATAATCAAGTCAATTAGAGGTGAGTGAACACCTTGACAGGGTCTGAAGCGAGTGTGTGATGATTTAGGCCTACAGTTGGTTATTAGCTTTGTGGCTCATTAGCTTTGTGGCTCCAGTGCAGATTCACTTGTCGCTTTTTGGCCAACACATCCCAAAGGCTGCCAAAATGAATTAAATTTTCCATGGACTGGCACTTTCTGTGTTATCTTTTGATCTCTTTAATAGTTTTCGATCTATTTAACAGGTGTTCAAAATATTACACTTTTACTGTTATTTTTCCTTTTTGCTTATTTTAATAATTAAGGTCATTCAGAGTGGGTTTGATGTGAAATGGTTCATTGTACTAAGATTTCTTTACAGTGGTGGTGAATGGAACCAAGCGTCTCCAACACAAAAATAGCCCTTTGATTTTATATTGACCCTCAGTGAAGTGTTTATATGGATGTTGATGATGGTAAATTAGTGGCAAATCTGAACTAAATCTATTTTCTTTGGGGACTGTTTTGCCTTATGATGCCCTGCACGTATACCAAAATATATGATTTGGTAGCTACTAACTATTTGCCAAATTTAAGTGTACATTCAAGAGTTCTCTTAAGCAATGCCATTGAAGAAGCACATTTAGTTCCCTAAGGACACTTTTATAGATATTCCTTTAAAGGGGCAGCTGGTAGCCTAGGTGGCTGAGGCGTTCACCCTGTGATCGGGACGTTGTGGGTTCGAATTCCAAGACTGCTAAAAAACCTCTGAGGTTCCCTTGAGCAAGGTACCGTCCTCACACACTGCTCCCTGGGCACTGTGTTCCTGGCTGCCCGCTGCTTCACTTGATGAATGGGTTAAATGCAGAGAAGGAATTTCATGCTGTTCACACTGTGTGCTCTGGTGTGTTCATGGATGACAGAATTTTCACTTCACTTTCAGATGTTCCTTATGTTCCTACTCTCCTCCGAGGAACAGCGTCTGGCTCTGCCATCCCTACGCACAAGGCAAACCTAGTTCAGACTCTTCTCTTTTGTGGTTCCCGCTGGTGGAATAAGCTGCCTGAGCCAACAAGAGCAGCAGAATCCATCTGCTCTTCTGATGCACTTGCATTACCCTTACATAAAGATTTAGCACTTAATACTGTCCTCTGGCTCTCACACTGTCCTGAAACTTTGTCCATTGTCCTAAAAATGTGTCCTACTATTGTTAGTTGCTTTGTACAAAAGCGTCTGCCAAATGATTGTAATGTAATGTAAGAATCATCCCAGTCAACAGCCATCCACCATCAGGACAGTTGGCCAAAATGTCATTTTCCTGAGTGAGTTTGCCAATATTTTGCCAACGTAAACTGTGTCCCTGAGCCAGTTATACTTTCTGTGCTTTTGTAAATGGAAAATAATTAAGTGAGTGTAAAAAACCTTCAATCAAGTTCAAAGAGCCTCCCGAAGATGCAGATATCCTATACCAATTAAAGGTTCCTCTAAGAGCTGTACAACAACCCAGAGGCAGACTGGGACAAAAAAAAAACGCCCTGGCATTTGGGGTAGAACAACCCACCACATACAATTACGCACACCACCCATCTTTGCGCTCCCATGAATGAGTATCCCAGCAAAGTTGTATTTAATAAAAGTAGTATTCAACAAAGTAGTATTCAATAAATTTTGAACTTACCCAGTCACAAATGATGCAGCTGAATCTTTTTATTAACATTTGGGGGAAATAAGAGAAGGCATTCTGTATGTGTGGGCGTCTGACAAGTGTGGATCTCTTTCATGTCTGTATATTGTTCACAAATACCTACACAAAAGCTGTCTCTAAAACTATGCCCCAAAAGTTATATATATATATATATATATATATATGTGTATATATATATATATATATATATATATATATATATACACACACACACACACACACACACACACACACACACACA
>JBBPCX010000038.1:2557123-2593350 GCA_037974365.1 Hydrocynus forskahlii
CCAATCATATGTATGTATGTATGTATGTATGTGTGTGTGTGTGTGTGTGTGTGTGCGTGTGTGCTAGTGTCATTTATTTATGTATAAATTACTGTAATAACTGTATACATTTTATTACCACATTTATACACACACACACACACACACACACACATATGAGTATTGGTATAGATACTTACACATATATAATACATATGGGACATATTATTATTAAATATAGTGGTATGTGGGACATTTTTTGTGTTACATGTAAGTACTTACATACATTATGTGTATGTGTGTGTGTGTGTATGTGACATACTAACGCCTTTGTTCTCCGCAGCCCGTGAGTCCTATTGATTGCCATAGGATGTGTGAGGTAATATTTAGAAATTGTAGCATAAACGTAGGCTTTTGACATGAGCTGGCAGTAAAATTACATAACGATTCAATAGCACGACCAAACAAGTGGCACTTGTTTCAGTATTTACATCATTCTCAGTGTTTACTTGAGAAATGTGTGAGAAGGGGCTCACATATGGGTCTTGTTTGACACCACAGAGTGAAATACTGCACGATGATATGCTGAATAATAATGTATGTCGTTACTTTACAGCTTGTTCCTGTAAATTCGAGGCCACAAATCAGGCCGCAAGTCTGTAAATAGTCCAAAGATAATCAAATGTCAGACGTGTGGGGTTTGCATAATGCCCCTCCAGATGTTTCTGGAAAAAAGAGGGAAAAAAGGGAAGGAAAGAAAAGAAAAGGAAAGGAAAGGGGTGAGCGTCAAAGAAGAGAAGCCTGAGCACATTCGCAGGTTTGGGGGGCAGTTAATATTAGCATACCTATTGTTCCCCCGATGGAGGTGACAAAGCAACTGCTTCTCGTTTCAATGCTTCTGAATTGGTTTGAAATTTTCTTTGTGTGAGAAGAAGCTCACCCCTCCTTTACCACCCCACCGCCCCACACCCCACCACCACCACCTCCACCAACCCCCCCACTCACCCCCACTGACGCTGAAGCCCTTCCTCCAGCTGGGCCCACAATAGGTGCATTTGCGTGTAGATGCAGGTCCCACTGGGACACTTCTGGCTCCAAATGGCAGAGGCCTGGTCGCCTGTACGGCCTTGCTGATGTCTAATTACTCAATAGCCTACTTGTGGTACCGAATGAAATATTGATTGAATACAGGCTCTCGCTGGCCAAGGTTTAGGTCAAAATGTGTAACTTTAGCCCACTACTTTAAGTGCAGGTTTCAGCCATGGGTTTCAAGATTCAAGGTCCTTAATTTGTCATGTACACAGTTATATTACATAACACAGTTATATTACATATGCTACATAGCGAAATGTAACCCTGAATCAGTCAGTAGACAACTGGGTTTACAAATAAATTAAAGAGAAATTTGACGGGGCTAAAACTAATGAAACTATATAGAAAAATGTATGGAAAAAATATCTTCCAAATAAACATCACCGTTATAAACAAGATTTTAACAGTGTGCAAATGAACAGTGTGGTAGTGAGGCAGGTGAGACGGTGTGGTAGAGGCAGGTGAGTTAGTGAGGTAAGAAAGATGCCGGGTAGTGAAGTAGAGAAGTGAGATACAGTGAGGTAGAGAGGCAGGTGAGATACAGTAAAGTACAGCGTTCAGTCTGTATTGTGATAAACAGTTGTTTCCATTTTAGTGATAATAGTGGAAATGGACAGCTTGGGCAACAAACAATAAACAATGCAAATAAACACACTTTTCCCATCACATTTGGTTTAAGCAGAGAGTTAAATTAATCAGATTTAAATTAAACCACTTTTCACCTTCGCTAAAACTACTCACGTTATGCCATTAGTCCTCTATAGTCAGTGTTAAAAGTCATAGAGATGGTCCCTGTTTCAGATTTCAACCCTTTTAACCAGGTGTCCGAGGCCAAAGCTGACACACAGAGGAGGTGGGATGTGTCTGAAAGCAGTCAGTTGTCTTGATAGGAAAATTAAAGGATACAAAGGAAAAAAGGCAGATTGGTGCAATTTGCAGAGGCCTAACACAGAAATATGGCATTGCAGTGTGTTCTTACATGATTTTACAGGAAGTGTAGCGTCCTGAGTGCCAAAATCTATTCACAGAGAGAGAGGGAGAGAGAGAGAGAGAGAGAGAGAGAGAGAGAGAGAGAGAGTGAGAGAGAGAGAGAGAGACAAAGTTCAGGACAAAGAGCATGTCTGGGCTTGTTGTCCCTCATTCAGCGTTTTGCACAATAATACTTTAGTCACTTGTAATAAAGTCCATTCAGTAACAAAGCAGAGATTATATTGGTCAGTTTTGTTTTGCAAAAAAAAAAAAAAAAACAGACTGTATTGTACAGTCTTTAGTCTAGCACACATTCCTGCAAACACTCTGACTCACAAACTGTGCTTTTCACAGGTCAGGAGGTCAACAGCTCGCTTAAGAGATCTTTACCTTGCTCAGATAAAGGCACGTCCGAATCAATTGACCCAAACAGAAATGTGTTTACGAGGCGTTACAGTGCGGGTCACATAAGGGGGTCCTGGAGTCTTGGTCGGCCTTAAAGAAGACCAACATGCCACTTAAACACAAAGCGTTTAGAAAGAAAATAATAAACTTAAAAAAGGCATATCCCATATTCAGGATTGCTATCATTCAAAATACATTTGTACAACAGGTAAAAGTATTAGTATCAAAAGTATTATTAGTGTAGATGTGATGAAATCTTTTTTTTATAATATGTGTGAGGTACTTGCATATAAAAGTCGTATGGGACATATTACTATTACTTACAGATTCTTATATATATATAAAACACGAATGGAGCAAATTATCTTTACATATAGATATTTACATATATGTATATATAAAACATAAGGGACAAAATATTACACACATATATATACACATATATTTGTCCATGTACGTGTATGTGTGTTATTCTATATTAAATATAGATTCATACATTCATATTATTAGTATTAGATGTAAAAAAAGAGACATATGTGGGACATTTTTGGTTACGTGTAAGTACATTTTATAAGCGTCTCGTGTCGTTAATGTTTTGATGGGCACAACAAAGAAGGGGGAGGAGGGGAGAGGAGGAGGCGGGGCCTCATTTGAGCGAGTCCAATCAGCCTCGCGCATGCAAACGAGTTGCCCCGAAACCACGCCCAGAACCCCCCTTTTCGGCCGGCCCGCCCGGTGACGTCATTGCCCCATATCTCGCCCCCCTCTCCGGCCGGGTCTGTCTGCAGCGGCTCAGACAGCAAACAGACAGGAGCGGAGAGAGCCGGGGAGAGCAGGGAGGGGCTCCTTCTTCTGATCGGGGAGAAAATATCAGGAATATCACCAACGCCGGCATTCCTCTCTCTCTCTTCCTCTCTCTCTCTCTCTCTCTCTCTCTCTCTCTCTCTCACGCGGGATATTTTTTGTTTTTTTTTAAAATACTGGATTTGCACTGATTCCACCTGCAGCCCCTCTCTGCGCCCTGCTTGTGTTTTTCTCACCTAATCGTTTACTGGGACAGGAAGGAAGGGAGCACGGTTTTGCTTTTCTTTTTCCGTCTTTTCTTTTTTCTTCTTTTTGTCTGCACCAGAAGCAGGCCAGCGAGGCTGACCGGGTGCTCTTCTCTCCTCTCCCTCTTCCCCTCCTTCTTCCCCACCCACCCACCCGCCCGCTACCCCGTGCTCAATCCCACCCCACTGCATTTTGGGCTTTCCTTCTTTCTTTCTGGTTCTGTTCTCCTCCCCCGCGGCCCGGAGAGTGAGTAGAGCCGGAGGGAGCGCAGGAGGCCGAGATGCCCAGCTCGCTGTTCGCCGATATGGAGCGCAGCGGCGGCCCCGGCCAGCAGGGCGAAGCTCTGGACGACCAGAGAGCCCTGCAGATCGCCCTGGACCAGCTCTCCCTTCTCGGCCTGGACAACGACGAGTCCGGCGCTTACGACAACGAGCCCAGGAAGAAGAGTGTGAACATGACTGAGTGCGTCCCGGTGCCCAGCTCCGAGCATGTGGCCGAGATCGTGGGCAGGCAAGGTAAGCTTGGGCTCTTTGTTTAACACCCCACCCCACACACACCTTTTCTACTTCTTTTCCGTCTTCTTCTTCATCCTCTCCACCTCTTCTCCCTTTCCCTCTTTGTGGGCCAGAGGCTATCCCGGCGCCATGCATGCACAACTGGTTCCCTTGCACCAAGAGCCTGTTTTCAGGGAGCTTCCCTCCTTGTTTTGGAGGAAGCACACTGCTAGAACAAAGAGGGGTCACCAAGGCAGGGCAGGGGAGTCTTATCATAGGACCACTTTCCTAAAACGTCGCCCTGGCCCACTTAGGGTGAGCGTCCCAGCTTCAGAAAAGGGCCAAGAGCTGTCAGACAGTGCGGGCTGTCGGCGTGGACCGGGGTTTGTTTACACACCGAGCCCGAGGTTGTTTCCTTTTTATCACAACAGAGATGCAGCAAGGGTGTTCATTGTCATGAGAAAAGTGATTGGTTGTGCAGGAAGATAAAAGGGTAGCCCCCTCATGTCTAGTCTGAAATGCAGTGTTTTGACCCAGCAGGTAAATCCAGAATCCAGAATTCTGCATCTTTTGTCCCCCCTCCCTTCTTCCTTTTCCTCCTCCTCCAGTGCTATTTTTGACCTGGACTGCTGTATGTCATGCAGCCGAGCATGTGGTTTGAATTTGTGCAGAGAAAAAAAAAAAGAAAAGTGAATTGTTGTCCCTACCCTAGATCTGATTGCAGCACACATCTGCAGCCTCTAGCTGCAGCCAACATCATCACAGGGGCGATGTTTTGTTGTTGTTTTGTTTGCCCCATCATGTTCCATATGTGCCACTGAGTTTCTGGCTTTCTTTCCATGTTTGGTTGATTTCTTTGTTTCTTTGTTGCAGGTTGCAAAATTAAAGCCCTGCGAGCTAAGACCAACACCTACATCAAGACTCCCGTGCGAGGGGAGGAGCCGGTCTTTGTTGTGACAGGCAGGAGGGAGGACGTAGCCATGGCTCGGAGGGAGATCATCTCTGCGGCGGAGCACTTCTCCATGATCCGAGCATCGCGGAACAAAAACAGCAGCCTGAATGGAAGCACCGCTGTGCCAGGGCCGCCGAACCTGCCAGGTCAGACCACCATCCAAGTGCGGGTGCCCTACAGGGTCGTGGGACTGGTGGTCGGGCCCAAAGGAGCCACCATCAAGCGCATCCAACAGCAGACGCACACCTACATCGTCACGCCCAGTCGAGACAAAGAGCCGGTCTTTGAGGTCACAGGGATGCCAGAGAATGTGGACCGTGCCCGGGAGGAGATTGAGGCGCACATTGCCATGCGGACGGGAGGCCTGATCGAGTTCAGCACAGACGAGAATGATTTTCACGCCAATGGGACGGATGTGGGCTTCGATCTGCATGGCCATCACACTGGCCTCTGGAGCAACAAGACCGGCTCGGGTGTGACACCCAACTCGGGGCGCAAGCCATTCTCCAACTACCGCAACGACAGCTCCAGCTCACTGGGCAGCGCCTCCACCGACTCATACTTTGGCACCAATGGTGGTTCGCGGTTGCCTGACTTCAGCCCCCCAAGCCCTGCCCTCAGCTACACGGCCTCCAGCAATGGCAACAACAACAACAACAATCTGAACGTCAACGTGGTCAACGGCAACGGCTTTGTGTACAGCGGTGATGTCATTTCACCCGACTGTGCTGACCTTGCCTTTGATGCCTCGCCGGGATTCGACCCCACTCCAGCGCCCCCTGGCTTGATTTGGTCCCAGTATGAGCGCGCCAACAACGCGGCCACCACATCCCCGTCCATCTTCCCTGGCAATACCTCCACCACCAATGCCAATGGCCTCCTGGCTAATCAGAGGAGGGCAAACGGGGTCAGCTGTGGCCAGCCCCGACTGTCTCCACCCCTGCATCATGTAGGAGAGCACCCTTTGGCTCGAAGGGTCCGGAGCGACCCCGGCGGGGGTTCCTTGACCTTCCCAGGCTATTCCGCCAATGGCATTGGTGCCCTGGTGCCGTCCGACTCCTCTGCCTCTTCCTCATCCTCCTCTTCCTCCTCTTCCTCGGGGACGAGCCGCAAGGGCAGCCGGGACTGCTCTGTTTGCTTCGAGAGCGAGGTGATTGCCGCCCTGGTGCCCTGCGGCCACAACCTCTTCTGCATGGAGTGCGCCAACCGCATCTGCGAACGGAACGAGCCGGAGTGCCCCGTCTGCCACGCTGCAGTTACTCAGGCAATACGTATATTTTCTTAAAGATGCATATTGAAAAAAAACGACGACGCCCCGTGACTACAATAGCAACAACGAACTACAAACTCTGTTATTATGGCTTTATGAAAACTCCTAATAATAACGTGTTTATCATATGTGTATATACATATGTATGGGAAAGCTGCAGTATCCAAAAAGGGACACCCCCACCCCCTGACCAGAGGGCTCCGGTGTAATTGTTCATAACTGTGCTGTGGCTTTGGGACAAATATTTTCAACACCTAATGCATGTTTTAAATATTAAAGCTTAGTAATCAATAGTTCTAGTTAAAAATGGTAAACAGCAACAAAAAAAACATACGTACGTGGACGAAGTTCAGAGCAGGACGCCAGTCTCGTCAGAGGTACCTTTCCGTTTGACTGTTAAGTCTAAAAACTGGCCTGTCAATGTTTTTTTTTTGGTTTATTTTTTATTTGTTGTTTCTTTTTTTTCACCGAGGAATGTAATGCAGGTGGATGCGTAAGTCCTAGGGCTTTTACTCTAACAGCATTAACAGACTTACAGAGGCGGAGATACTGCAGCGCCTTGACCTACTCAAGGCAGGGCGACAACATATCCTGCATATATGTGTATAGAACAAACAAACAAACAAACAAACAGCAAACCAGTCCACACGTTGAACGTTTTAAATATGAATCGCATTAATACAGATTGAAGTATTTTATTCTTTTTTGACTTGAAAGATTATATTTCGTATTGCAAAGATGTTTACAGATATTTTAATTTAAGTTCAGTGAACTTTTTTGTAGCTGGGTTCAAATATCGTTTATTTTTTAGTATGGCCTTACTGGGGCGACGAACACTGTATTATTTTAATATCACACACACACACACATACACACAACATGGATGGATGTTCAGAAGACATTTAAACAGTATTCCGTTGGGACGGAGGATTTATAGGTTCAGCAAAAAAATCCAAAAAAAGGTCTTTTAAATCCGTTTCACCCAGCATATTTTTTATTCAGTAATATAAAGCATATTTTATTCTATATTATTACGAAACGTTTAAATGTATAAAAAAACTTAGTAAGTTGGACAAGAGGAAACCGTTTATGCTTTCTAAAAAATTTGTATGAATTAGATTCCAGTGGGTATTACAGACTTCTGTTGCACCACTATAGTTTTAGTATTTCTATTTTAATACGTTTGTTTACCACTTGTTTATGTATATGTAGGTGAAGTTACTTGAGCGTAAAAGTACTTTATTGAGCAAAGTTTAAAAGCAAAGTATATTTTATTTTATGATAAATAAACAAAAAAAAATTAAAATGGCCTTTAACCTCAACGGTCAAATACTAATATTATATTTGCTGAAACAAGATTTGAAAAAAATGTATCAAGAGTTTTATTTTTCTGACATTTAAAGTTCTACACGATAAAGTAAAACTTAAGTAATGGTGCTACTTCATGTTTTTTTAAGTATTTCTATATAAGTCCAATAAAATGGTACATGAATGAGGTGTGTCGCTTCAGTTATTGCACTTTGATACCTAATTCACACAGTTCTTGGCTTGAATGTATGGTTCTTGATAGAGAACCTTTCTTTAAAGGACCCATAACCTACATTGTTATTTATTTTTTGTTAATACCCCACTTTGAGGTCCACTTGTGACATCTGTGTCCTTTCATGTACCAAAAAACTGCATTTTTAACATCAAAATAATACGACTGCAGTTTTTTGGTACATAATGTGTAACGTGTAATAAAGATTAAAAGTCCTTAAGATTAAAAGAGTAAAAATGCATTGATATTACTGTAACAGTAAAAAATAATAATGGTATTATTTTTTACCATTAAAATTATACCACTGCATTTTTACTCTATAAGCTTCAGGAATAAACAGGCCTGTTTTAGTTACCTACCTTTAAGACTGGTGTATGTAAATGAGCGCTGGTCTGATTGGCTGCCTCATTCACAAAACAGTCCATACCGAAAACTTTTTATTACCTTAGTGTGAACTTGTGAGGCTAAACTGCTGTAGACTAAATGTGTGTAAATGTCCTGGTTTTAGCAACATCACAAACACGATGGCCTCAAAAAGATTCCATATATTCCATAGATTCCATATAGGCGTGAACAATATGATTTGAAAGTTCTGTTTACATATTACATCATGCCCTTTAGTTTAGTGGCTTGTTTTTTGACATCACAAACATACCAAATGGCTGTTTTTGCAACTTATGTGCCATATATGGGCTCAGGAGTGAACAGTATGCTTTGAAAAGGTATTTGCATGCTGCATCGCACACTATTAGTTAAAAATGTGAGTAAAATGGGTTTTTACAATGATATGGGCCCTTTAAAGCGAAAGATCTGTTAGACTTGCACGTCTCATTTCGAACACTGGTTATTTGAAGAACTATTTGGTCCTCTTTGTGATTTGTTTTGGTTTTTCCTATCTTAGTCATCTCACTGACACTACAGCAGACAAGAGTCAGCAGCATTCTTCTTACTGTGTACAGCACCGTGCAAAAGTCTTGAGCCCTCTCATTTCTTTACATTCCACTTTGAATGACCTGCAAAAGTATTATTGTCTACCTGTTAAACTGTCTTAACTTTGGCATACTGAGTAGATTAAATGAAAGAAACGGGAACAATTGTTTTAGTGTGACAGGCTGTGAAGGGCCTAAAGAGACAAGGTGTCTTGATAAATGAGTTCCAACCACTCAGCATTCAGCACCACCAGTATACTGATCACCGCCTGATCATCTGGAATCCGCACCGGTTACTTCACTGGTTCAGGACTTAAGTTAGAGGTGCTTTGTTGTGCTTGAATGATTCATTTGTAGGTCACTGTGTCTCATCAAACAAAAAACATTCCTCTGAAACTGGTCAGGTTCAGGGACTGGACTGAAAATGAGAGTCTTTGAAAGTCCTTCAGGAAGTCTGGAGAACTGTTCCTTAAGACTACATTAAAAATACAAGAAAGTCTGGACATTTGAAGGCACAATGTGAAGAGGGGAGAGTCCGGACTTTTGCACAGTACTGTATATGGTTGCCGTTATAACCAAAGCATGGCCAAACCTTAGAGTTAATGTATTTTAAGATTCCTGAGTTCAGCGGAGGTTTTGACACTGTTTCTATTGGTCCATATATTGCATGGCATCTATTGGTCCATATTTTGTCTGTGTGGAAGTGTAAAACTGTCTCTCTCTCTCTTTTTCCCTTGGCTCTTGCTTTATAAATACATTGGGGTCAGAGGTCAAATCCAGGGCCAGGCTAAGAGAGAGAGAGAAGGAGAGAGATAGAGACGGCCGAGTCAAGGCATTTTTTTCAGACCCTGGTTTTGTGTTTTCCCCCATTGGAGCTGCATCTGCAGTGTCATGTGGTTTCGCATGGAAAGAGTGAGCGCTCGAAAATGTGCCCTGTTGCTGGATAATAACCGCACGGCAAACAGGCTCTAATGACCGGTTTAAAATGGAAACATCCAAAAGGGCCTTGCTTGACAAAAAAAAAAAGAAAAATAGCCCCCATAAAACCTTATTATTAGGAAACAATTCCAGCACTGCGTGGAAAAAGAGCTGACATGTGCTTTGTCCGAATTCACAACATATGATACGAAACACAGCCACTGTGTTCTGGTTTTTCAGATATGTCACTGACTGTGGAGCAGGTTTCGGAGTATAAATGGGTTTCTGTTCTAGATACATCTCTGACTGATGCGCTGCCGTGGAAGCAGGTTTCAGTCAGTTCTAGATACATGACTATAGAGGTGTAGTGTAAGCAGGTTTTAGTTCTAGATATGTCACTGACTGTAAATTCATAGTGTAGGCAGGGTTCAGTCAGTTCTAGATGCATCATAGCCTGTAGAGCTGCAGTGAAAGCAAGTCTCAGTCTGTTCTAGATACATAATTGAGTCATATTATATGCAGGTGTCAGGTTTCATATTATAGGCAGGTTTCAGTTCTAGATATGTGACTAACTGCAGAGCTGTAGTGTAAGCAGGTTTCAGTAAATTCTAGATAAACCACTGACGGTAGAGCCATAGTGTCATCACGTTTCAATCAGTTCTAGATACATCACTGACTGTAGAACTATAAAGTAAGCAGGTTTCACACAGTTCTAGATACTTCACTGACTGTAGAACCATCCTGTCATCAGGTTTCAGGACTCTACTGAGTCACTGTAAGACTGATGCACATGAGCTCAAAATATATAAAACCTACAGATTCTTTTACAAGCTCCAAAAGACTGTGTTTGATCAAGGATACGCAAAAAATGTTAATGTGCAATGATGTTAGCTTGGCGCTAACATACTACTAGAAAGCCCAACAGAGCGCTAGCAGAAATTAGCATTAACATTGAGGTCATACAGGAAGCGCCAGTCTCACTGTTTATCACCACCTTGGGTGTATTATTGTATGATCATAACATAGGCACTAAAATATACTTTAAGATGTTTTATGCAATATGTAGGAACAAGTAATTAAATGGCAAATAATACAGTGTAAATAATGTAATGTAGTAATATATTTATTATTTATGTAATATCTATAATTACTCATCCATAATACTTTCTGGACAACTTTCAAAATGCAATTTTTTTTTTGTGTTTATTCGTACTTTTGGTTGCTGTTTGAGGTTTTTCTCTGTCAGATGTTAATTTAAAGTGAAATTAAATTTCCCTAAAGTCAATCAGTCAGGACATGTTTTTAGCACTGAAGCGACAAAGCTAAGCCTTTGCCTTAGACCGTGTGGAGGTGTTCAGTAATCTCTAATAAACTCACTTATGTGGTTTCTGGCCCTGTTTGATTCACAGTGATTTATAAGCATGCACTAAATCCAGACTACAAGACACTGCTTTGTTGTTATGCTAATGTAATTAGCATATGCCTATACATAGACAGTGAGTCATACAGTGTCAGAACCCACATACACAAGTCTATTACATACCAAACACGATGTAGCTGTCTGACTGCATTCGGTGTGAGTGTGATGGGGAGGGGGCGGAGTAAATCTGCTGAACTTTCACTTTAATGAGTCTGGATGCCGCAGTTTTAGGCCTGTGGAGGAAGCTGGGATTGAGTGTGTCGGCTGTGTGTGAGTGTGTGTGTGTGTGCTGGGTGTGACAGTGACGCTGTGTGTGAAGGAGGTCATTTCCTATTTTTAAAGCCCCCAGCTCAGCTCAGCTCGGGCCATCACAGCCTGCAGCCCGTCTACTGCAGCACACACACACACATTCAAATGTGCACGCACACACACATGCACATTCTACACACTGTGAAGACTCGATCTGTCTTTGTTTCTCACACATACATATACACACACACAATCTCTGTATCTCTCTCTCTTTCTCTCTCTCTCTTTCCCTTCTGCCTTTCCCCCTCCCTTCTCTTTCTCTTGCTCTCTCTCTTGCTCCCTCCCCCTCCCCTCACCTCCCTTTTCCTCTCTCCTTCTCTCTCTCTCTCTCTCTCTTCCTCTCTATGTATTATTTATGACTCTCTGTCTCTGTCAGTGTGTGCAGGAGTGGATTCTTCTTCATTTTATTTGACTCCTGTCACCTCACTATACTACGATGATGCTAAGTAGCATCCAGTACCAGCGTGTGTGTGTCTCTGCAGGCCCAGGAGAATGTCTACGAGACACACACTCGCACAAGAGCTAAACTAGCACACAAGTGTTAACTCCACACAAAGCCTGTGCTGTTACAGCATTGGAGAACCTGCAGAGCCTGAAAGGACCACAATAATTCAAGCCTGTAATATTAGTCATTATATATTTAATTTAATTTTAGTGCTTGTTTAAATGTTTGTTGAAATACTCTTGAATCCTCTTATTTAATTGTTACATTTTTGTTAGAAACTAAAGGGTTAATATCTTGAAATGCCCAGTGGAAAACCATCCAATCAAGTTTGTCTTCATTGTGGTATCTAGGCAGATACAGCCAACAGAGCTGTCCTATTGGTCAGGCCTTCAGGAGCAGGACTGAACGCCTTACATGTTAGATTAACCACCGTCGTAATTAAGATGAAGACCCAACCAACCACCTAATTCTGGAAGTTCTAGATACCTCACTTACTATAGAGCTGTGGCGTAGGCAAGTTTCAGTCAAGTTCTAGATACATCGCTGACTGTAGAGTTGTAGTGTAAACAAGTTTCAAGACTTTTTACTGAAGGACTCGCTGCAGGGCTGGACTGGGACAAAAAATCAGCCTGGGCATTTTGAGCCTAGACTGTCCCACCGAGCCGTCGTACTACAATATATTTTAAATCGTTTTATGCAATATTTAGGAACAAGTTATTAAATGATAAACAATGTAGTGTAATTATTTATTTATTGTCTATAATGATCTATATATAGTAATTTCTTGTCAAGTTTCAAATCGGCCACATATTTTTTCTAACCATTTTGTGTGTGCTTTGTGCATTTTTCTAACATGCACACACTTATACACACATCTGCAAACAATCCAGTGGTGAAGTGTGTGTTTGAAGAGGTAAACCCAGGCAGTGCTGTTTGGAGAGAGGAAGAGAAAAAGGACGGGGTCAGCGAAAGTCGAGCGAGTCATAAAGTGAAGGTGAAGCGAGTACAAGGTACATATTTCTAATAAAGTGGCCAGTAAGTGGAAGTAGAAGGTGTTTCTAATAAAGCAGCCAGTGAGTGGAAGAGCAAATTCTAATATCAGAAGCATATTTGTTGATGGGGGTGTTGTAGGGTTCTGGAAGCAGGCATGCCGTACTCTCGAGCCACCCAGCAGTACCATGTGGAAGGCGTCTTCATTTTTCAGCATCAGCAACAATCGCAAACACGTTGTGCCAACAGTCAAAGCTACCCAAAAGAAAAAAACATGATGGCGCTCTACCAGTAATGGATCAGCCTCCCCAAAGCCCAGAGCTCAGCATCACTGAAGCAGAGTGGGATCATCTGGACAGAGAACCAGCCCAGATCTTTGGCACGTCCTTCAAGAAGCCTGGAGAACTAACAACCTACTGTCTCATTTTCCTACAAAATATAAAGAAATGGGGATCTCAAGGCTTTTGCACAGTACTGTATATGATGATCTTCTTAAAAGGAAGAGGTTCATAATTCCTAAAGAAGACTTGGAATCTGCAGAAAGGACCAGCATGAACTCTATAACCTACAAAATGTTCCATTTATGTGAGTATAAATGAGCTAAATGAGGAAAGTGAGTTCAGATAATCATTATTTTGCTAAATATCATCTGGGGTTTTATATGCTGGCCCGCACTAAACATGCTTGTGACAGCTGGCTTTCATCTTAGCTCTGATTTTATTACGACTCATAAAGTCTGAAAGCCAGTGGAGTGAATAGCTTCAAAATCATCTGGTTGAATTCATCAGCAGTTTTTTTTCCTGTTCTACCTGTTTTTTTAGGCAGTGCAGCACAATATCTCCTTTGTTTATCATTATTATGGTGTGGGAACATTCTGACCAATCACAGATGTCCTTCAGCTGTTGGACTGAATGAAGGCATTCACATAGTCCAGCAAATTATTTTTTATTAATGCAAGCTGATTATTAATTGCAGCACATGGTGTTATTAGAATATTGGAAGTTATGTGACATAAATTATGCAGCTCTAACCAGAACACACTGAGGTTTTCCCACTCTTTTTGAAATTTCATGAATTTGGTGCTGTATGCAATTTCATATGATGAAACTAAACTGCAGAAACAGGCTGTTTTGAGTTCGCTGTTTTTGTGATGCCTCACTATGCACAATAAAACCATTAAATAAAACCATTACAAACCATTACAAACTCATCATAAACCCCTTCTAAACTCACTATAAACCCACTATAAACTCACTATAACCTCACTATAAACCCATTACAACCCTTCTTGTAAACTCACTACAAACTCATTGTAAAGTCACTGGGTGTAAACTTACTATAATCTCACTATAAACGTAAAATAAATTGTATAGTTGTATTTTTTTATATCAAATATTGCAACATGTATCACTTAAATATTGTGAGGTGACATTTCCAAAGTAACGTTCAGCCCTGTTGTGAGCGCCATCCCCAAATCTTCACACCTCCACTGTTGCCAGCAGTAAAACTTACTCCGATAATGGATTATCCGTAATTGGAATGAGCGTACAGCTTAAATTGAGGTTAATGTAAGTGTTGAGGAGCTGCAGAAGTGCGGGGGAGCTGCAAGCAGCTGTAGCTTCACTCAATTTTTTGTGGGCCTTTGACCGCTCGATTGATTTACTGCACATTTCTGTGGTGTGGTCTGGCATAATTCGCAGAACGCTCAATTAAAAATGAAAGACGCCCCAATAAGCCTGGGCACCGGTCCCCCCTACACACCCTCCCACCCCCTCACTTACTTTCAGGGACATAGAAAAGGTAATAAATAGGATAAGTCTGTATTTCAGCAGAGATCTTATAAGACATGAAGTGGATGGAATTTGTTCTTCGTGGAACTGGCCTCTCCTCGTCCAATCTCTTTCAGTTATGCGTCCCCTCTTCACTTCTCCTGCAAGTGCACACACACACAGTTTCACTCTCATGCGAACCACTGACTGGCGGTGCCTGACCCTCACACGGCTCATGGTTTTATGGTGCGACATATGTTGAGGCTTGTTCAGCGGTTAGGCTTTGATTTATGCTCTATAGACACGAAAGCAGCAGTTGGCTGTAGAACTCGAATCCTGTAATTTGACGTCTGAGACCTATGGTTAGGCACTATAAGGTGTGCAAAGTGCCTCCTGGCCAAGGAACCTGTGGAGGCAACGTAGTTTATGACGGAGGCGGTACAGCCTTGATTAGAGTCAGAGAAAGTGTGTTCCTTTGTGTACTGGCTATGACTCAAAGAACAATAGTGGCCAACAGTGCATGGAAGCTACTGGCACATAAAGGTTGATTTACCAACAATGGAGATACAAACTAACAACTGGGAAGTCAACGAAATACAAGCAGAACTGCCTGTTTTTGCTGAAGATACATTTCAGTGGGAGTTTTCTAACGTTGTGAAAAACACAATGGTGTACCAGGACATTGCTAACAAGTTAGCTGGATTAGGTTTTCATCTCACGGCTAAAGAATTCCAATTTTTAATACTAGACCACAGCAACAAAAGATGTTTTTTGTATGACTCCAAGGACAACTGTTACCGGGCTGAGATACACTGGAAATTGAAACACATGCCTTTAGAGGCTGTAGCCTGTCTGTTGGTACACAGTGTGGGCTGCTTCTCTAGATCGAGGTTCCCAACCACTGGGTTACAGACCGGTATCGGTCCATGAGTCATTTGATACTGGGCCACACAGACAGACGAAATAAAAATATTTTATTGATTATCAGAGTCTGAAAGAAAATGAGTAAAAAACAAACGCTCTTTGTTTCTAGTTGTATCCATACCGGTCCATGAAAATACTGTTTTACATGAAACTGGTCCATGGCGCAAAAAAGGCTGGCGGCTACTGCTCTAGACCATGATCAGCGGTCAGTTTCTGAGCAAAGAGCTGCTCTTAGCTAGTGAACCAGGGTGCTAAGAATGGTTCACCACTGCTGATCAGATTTTATATAGGCATTGGATCATTCTCAGCAGCAGTGTGCCTGACATACCCCTCCAGAGTCAAACACACCACCATAACTGCTACCTAAGAATGGTCCGCCACCCAAATAATATCTGGTCAACAGTAGTGGACCATTCTGAGCACTCTGAAATGGTAATGGCCATGGTGGTAGTCATGTTACATCTACCACACAAACAATATCTGGTCAACATGGACCATTCTCAGCAACTTGAAATGGGTATAGGGTATATGGGTATAGTAGATCCACCACCCAAATAATATCTAGACAATAGTGGCGGACTATTCTCCGCACATTGAAATGGTTGTGGTCATGGTAGGTCCATCACCCAAATAATATCTGGCCAAACATGGCGGAGAATTCTCAGCACCCTGGTCATAGTAGGTCCACCAGCCAAGAGCAGGGCTTTTAGTCAGAAACTGATTACTGATGAAGGTCTAGAAGGGCAACACATGCTCAGCATCCTGAAATGGTAGTGGTCATGGTAGGTCCACCACACAAAAATATCCAATCAAGATTGGTTCTGAACTGACCAAGGATGGGTGAGTTGGTCTGGGTTGTTAGCAGATACGGTAGTCTGAAATTGTACCCCTGTTTAGTGGACTTATGAGGTAGGTGGAGCTCATAAAGTGGTCAGTGAATGGATGTGGGACTTTGTAATAGAGTGAATGGTGAATACACTATCCAGGACAGTCAGGTATGAGTAGAACATTCATCACATGCTAATCGAGTTTCCTCCTCCCTGAATAAACAGGTCCAATACTGTTCATTGTGATTAGGCTGCAGAACAGGCAGCTCTGAGAAGTGAATTAGACCTTCACATTGGTTCTTACCTGCTATTGACCTGCTTCAAATCCAGCAGAAAATGAGATTTTTTTCTTTTTGCTAATTTCATCATTGGACTGGTCCAACACGCTTCAGGTTAATTGTATTTGTGCTGTAAGGAAGACCGGGGGAAAGATAAGGCCGCTTAGATGGGTTTTCACCCCAGGTTCGAAGTGCCAGGTGTTCCAAGACAAAACGCTTTCCACCACGCCGAGACGGGGGAGCACTTTCAGAGGCGAAGATTAGCGCTGGGAAATTGGTTCAGGTTTAGCAGTGAGACAAAGAATGGCAGGCCGAATAAATCACCCCCCAAAAGATTGCTCTGGAACACGGCCGCCATTCACTGCTCTGCTCCTTAAACCATCATTTTATCACTAAAACCACACACGTTCAATTTAGAAAGTCACCAACAATGGAGAAGTGGGGCCTGTCTGGGACCAATGCAGTGGCATCGAAAAGAAAAGCTTCAAAGGGCTGGGAATCATGCATATATTTATATAGAAACTACCCACTTCCAGTTCAACCACCACAAGAAAACAAACAGGAAACCATATAGGAAACAACAGCTTGTCAACTTTCATTATTCATTTTTAACTCTCAAAATATTTTCAAAATGCCACAGAAAAAATAGTTATGTGTGAAATAATGTCCGCTTAATCTATTGTTATTATTATTATTATTAGTAGTAGTAGTAGTAGTGTTGATATAAGTAGTAGTAGTGTAATTCTTCCTGTTCTAATCTTAGGTACACAGAATGAAACACTAACAAAACAATAATAAAAACAACAATGATAATAATAATAATAAGAAAATTTATATTGCACTTTTCACTTTAGTTTTGCATTCATTTAAATGGAACATTATAATGAATAGAATAACAGCAATATTACAGTTGACATAGAAGATAAATACAATACTAATTACTAATTTAAAATCTGTGTCTGTGAAAGACCTTTTAAGGATAATGTAAAGGTTCTTGACTGGTTTAAAGGTCCTCCCAAGCAGCTTCACATTATGTGGAGGTTCAGAAAACTTCACACACATTTACAAAACATATCTGTATTTCCAGAGAAATAAAAACTTTTAATTACGTGAAGGTCCTTTAAAAGTTCAAAGGTTCTTCTTGCAGAAAGATTTTGTTTAAAGGTCCTTTAGGAAAGGAAAGTTGTCTTCATTGCTCCTGTATTGCTGAGAATGTGCTCAGTCTTTTGTTCTTCTTGAGATCTTTTCCAGGCTGACTTTAGTGATTATTTTGTTGGAGGATCAATACTTTTACAAGAGGATGGGTTTAAGCTACTCTACCCACCCACACTGACCCCTCGCTCTGGACGACGATGCCGATGTGGAGCAGAGCCGAGAGCAGATGGGACTTTATATCCAATCATACACAGCATTGCCTCCAACGAGCACCCGACACAGAGCAGCATTATTCAATAAACCGACAACTTCCTCTCCATGTCCGTTATCAGCTGAAGGCATCGCGAGGCCAGATAAGCTCCAGTGTGTGTCCACTCCACCACAGCAGGAGCTCTGTCCCCCAAACGTGGTCAGATCCAAGAACAAGGATGTGGACCTACAGCGTCCAAGACACAAACTATTACAGCAGTAATTGTATTTATTTATCTATAGTATTCATATGCAGAGTGTTTTCTGGAGTTTTATTTTGACTTTATATTACATGTTGTATTGCTCTTGTCTTTGTGTTTCTGTGTGTCTGTGCAGTTGTAGCATAAGCAGTTTCTTTTAGGATCAATAAGAATTTCTGATTCTGATTGTGATCATTTGCTTTTGGGTAGGGTTTGTTGTTTGAATTTTATCACTTCCGATTCTGCTGATCAGTTTGACTTCTTATCAGCTCCCCTTTCAGATTCCATAAAGGTAAAAAGGAAGATGATGTTTAGATAACAAAAAATATAATATTTGAACATTCAGGATGTGACGGGAATAAAATGCTAACTAAAGCATGAAGTTAGAAAGCACTTTTGCAGGAAAATGTGAAGCGTGGTTGTGCTCAAGCGCTCACAGCAGCTTATTTGTGGCATGCGCAGATTAAATCAGGGAGCGTGGAGACAAACAGCTGAGAGAAAAACTCTGTTAAGCACAAAACCTGCTGGCTAAGTTAACATGTCACACTACGACAGTTAACATGTCACACTACCACACTTTACTGTCTTACAGGCTCAGTATGAACACATTTTTCACCCAGAACAGTTAAGATATGGCCTCAAATTGCTAGCTAACTACCAGCTCTAAAAGAAGCATACTTTTTTAAAAACTACAGCAAACTGTGATAAACGCCTTTCTTTTCATAACTGAGCTGAGTGTTAGTGTCTTATAGGCTGTTAATGAACCTGCTGCGTCTTTAGCTCTCACAGAGCTGATTTGTTGCTCTGGGTTTGTCACTTTGCACCCTAGCCATGATATCACAGTGCTTGCTCCAACACACTCTCTCCCCTCTGCTCTCTCTCCCCATACATTGCGGAGTTGACTCGACCACAAAAATCAAATCTTTAAATGATCAAAACTCAGCCCCTGATCTTCCGATAGATAAGGTGTACTAGGGTCTGAGGCATGTGTCACAAAACTCCTCAGAGAAGAAGCGTCCCCAAAATTCACCTATAATAATAATAATAATAGTAATAATAATAGTAATACTTAGTCTGATTCCTTCCATAATCACACAAATAAATATTAATACTAAATTGGTATCCGGGGCTAGGTATTTTCTTATCGGTTCTGTTTTGGAACTTCCACTAGTTCCCTACTTTTGGGGCATGTTGTGGAGGGCAGGGTTAGTAAAAGTGGGTGGTACACACACACACACACACACACACACACACACACACACACACACACATGCATTTCTTCACAGACAGAGGCACACACATACAAAGACACCACAACAATACAGGCTTAATGAAAGATAAAACTGGCTGTTCAATTCTTTTCTTCACAGCCAAACCTCTTTGTCTGTCTCGCCAAGGGAATTTTGTGCAAAAAAAGTGTAATTAGGTAGGCGGGCACAACTCTTCAGATTAGTAATTACAACCTCATTCGTCGTGAGGTGTCAGAAATGAAGAAAAAAAATCATCCTTTTCTTTTAGTGCGTCTCTCTACAAACTGCATGGGACACTTCTTAAGCTTTATGTACATGGGTATGAAAACACGCAGGGGACTGTTCTAGGTGTTCCAGCTCTTCAGAAGGATGTGTGTGTTTTCGGGTAGATTGTAAATATCAAAACATTTCACAACATATCATGGAAATTCAATACAGTTAAGTCTTGAGCCTTCTTTTCTTCATATTTTGCCTCTAAAGGTTCAGACTTGCTTGTATTTTTTATGTAGTCTTGAGGAACAGTTCTCCAGGCTTTCTGAAGGACTTTCAAAGACTCTCATTTTCAGTCCAGTCCCTGAACCTGACCAGTTTTAGAGGAATGTTTTTTGTTCATTTGGTCACACATAGACATACATATGAATCATTCAAGCAGAACAAGGCACATCTAACTGAAGTCCTGAACCAGTGAAGAAACAGGTGCAGATGATTCCAGATGATCAGGCGGTGATCAGTATACTGGTGGTGCTGAATGCTGAGTGGTTGGGACACCTTTATCTAGGTCCCTTGTATTGCAATAAAACATTTGTTCCCATTTATTTCAATTGATCTACTTAATATGCCAAAGATACGACAGTTTGACAGGCAGAAAATAACCAGCTGGGAAGTCAAAGGAGTCTCCACTGCTCCCTCAGCAAAATTTTAGGTCTGTAACACCGCCTTCACCCCCTCCAAACCCAAACACCCCCCCAGGTTTCAAAACAAAGTGGCACCTATACCCACTAACAAATGACTTTAAAGTGCATTCCGCTGATGACACATGCATTCACACTGGCCACAGTAAACCGGATCATTATGTGGAACTGGAGCTTTCTGTGTGCTGCTGTTTTCTTTTGAGTCATGTTCTTTACCTATCAAATTAAAGCAGAAACATAGACTGAAAGGCCTTTTCATGCCTCAGAATTAAAGGGTTTTGAAGGTTAGAGGGCAGGTTTTTGCCAGACATTCTGTACGCAGCAATGCAGGGAAACTCACTTCTGTGCTGATTTTTCTTTGGTTTTTTTTTTTTTTTGTGTAGCTGAACAGATTGGTGTAATCACACTCTGAGTCATTACTCCCACATGAAAGACCCAGACAAAACAATTCCCTTTTAAGTTCTTGCTGATGGACAGTGAAGCCATAATCTATCTGTCTACCTTTCCATCAGTCCCCAGTCAGACACAGAACAACCAAATGCCTCACACTCCTGATGTCCAAACTCCTTAAACACTAACAATCTGAATGAGGGTTAAAATGATCACGCTCATAACAGATACTGAATAATTCATAGCAGATACTGAATAATTAATAGTTGGTCCTGAATAATTATAGTAGATACTAAATAATTTATCATAGATATGGAATAATTCATAGTAGCTATGGAATAGCTATTTCTATTATAATTTATAGTAGGCAACAAAAACCTCATAGTGCTTATGGGAAAAATTCATAGTAGATCCTGCATTATTCATAGTCGTGACTGAATAATTATAACACTGTATATACTTAATAATATACAATAGATATTGCATAATTCATAGTAGTTATAAAATTATCCGGAATAATTCATATTAGACTGAAAAATTTGTAGTAGACCCTAAATAATTCATAGGAAATATTGAATAATTCATAGTAGAAACTAAATAACATATAGCAGATACTGAATAAGTAATGTTAGATGCTGAATTATGAATAACTATGAATTATTCAGTATGTACTATTAATTATCCATAGTAAATAATGAATAGCTAAAAGTAGATACTAAATACTTTCATAGTAGTTACTAAATGATTCATAGCAGTTACTGAATGATTCATTGTAAATACTGAGTCATTCATAATCGATACTGAACAATTAACAGTTGGTACCAAGTCATTATGGTTGATACTAAATAATTTATATGAAGTACACTCAGTATGGTTTATTTATTTAATTTAATTTATAGTAGTTACAGAGTAATTCATAATAGATACTGAATAATTCAAAATTGATAACTGAAACATTTTAGAGCAGATAATAATTCATTATAGATTGCTGAATAATTTCTAGTGGACACTAAATAATTTATAGTAGCTACCAAGGAGTTTATTATAAAGCCGTATGTAAATCTCATGGGATAAACGTGCTAAATGTTACAGTAGTAATCCAGAAACATGTGTATATATCAGCTATAAACTGTCTCCAAAAATAAAAAAAATGATTTTTTAAATTATTAAAACACTCCAGTGTAGCGGCGGCAGCAGTAACTCTCGCTGGATGCTGCTACCATGTGACATGGCAGGTGATTTGTGTTACAGTTATAACCATCCGGACTTTAATAGGACAGTCTGGACTGATCACTCAGTGTCTGGGTGTTTTTAGGCCTCCTGGATTAAGGACATGATTTCTGAGCAGAGTGAGAGGTGACTGGTTGCTGTTTTGATGGGTTTTATTTTCAAACATCAGGCTTCTTCTAATTAGGCTTTAAAACCTCTGGATCTAAAAAAGAACGAGGAGACTGAGGTCAACCACACCTCAGTCCCTGAGCTGGAGATGCTGGATGGACTTCGAAGCTCCACAGCAGTTTCAGAATCTCCTCAGTGTTCAAGATGCTGATTTTGGTTCTGCCGCTCGAATTGTTACCATTTAAAATGGTGTTTTACCATTTAGTCATTAGTCCTCCAGAGAACTAATCTTTCCACCTGAGAGCCTCTGCTGAGAGTCTCCTGCCTTCTGTGGGAAAACATTCAGCTCATTATCAGAACATTTTACACCATGACTGTCCTTTACTCACACTGACAGGAGAGAGAGAGAGATAGGGAGCGAGAGTGAGAGAGAGAAAGAGAAAGAGAGAGATAGGGAGAGAGAGTGAGAGAGAGAGCGAATGAGAGTGAGAGTTAGAGAGAAAGCGAGATAGGGAGAGAGAGAGTGAGAGACAGAGATATATAGAGAGAGAGCGATAGAGGCAGAGAGAGAGTGAGAGAGTGAGAGAGAGAGAGCGATAGGGAGAGAGGGGAAGAGAGAGGGAATGACAGTGGAGGTAAGTGAGAGAGAGGGAGAGGGAGAGTGAGAGAGCGAGAGAGAGATAGAGAAAGAGAAAGAGCGAGGGAAAGAGAGAGGCGGAGAGAGAGGAAGAGAGAGGGAAGACAATGGAGGGAAGTGAGAGGGAGAAAGAAAGGAAGAAAGGATGAGAAAATTACATAAGAGGACGAGAGAGAGGAAGAGAGAGAGTGCGAAAAGAAAGAGATGGGGAGAGAGAGTAAGGTGGGGCAAGAGAGTAAGAGAGAGGGGTAGAGAGAGAAGAAGAGAGAGGGATAGAGAAAGAGGAAGAGCGATGTACAGACAGTGGGGGGAAGTGAGGGGGAGAGAGAGAGAGAGAGAGGGAGAGAGAGAGAGAGAGAGAGAGGGAGAGAGAGAATGCATGTCAACGATGCTGATAACTGCCTGACAGGTGTGTGAGTGTGTGTGTGTGTGTGTGTGTGTGTGTGTGTGTTTGTGTGCACGAGTGTTTAAAAGCAACATACATACGTCCAGCTGTCATCAGCTCACTGTAGCCAATCAGATCAAAGCCTCAGCTGCACACATCCCTTCTAACAACAATCAAACAGGCCTTCACTCAACAAGACAAATACAATAAACCAGGGGTGTTGAACTCCGGTCCTGGAGGGCCGTGGTCCAGCACATTTAGGTGATTTCCCTGCTCAGAATCTCCTGGTTCACCTCGCCAGTTAATTGTCAGGTTTAGTGAATGTGTTTGAGGAGGAGAACAATCAAACTGTGCTGCACACCGACCCTCCAGGACTGGAGTTTGACGCCCCTGGAATAAACAAAGCTGGAACAGTTTTACCTGAGGAGCTCTAACCCAGCATGAGTCTACAGTGTGTAGTTTTTACAGTAATAATCATGGAACGATTTTAATCCAGTATGAATCTGCAATGTGTAGTTTTTACAGTCTGACAGTTATATTAGGGAGTGATTATAGTGATTATACATCCACACGCACACACACATATACAGTATACTGTATGTGTGCACTCACGTGTGTGTGTGTGTGTGTGTGTGTGTGAGATAGAGAGAGAGAGAGAGAGAGAGAGACTCACACCCACTGAGAAGTGAGTTATCTTTGCCGTTTTGTGACATTTGCGCTGCCTCTCGTTCTAAGACAGACAAATAATTCTGCACTAATAATTAGCTTCTGCAAATTTGCTCTTGTTGCTGCGGCAGCCTGAAGCTCCTCAGCGGCTTCTGAAAGGGCACGTCCGACTTGGCCCAGCTCAGTTAAAGTGTCTCACTGGAGGCAACAGGTCAAGGGTCCTGCTGTTACATCTTTGATTAAGATACCAGGAGCCAAATTTTAAAAAAGAGAAAGAAAAAAAGAACTACTGGAGGTTGCGCTTGGCTGTGATACAGGAGCGAGTCTTTCTGTAAAGTCTGAAATCCAGTAGACCATCAACTGAGACACACTCAGTGTCTGAAGTTCACTTATTTAGCTTTAGTTCTGGAGCTATGAGGCTAATGTTTCTAACAGCTGATAGAAGTTTGTAGCCCATCCGGTTAACATCAAGCCTAAATTCCTCTATAACATCTGTCCTCTAGTCTCTCGTCTTTTATCATACATCTTCTAGTCTTTCCTCTTTTATCATCCATTCTATAGTCCATCCTCATTTATTGTCTGTTCTCTAGTCCATCTGTTTCCTAGTCCATTCTCTTTCATCCTCCGTCCTCTAGTCTATCCTCTTTTATCATCCACGGTACAGTTGTTTAGCTTGAATGCAGATCTGATAGTTATCACCTGTAGCCACTGGTAACCCAACTCCTCTGCTCTAATCCTTTTAAAACTGGACAACGACAGACTCGTTGTCCATAGGGAGGTATTGATGAATACCACAGCGCCCCCTACTTTGAGCTCTGCCTTTAGATTCAGAACTTTACAACATGTGCTCCTGCTACCCACAATTAATGCTGCACGATATGGACAAAATATCTGCATTGTGATTTTACTGCTATACCATATTGTGACTGAGATGCCTTTCAAGATATTAAAGGGTCCATATCATCACTTTTCTGGAATGTATAACTCTTAAAGGGGACATATTATACCTCTTTTTAAACAAGTTATAATAGGTCTATACAAAACATGTTCATGAAGTTCTTTGGACAAAATCACTCTCACATAAATAAATCTCACCAGCTGTATTCTTGACAGTTTCAGTCCCTTTCAAAATGATCCGTTTCAGGGCTCTGTCACTTTTATGCGAATAAGCTGTTGCTGGCCACGCCCCACCCATCCCATGCTAACGCTGCACAGCTACCACTCGTGAAAATGGCATAAAACAGTGGCACTATCCAGCCCTATGTGTTTGGACCCAGAGCAAGATGAACACAACGCTTCATGAGTGATTTGCCTTTGCCTGTAGCCGTAGCACTCTGCGTCTTATGCGTGCTCGTAACACCAGCAGACAAAAATGGCGGGTCTTCAACTAATCTAGTGGGTGGAGGGTCGACAGATGAGGGGCGGTTCTTTGCAAATTTCCTCATCCTGACGTCAGGATAAGGAAGCCGTCCAAACGGCTTATAGAAGCATATGATTCCTGACACCAAAATCGTCCAATTGACTCAAAGAAAATGGATGGATGTTTTTTTTTCGCGCTTGGCGTGTTCAGAGGAGCAGTAGAGACACAAATGGAAATACAAAAGGATGCAAAAAGTGAGTTTTGCATAATATGTCCCCTTTAAAGTCTGTAAATATTGTTTCAAATGGTACGTTCACTCCCTCCATCCATACAGTCAATATATGGAAAATAAGCTACAAAAACAGGTTTCAAATCATAGTATTTCTGATGTTACAGAAGAAACACATTTAGAAGAAACACATTTCCATCACTTTTCCTCACAGACACTTCTCAAACTCTCCTGATGTTTGATTTTCATCCGACATCCTTTTTTTTCCCGGAAAAAAACCCAAAATCCTTATTCTGGCTATAGCACTTTAGCTCCATCCATTTATTCATCCATTTGCCAACACTTTTAAATGTTAAAAATGAGACTTTTGTTGAATTCATCAGCACGTCTAGTAATTCACCTGGAGCTGTGACTGGCCACCTGTTAGAAACACTGTGACTAGTTAGAAGCTCATTTGCATTATGTGGCATTTTGCGATATCAGTTTTGTAGAAACACATATCGTGATAAGATGAACAGGCAATATATCGTGCAGCCATATATCGCACACAGTTGTTCCAAATATTGGATTTTGTATAGCCACCAATATTCCTATTAAGACTAAATATCTTTGAGGCTTTCATTACTTGTTAGCTATGTTAGCTTTTTAACACCAGATACGAAAGACATGCCTTGGTAGATTTTGGCTGTGGTGTAAATTAAATTTTTAACAAAGCTGACTAAGCTGATTCCCCATCATAAAACAAGGGGACTGATTGTTTGGTTCAGGTGGTAGAAATGGGAAAACACTGCAAAAAATCATTGTAAAAAACTAAGAACAAAACAAGAAAATAGCAAAATTATCTACTTATGTAGTGAAAAACTAGATTCCCAGACAAATGTGACATATTTAACGAGCGATTAAGTGATGAAACCGTTAAAGAGTTCATTGAAAGTTAAAGGACAGTCTAGAATTTGACACACAACCAGTTAATACAGAGGTGGGCAACTCCAGTCTTGGAGGGCCGGTGTACAGCACAGTTTGATGGTAGTTCTCCTCAAACACATTCACTAAACTTGACAATTAACTGCTGAGGTGAACCAGGTATTTCTGAGCAGGGAAATCCAGTGCTGGACCACTGGACCACGGCCCTCCAGGCCTGGAGTTGCCCACCCCTGAGTTAGTAGGATCTCAGTCGTGTACTGTTACAGATTCTTTCATCTTATAAAGGAAACTTGTTTTACTTAAAACGTTTTTTATTTATATTTGGTCACAACTTTCTGATGCTTAACAAGAATAAAAATCCGCAGTTTATGAAATAAATGGATAAAAGTGGTAAAAACTTGTGGTGTGCAAAAGTTTTGACCCTCTCTTCACCCATCTCTGCTCAGCTTCTAGGGTTTTCTCTCCCACAGCCCACTGCCCATCCCCCGTGCTCCTTAAAAACACAGCAACCTTTCCTTTTTGAAATAAAAGCCCCATTTGCCTGACAAAAGCCCCAACTGACCCCTGATGTTTCTCTCAATGTGAAGAGCTGAGATGTGCCTGCAGGCTGCAGCTTCATTCACCAGCTCAGCGCCAGACTCTTTACACATTCATGACCCCAGAGCATGGATTATGCAAGGAGAACCGGTCTGTGTGTGTGTGTGTGTGTGTGTGTGTGTGTGCGTGCGTGTGTGTGTGTATTTGTTTGTGTTTGTTTTCGTATTTTTAAACACAGCTTTTTCATGAATCACAGCTAAACCATTTGATTTTGGCTTGGGGTTAAGATTATGATTAGGTTTAAAATTAAGGTCAGAAATTCTCATTAGACACTTTCAATGGAAACTGATGTATTTTTGGATTGAATCTATAAGTCCAGTGGAAAGGGCAGAATTCTAGCTTTACACTGTGGCCTGTATTCAAAACTGTCTGTTCTACTGGAACAAAGTTAGACTGGTGAGTGATTGGTACACCACACACACACACACACACACACACCACATACCACACATGCACACCACACACACATGCCACCTTACTCCACTCACAGTCCCGCAGCTACTTGTGCTGTTTGATTTCTTTCCTTGTCTTTACATAAGTGCGGCTGAGAGAGAGCGACTGTTGTAAATATAGATGGAGAACTTCCCCGAAAAGCAGGCGAGAGATAAAACAAAGCACCCAGCCGTAATCACAGCCCGGCTCACCGACAGGCTATGCAGAAATAAACACGCTGCGCCGTGTCGGAGGGGTCAGTGGCGGTTGAAAGCGCGCGAGGTGAGCGCTGGCGAGTGCTCGAGGAGAAGTTGGAGCTTGGTGAAGAAGTTTGGAGATTTCTGGGAGAATTTCCAGCAGATCCGGGCCCTCAGAGCCCCCCCTGCTGTTCCGGGGCCACGGAGGCCGCAGGCCGTGGACGTTCTGTACCGCTTTTCTCGAGATCTCTCCTGAGCTTTCTCTTTCTTTGCTTTTCTTTCTTTCTTTCTTTATTTATCTTTTTGTCTTTTCCATCACTTTTCCTCACAGACACTTCTCAAACTCTCCTGATGTTTGATTTTCATCCGACGTCCTTTTTTTTCCCGGAAAAAAAAACAAAACCCGGATTCACAGTTTAGAAAGTTTGGACTGTTGTTCAGACAAAGGACTGCAGACACAAAATCTATATTTCAGCAAATAAAATTCTTAAATCAAGGCATCAAGTCTTTAATAACAATCACTGTTTAAATAACAGATTTCCTGTCTGATAATATGACATGCTATGTGAGTGTTCAAATAGTTTCACTCATCTTCAAGTTGGTCTGTGTTTTAAAATAAATGACAAGGTTTTTGCATTGTTTTTCAAACTGAATTAAGCTAATTGTGTTGAGTAAGAGTAAGTCCTGCTGATTGTTGCAATTCTTGAAGTTGTTCTCGAGTTAAAATCCTAGAACAAAGCCATGAAATCTGCCGGCAGAATGTGGACTTCGGGTTCTTCGGGTTTTGTTTGTACACAAAAGTATAGTCTAAAGAAACATTTAAACAGTTTATTTTGTTGTAAATAGAACAACAACATTCTACAGTACAGTAGTGATCATATGCCATTAACTTAATACTACTACTACTCTTACTACTATTAGTATTAATATTAATAATAATATTTATAATAAAATAATAGTTGTGTGTGAGGCTGTAGTGTGTGTGAGGCTGTAGTTAGTGCAGTGAGTGCAGTTAGACAGTAAGTGCTCTGTGGGTTTGCTATACTGGGCTCTTGTGGGTGAAAGTCATGGAGTTCACAAACAGAGAGACTTTGATCAATTATTAAAGCAGAGATCTGTGTCATAACTCCACTCAGCTTCAGCCAGAATTTCATACAGCACTTGTTCACCTTCACCCACAGAACTGCCTCCTCCCATTCCTCTTCTCTTCTCTTCTCTCCTCCTTTCCTCGCCTCTCCTCCCATCTTCTCCTCTCTTCTCCTCTCCTCGTCTCTTCTCACATCTCCTCCCATCTTCTCCTCTCCTCTCCTCTTCTCTTCTTTCCTCTTCTCTCCTCCTTTCCTCGCCCATCCTCCCATCTTCTCCTCTCTCCTTCTCTTCTCTTCTCTTCTTTCCTCTTCTCCTCACTTCTCTTTCTTCTTCTCCTCTCTTCTCCTCTCCTCTTCTCTTCACCTCTCTTCTTTCTTCCTCTCTTCTCTTCTCTCCTTTCTCCCTTTTCTCCTCTTCTTTCCTACTCTCTTCTTTCCTTTTCTCTTCTCTTCTGTTCTCTCCTTTTCTCTAGTCCCCTCTCTTCTACTAGTCCTTTTCTTCTAGTCTCCTCCCCTCTCTTCTACTCACCTCTCCATTCCCCCCATCCTCCAATTATCATATTTCAACACACCCCGACTCCAATAAAACGCTTCATGCAGATGATGTGTGGGCTGAGTGATATGCTGCTCTGGTGTGACTGAGAGAGGAAGAGAGAGAGAGAGAGAGAGAGAGAGAGAGAGGAAGAGAGAGAGAGAGAGAGAGAGAGAGAGAGAGAGAGAGAGAGAGAGAGAGAGAGAGAGAGAGAGAGATAGCTCGTCAAATGTGCAATTAGAGGGGGCTTTTTCAGCGCTTTTCTGGCCTTTCACAGAATATGATATCACCCACGGAGAATTTCCTGCTGCCTGTATTTTTGGACGCAGTGTACCCAGGAGAGTGTGGCAGACTCAAACGAGAAACAGAGCGGACTTGGCTCTCTTTCTTTCTCCTCTAAAAAGCGACGCGTGTTTTACAGTTCGCTCCCTGACACGGGCTTATAAGTCATAAGTGGGGCCCACGGTGGAAAAACGGCTCCATGTCAAGGCCTTCGGAGAGACACTTTCTCTTTCTGGCTAGTTTTTTTGTGTACGAACTGACTGATAGGGCCCCTAAAAATAGCTGCAGACACAACAGTGCGCGTTTTGGATTGAATCACATGTCAAACAGGGCAAACATCTGGATTTTTAGCTTTGGATCCTAAAGGGAAAACCACAGATCTGCTAGTCCGTTTATTTAGCTGGCCTTTACATTGTGCAAATATTTCAAGATTAATGGACCAATAGCCCATAATTGTTCCATTCTATTGCGAAACTCCCATTTTGGAGAAATGAGGTTTTGCCACGAGAGTGACTTACAGCACTGTGACTCTTAGCACTGTGTTAAACACGAATCTAACGCTGATTTGATTAGGTGCTATATTATAGTGCTTCATATTATGCTGTCTCTACCCCTCCTCTCTCTCTCTCTTATGTGACTGGATTGAATATGGAATCCACCCACACATGTTCTTTCCTCTCTTGTCTGTGTCCTTTTACTTGCGAGCTGCAGGCCAGATGCACAGGTGCCGAAGACATTTATGAATAAGCAAACCTGAACAACAGCACCGGTGTTAGTTTACCAGAACATTCCTTTAACCCTTAGAGGTCTGGAGTTATTCATGTTTTACCACAGAGTCTATTTTACACTATTATAATGTGACTCCATAATGATATATTTAATAACATGGTTAAGGTACATTAAGGGTTGAAAGGTTAGAGCATGGCCAGATTAATAGAACATGGTCCATCATCTCATGAGTTGTGAATTGGAATGGGATTCATTGTTTGGCACCCAATGTTCCCAATCACTTGATGTTACGAAGCAGCCTCTATCTTTTGTATCTTCTGTATTTTTCAGGCTGCTTTTGCCTCTAACCAGAGCTGTAGTACTTGAGTCTGGACTGATTGCAAAGCCTGATTGCAAAGCCTTGACTAGGTGTTGACCTGGGCTTGACTTCGCAACTGGTTTTTGGACTCAAACCTATTTGAACTTAGTCTTGACTTGAACTTGGACCTCTTTGGACTTAATTTTAACTTGGGCTCAAACCCCAAAATGAAAGCACCCACAACAGTTAACAAAAATATCTTGACTCTGACTTTGGACTCTGTTTTGGCTTGGACTTGAACCTCCTTGGTCTTGGTCTTGACCTGAACTCGAATTCCTTAGACTCAAGCATCTTTAGACTTAGTCTTGATTTGGACTCAAGTCTCCTCGAACTCCTGGGCTTGGACTATAGCCTCTTTGGACTCAGTCTTCACCTAGACTCGAACCTCTTTGGACTCCTGGATTCAGGCTTGTCTTGGATTCAACAAAGGTGGACTTGGCCAGAGTTGTACCTCTAACACAACATACATTATCAGCTCAACGCGCTTTGAGGAAAACATTAACTGCCAGTTCTGTCAGTTAACAGATGCCTGTGCTGTCGAGGGAGAGGGAGGGCAAGCCTAGCCCACTAAGAGGAAGCAAAGCTGATGGACGGCTGTGGGATCATCAGGAATCGAACCCCCAGCCTCCCAGTGATAGAGCTGACACTCAGTTATCACGGGAATATCTTCACTTACAAACACAAATATGTTGTGATTTGAACGTTCAGAATCTGTACGATTTTATCAGTTCTTTCAGTGAGCTATTAGTGAGAAATACTTCAGAAGCCTCTGAATGGGTGTGTAGCAGCACTGAAGGAAAATCTCTTCACATGCCATTTTATTGAGTTAAGCCTAAATTATTACTGAAAAGAAAAGCGAAACGACCTGTTAGTTAGGTCTGTTTACTTATCTTTACTCTTTTTTTTACTTGCTAACACCAAAATTAAAGATCCTTTTTGTCATTTTTAACATCGTTATCCCACACAGATGCATCTGTAATCGACAAACTACAAAGACCATAAAAATAAAATTTAAACCAAATTGTTTTGCTATATAAGCAAAAACAATCAGTAAAAACTACACAAGAGGTCCTGCCTGCCAGGAAGACGGATGAGATCAGTTTTGGAAGTTGATTCATACTGGATAAGGGAAACTGACCACAGATCAGTGCCAGATGGGTTGTGCATGTCCAGGCATGGTAGAAAGAGCAGGTGCCACAGCATATCTGGGCTAACAGCCCCACCCGCCGCAGCCCACAGCAAGCCGAGCCCAGCCTGCAGCTCCAGTAGCTTCTTTTCATTACTGGGGCTTTGTGCATCTGCCAAAACATTTCCAGCCCTCGTCCCACACCTCATCTATCAGCTCCGTATATCAGTGCCGCTCCGCTCCACTCTGCTCGGCAGTGATGATGTCGTGTAGAGGTGCCGGTCTCTCTGCAATGTTCGAGACTGTATGAGCAGCTGAATTAGATGAATGGGATCTGAAGATCAGCTATACAACTGTCATCGACACATTTGGTCACAGAGTGGAAAATATAGGGACTGACTCAAACAGCTGGACCATGAACTGATGAATATGACCAGTTTCAAATGACCAGCAATAATAATAATAATAATAATAATAATAATAATAATAAAAATAAAACTGCAAAACTACAAAACTACAGAGCAACAATAATATTAGTAATAAGATATATGACAACAATAACAATAATAAATGACAATAATAATAATAATAATAGTACATTTAGTACTGCTAAAATAATACTAGGAGTATTAATATAATGCATAATATAATAACAGTACAGTAACTTTAGTAATAAAATATAACACTACCAAACACAACATACTGGATAGCAGAAACAACAACAGCAGCAGAAACAACAACAAAACATCATCAACAACAATAACAACAATAATAAATAAATGAAAAAAAAAAGAATAATAAAACTACTACTACTACTACTACTAATAATAATAGAGTAAATATTTCTCAAATGTTGCTAGGATGAATGGATGTTGGATGGATGGATGTTGGATGGATGGATGAAGAGTTTGACTTGGTAGCAACAAGAGGACGCACAGCCAGTCATCATAAAAGTATAGTGAGTAGTGTGAACCACCCCCTACCCCCCCAAAAAAAGATAACCCCCCTCTCCACTCCCCCCTTAAGGAAGCCAAAAGTAGCACAGAACCCTTTCAGTCTTCTGTATTTTTAGGAGTGTGGGCAGCCCCCATTTGGAAATGAATAATGTCATGGGGGGGAGGGGGGTGCGCTTCTGGTGGGTAGTGTGCAAGTAAGTGTGTGTGGGATGACTGTCATTGACAATCATGGATCATTTTATTGGCTTTGGGGTTCTATTGAGTGCCGACCATGGCATAAACATGTCCACAGATAAACACGCACACACACACACACACACACACACACACCACTTTGGCAGCTGGAGCAGGCCGAAGAGCAGCTGTGTGCCAGAAATGCACACGACAGCTCAGCTTTTCTCCTGCGACTGTCAGGACCTAAAATTAACAGCGTGTTGCGCAGGAGCTCGAATGTAAACCAGGGAATGGCCAGGAGTTTATGGTGTGTGTTGGTGTGTGTCGGTGTGTGTTGACTAAAGACAGAGGGTTTCATGTTTCGTGGTGTGTTTCTTGTTTGTGTTTTGATGTGTCATCCCTCCACCGCTAAGCTGAAGCACATTCAGCCGACAGTAGAAACATCTGAATCACCTGCTTTGTGCTCTTTGTAAAGTCTTCCATCAACACAGTGTGAACATCTTACAGTAACTACAGGCTCTTTCTGTTCCAGAGAGACAAACTAAGAGTCTATTAGCCCTCCTTCAGGTCCTTCTCCAAGCAAACGGCCTGAAACGCCTCTTTCTCTGTACTGAGTCATTTTTGAGGCTCTAAACTTTCAATCCAGTAGATATGTGTGCTTGTAAGCCAAAAAGGAAAGTTTTTATTCAGATTTTAATTTAATATATAGCTCAGATGTACACTCCACAATATCTCTGAAGGTGCCATGTTTGTTGTTGGTTGGCCTCCATGGACCAGACTATTTTGCTTGGATCGGACATAGAAGCTTGATTGGACTGAGATCTGGAGAATTGGGAGGCACCTTGAGTTCTTTGTGATGTTCCTCAAATGGTTCCTGAACAGTGTTTGCAGTGTGGGGGGGCATCATACTGCTGTTACACCTTCAGTGAGTAGCATCACATGGTTGCGCTGCCCGACTACTTTCTGTTTAAGCGTACTGTCACTCCAGTGTGTTTTGAAAGGTTTAGCAGCAAATTTTCTAACTTGCTGTGCTGTAACTGCTGACCAACACTACAGGTTGATGGAGATTCATGATTACAATCTACACACTCATCTTTACACTGTTAAACCTCTGACAGTCCACCAATAACTAAATCACATGAAACTCGGGCTGTATCCAAACAGCTGACGCACCAACTGACAGATGGAGCGCTGTGCAGGACACTCAAGAGCACAACACACACACAAGCAAATACAAGAACAATCCACAGCATAAAGTAATGGATTGTTGAATTTTAGTGTGGAATGCTGGCACACAAGCAAAAAAACCCCACAGTAACGGGTAGAACTGATTAAAAAAAAAAAACTCCCTCACAGAAGGGTTAAGGAATAGCGTCTCCATGAAGGGATGAACTTGGTCTGCAGTGTTTAGGTGTCAAAGTAATGTCCATATGAACGCAGGACCCAAGGTTCTCCAGCAGATCATTATGCAGAGCATTACAGTACCTTACCTTCTTCACATCCTGGTCCATCTCTTCCCTAGGTAAGCAACACACACACACACCTGGACGTGCACATAATGTAGAAGAAAATGTGATCAGTCAGACCAGACAACCTTCTTCCCTTACTCCATGGTGCAGTTCTGATGACCATTGTAGGAACTTTTGGTAGTGGACAGGGGTCAGCCTGGGCACCATGACTGGTCTGGCAGCTATGCAACCGCATACACCGCAGTCTTTCTGACCACTTTTATCAGAGCAGCATGAACTTTTTCAACAGTTTGTTCACAGCAGCTCTTCCAAGGAATCCGAGCAGACAGGCTGGTCTTTACTACCCACGACCATCAGGGTGTCCAGGACTCCGTCACCAGTTCACCGGTTCTCCTTTCTTGGAGTGCTTTTGGCACAAACTTCATAACAAATATAAATCCAGATATCCATAACAAATATAAATCCAGGCCTCAGATATGCATGTTAAATAATGACTGATGATGAACTGGCTTGAATTGTACCAGGTCGTTCCCCTCTGCAAGCAGTTTTAATACTGCAGCTGCTTTGTCTGGGTTTCATCACGTGAGTTGGACTAAGATCTCTCTAGGGACCTCGGCAAAGCTGCATTCAGGTTGCTTGAAAGAATGTCTAAGGCCTTCAGGTCCCTGTGAAGTGATGTACAGGTTTTCCTGAAGCTTTTCAAACAAGTGATAAAATCTGAACACAACCTCACCTGATGTTCACAACCTAACGTGATTTTCGCCTGTGTGTGTGTGTGTGTGTCTCACATTTCTTCACTTGGAAACAAAACCTGTATCTCCAAAATAGATCATTTTTCAAGGGAAAATAAAACCTTTAACTTATTCTGAAAGTAATTTTAAACAATCTCTATTGGTCCATTCCGTATGAAATCTAACATATTGTTAGCAGTTTCACATTATGTCCTGACAGCAATCGTATATATATATATATATATGTGACTCCATATCTTTATAAAAAGGTATGAGTGTGGGGGGTTCACATGCATGTGTGTGTCTGAGAATTCACACATTGCCTCTTTTTATTAAATCACGCCCCCTCCCTTCCTCTGCACATCACTCACTGGCAGTCTTTAAAGTGTGTCACCTGAGATGTGAGCGGGCTCTGACCCTGCCGCTTGCTTGCTTTGATCTCTCCTCTGTCTCGCACTTCGTTGTGGCTTTAATAACGACAGAAATGCTGAGGGTTGCTGCCGTTTTCATGAACAAATGTGTCCACCCCCCAGCGTGAACCCCATTAAAGATGCCATTTTTTCTTCAGGACATTTGTGAGACTAGACTCCTAGGACCAATAAAAATCACTTTGTCATCAAAAGACCCAAACCTGTAGATAAAAAATGCAATCTGATTGTGTTACATTATTGTGTAATTATAAGTACGTATGCACTTATATACAGTATATGACTGTAATAGCTGTAGAGCCCAATACAGAACGCAACCTGTAATTACATATGAAGAAGCATGTAATAAATAGGAAAATGACTGTAATAAATGTAGAGCCGATACAGAACGCAACCTGAATGCAAATATTTCTTTATTGCTTAAACAGACTATGCAGTTAATTGTATTAGTATGTAATTACATATGTATGAGAATGTAATTAATGGGAGAATTGACTGTAATATTTGTAGATCTCTCTAAATGAGGTCCTGGTCAGGCCTGGGTGTTATGGACTGTTCAAGGTGTTCCAGCCAGCCGAAGTGACCGCGACCTTTGACCTCCTCTGTGGCTCTGCGGCTAATGAGGCTGTGGAAACCGAACCTTTTCTGACTCATAACCTTGTTCAACCTCCAGCCTCTGCAGCCTCTTTGATCCCGTCGTTAAAGAGGATGGCTGTGTGTGTGCTGGAATCTCCCGCCTCATCTCGCACTAATCACACCCGACACGGGGAGTGTTTACATTCACACGGACATAAAGCTGCACTTGGAGCTGCAGTGTGTGATTAAATCGTAAAATGCAGGCTCTGTTCGTTCACCACAGCTGCGAGACTGAGGT
>JBBPCX010000038.1:2643065-2654880 GCA_037974365.1 Hydrocynus forskahlii
GGGGGACAGAGAGAGCGAGAGAAGGAGAGAGAGGGGGGACAGAGAGAGGGAGAGGAAGAGCAAGAGAGAGAGAGAGCGAGAGAGAGAGCGAGAGAGAGAGAGAGAGAGAGAGAGCTAGCGCTGCTCTTGCAAGCCACCTACCACCAACCCACAGCAACATCAGAGGAGAGAAACAAAAACAACAAAACTAACTCATTACAAACCAGGGGAGCACAAAGAGATGGAGAAAGAGTGAGAGACAGAGAGAGACAGAGAGAGAGAGAGAGAGAGAGAGAGAGAGAGAGAGAAAGAGGAAGTGAGGGGTATAAAAAGAGAAAAAAGATAAGACAGAGAGACATAGTGAGAGACAGAAATACAGAAAAGAGAGAGGGAGAGATGGAGACAGAGTGAGAGACAGAAAAAGGGAGAAAACAGGAGGTCAGTGCTCCAGTATGTAAAAAAGGATCTGTTCACTTTCTCACCACACACACACACACACACACACACACACACACACACACACACACACACACACCCACCCACACCCCCCCCCACACCCCCCCCCCCCACACACACACACCCACCATCCCTGAGGAGTGCCATCACTAGAGGCAATGGTAAGTGAATGCAGATTGGTTTTGCGGAATTGGATTGCAGGTGGAGCTATAACAGTATTTTTTGTTAGTGCAGAATTATTGCATATTACAGTGGTCCCTATCTCGCAAATAATGCACCCCCCTAGCAATTCGAATGCAGAAACTGCATCGATCTGTACTGTTATTGTAAACAACCAATCTTACACAGCATTCCTTCAGCAAAGACGGTCAACCAGGTGTCTAGAAGCTTGTTTCAGTTTTCCACTGGAACTACAAGGTTAATGCAGTTAAATGGCTAATTTAGCAGGCCGCTTCTATCCCCACACCATGAATGGGATGATTTATTTCAGACAAGACAAAGAAAAGGCTGTTGTGAGCAGTGAAATCATCCTCTGGGTGTAATCATTTTTGTAAGGAAACTATGTTTTCCTCCAAACCATCCCCTTCCAAGTATTTGTGCTGGTCAAAAACCAGTTGTTTTCCTCATGTTCAGCCTGAAGTTTCATTAGGCTGGTTTACTGCACCTGTCGGAGAGATGCTGATCCTTCAGCAGTAGCAGGAACCATTCTATAATCCTTACAACTCAGAGTGTATTAGTACAATCTGATTCAAACAAATAAAACAGTCTAAAACCATTAAAAAAAAAAACTGTTTGCTCTCTTCTACTCTCACTGTTTGCTGCTCTTTCACTCTCCCGCCACTCGGCCTCTCTCTGAATCCCCTCCCTTTTTCTTTGCTTCTAACACCGAAAATAAAATAAATTTGGGCATTTGAGTGTGACGCCATTTTTAAAACCCCAGTAGTGATAATTACATGCTTTTAAATGACAATAACTTGTGACTGGTTCTGTGTGACATAGGAACATCAAACAAAGTTCACCTTGTCTGACACCTTGAACATCCACACAAGCTGGAGGAACTTCCATATAAGGAGTTGTTTTGCCTTATGACAACAGTTTAGCATTCGCTGCCCTTCTGGCATGGATCCGTGCTGCTTGTGTTCTAAGGGATAAGCACCTGTTCTTGTTTTGACCCGGGAAGAGTGTTCAGATAAAACACAGTGCAACACCGATCCACATTCGGCGCTGACGCCGCTCTGCAAGCTGGAACAAAGTCTTTCACTCGTCAGCCCTCAGCCTGCCAGGGCGCTCTGTTTTCTGCTAACTGTCACGGCACACGCCTCACTTTAGCACGCCGTTCCTGAAATGACTCCATAGACAGTGAGTTCCTCATGCCAGCTTCATTTCTATCACTTTTGTGAGACTGTTGGTGTCGACAGAGCAACGAAAACTCTGTCGGATTTGCCTCAGTAAACTTCAGCAGCGATTTATTTATTTATCTACAGTATTTATACCCACCTCTCTTACTGACCATTTTGTGTATAGAAGCAGAGCGGATTTAGCACAAAGTATTTTCAGAGTTGTATTTTGACTCCATACTATACTTGATTTTGTTCTTGTCTTTGTGTCTCTATTGGACTGCACAGTCATAACATAAGCAATTTCCTCCGGGATCAATAAAGTTTTCTGATTTTGTTTGTGACTCTGATTCTCCATCAAAAGCTAGCGTCATGCAAATCAAGATTCTTGGCAGAGAGTGAGAGTGCGTCTTTCGGCGCGGCATAAATGAGGTCTATTGGTTCTTGAGCAGTGAAGTGGAGGCCAGGATCTGTGTGCATCGGCCCGAAAAAAAAAAAAAACACCCATCTGCTCCGATTTTGAAAACGCATACAGATTTCCGTCGCTTATTGAGAAGCAGCTGCTCTGAGATATCCAAAGCCGGACTTGGACCACCTTCCTCAAGCCCAATCACACCATTAGTAATTATTGGAGCAAATGGAGAGCCGTTTTCAAATCAACAGTTACGGGGGGACTTATTGCAACACCTGTTCGAGTAGTATCCCCTTGGAAGTTGGGATGAGAAATTCACAAAAAAAAAAAAAACTGGGTTTCTGACAGCAGCTCTTGGCTCCAGCCCAGTTCGGACAAAACATCTCACCTGATCTCCTCTGGGGCTAAAGCAGATGCAGAACTAATGCAACCCAAGCCTCATGCGGTTAAGTGTGTGGCAATTTAGGCATATGCTTAGGACGCTAATTGGTGGGCTGTAAGCTTCCATATCTTGTTAGCTGCATTAGCCTCGGCCTCAGCCTTGGACAGGCTGACCGTGATTATATGAAATATTTATGTGGCCCATTTTTCATTTAAAAAACTTGTACCAGCTGAGCTCAGACAAATAATCACTCGCGAATCACTAATGAGTTGCGTCCTGACCAATGAGTTGTTTTATGGGGATGTAATTAAAGTGGTTATTGTATTTAATCCAGAATGAAACTGCAGTGTGTGTGGATTTTACAGTCTGACAGTAATAATTGTGGAGTCATCCTAATCCAGTATGACTCTGCAGTGTGTCGTTTTTAGAGTCTGATAGTAATAAGCGTGGAGTGATTTCAATCCAGCACAAACTTTTACAGTCTGATGCAAACAATTGTGCAGTTCGTTTAATCCGCTGTGAATCTTCATTGTGTAGTTTTTATAGTCTGACGGTAGTAACTGTGGAGTGATTTTTAATACAGTATGAATCTGTAGTGTTTGTAGGTTTTAATCCAGCATACATCTGCAGTAGTTGTTACCGTCTGGTCTTCTGAAAGGTCTTCTGTGATTGGCTGAACCCAGAGTTCTCTCACTAATTGTTCCATTAGAATCCACCTCGTGCTAAAAGAACCTGTTCGTACATGTGGAGTGTTGAGGAGTGTGTTCTGTACAGTAATGCTGGGATGATCGTCTGGGTGTTTCGGCACAGTTTGGATATGCTGAAGAAGATTCTGGGTCTGATCTCTCACTCAGAGCCTCTTAATAGGCATCTTTCGACACCTGCATACCTGAATCCGAGTCTGTGGAAGTGGCGGCTGCCCAGCTTGCTCAGGGCCTTCCTCGCCGAATCCTCCAGGTTGTTGGATCCTTCATCGTTCACTACCATGGCCAAAATCTGCCCATCCTCCACCGCCTCCACGTACTGCGCCAGCCGTCTGCTCTCGTCCTTACTGCGGTACGTGTCAAACCTACAAACACAAACACACACACACACTGCGGAGTCAAAGACATAAATCATGATCTGGGCCACTGAAATGTCTGGGAGTCAACAGACACAATGTCTGAGAGAAAAGAAATAAAGAAGTGTTTTGTGGACGAGCAAAGGTCAGATCAGTCTTCTTCTCTCTGATGAAAATGACTTCACATCAATCACATATTGCATTTCCAGTCTTTGACACTCAGTTCATAACTTCTGTTTCCCGTTTTTAATTCTAAACCGCACATTCAATCACGACTCACTTTAAAATGAAACGCAAAAAGCAATTACGAGCAAATCGGCCATAAAGGAAAACCACATCCATTATAAATCAAAGTCAAACAAACAGCCCAAGTCATGAAGAAGCTCTGCCTTTCGAGATGTTCACACCAACCTATCAGAGTGAAGCACCGCTCCGGTTTTTGGCTCGATGACGTGAACGATGACACCCCTGTTTCCCCAGCTCCGGTCAAAGTGGTAACTGTTCTCGTTCCCCTCTCCCGGATGGAGCGTTTTGTTCAGGAACGTCCACGACAGCTTCTTCTGACCATGGATCTCCAGGGTTCCTCCAGTTCCTACGCCAACATACTTTCGGCCGAAGTAGCTGTGTTCGCCATCGGTGTCATCTGACCTGTTTCAGTGTCAGAATCAGTATGATAATGGGCCATATAAATAAATCTGATTTGACTTGATTCAATCAAAGGTGTTTTCTTAATTAGATCAAACAGTTTTCTTAATGGCCTCAGATCTGATCTTTCAACGTTCAACTTCAAGCCACAATGATGGCACATGTTGTGAATATACACTGAGAGCAAAATTAGGGTGAAATTCATGTTTATGTAAGATACAAAGTGCTTGGTTCCCCAAGGTCTGCATAGATTAGCTAATCTCTGCTTGAACACACCATGCTTCGACACACATCTTCACGTTCTGGGGCAGCTGGTAGCCTAGTCGTTAGGGCATTCGCCCTGCGATTAGGAAGTCATGGGTTTGATTCCCAAGACTGCTGAGCACCTCTGAGGTTCCCTTGAGCAAGGTACCGTCCCCACACACTGCTCACCGGGCGCTGTGTTCCTGGCTGCCCGCTGCTTCACTTGGTGAACGGGATAAGAATGACTCTACCACTTAAAACTCTTGAACCACTTCGGAAAAGCTACAGTACTGTGCATAAGTCTTGAGCCATGCCCCATTTTGTCATATTTTGCTTCCAAAGAGCCAAATTATTTTAATGTAGTCTTGAGGAACAGTTCTCCAGGCTTCCTGAAGGATTTTCAAAGACTCTCATTTTCAGTCCAGTCCCTGAACCTGACCAGTTTCAGAGAAATGTTTTTGCTTGTTAAGCCACACAGTGACCTACGTATGAATCATTGAAACAGAACAAAGTACATCTAACTTAAGACCTGAACCAGTGAAGAAACAGGTGCAGATGATTCCAGATGATCAGGCGGTGATCAGTATACCGATGGTGCTGAAATCTCCGAAATATGCCAAAGATAAGACAGTCTGACAAGCATAAAATTGTATTTTTGCACAAACAAGGTGATTCAAAGCAAAATATTAAGAAATGAGACTTTGGCACAGTACTGTATTTTCTGTCACCCATCATTTTGTTACAAGAATGTCCATCAACAATGGGACAAAATCATTTCTGCCTTTTTTGAAGCAGGTGACATGTAAATTGAGGGAGATAACCTGTATATTATAGAAAACACCACTGACCTTTGAAGAAAGCCTGTTTTCAGAGGTCAGTGATTGGTAAATGTATTTTTCTAAATGCCTCCTACTTTCAGATAATCTAGGACAATTCCCTAGACATTGGGTAATCACTGGATGCAGACATAAGTACATTTTTGTGTATGTATTTTATCTACATTCCAACAAATAGGTGACCATTTTAGGATATTTCAGGCTGATTAGCTACCTAGAGTTGAGCTACCTAGAAATGTGGGCTGATTAGCTATCTAGAAATGTGATGAATAGGGCTTTAAAAGTTAAGACTTATGCTTTAAAGTTTGAATTAAGGCCACACAATGGACTTGGGCTCAAAGTTTTTTTAGTGAAGACTGACCAACAGTGTGTTTGGCCCAAAGCTGTCTGGTTACCTGCCGTACAGGGAGATGGTGAGGTTTCCTTTATACGGACAGTCTGCACTCCCGATGTGAAACTCGCCCTTGTTACCAATCAGAATGTGCTTCGCCCGCAGCACAATAGGCAGGTTCGTATCAGCAACCACAAGCTTTCCTACACAGAACAAAGAACACAGTCTTGCGAAACAGTGTACAATACATATATATACGCCGCTGAGAGGTTGCGGTACTGTACCTCCATCCCGGATTTCGATGGAGTGGACAGTGGCAGAGGAGGTCAGGAGGACTTTACGGCCAAAACCGATGGTAACATGGTGGGCTTCACTAAAGCCAGGCGTCCAGGGCTGCAGGCCAGGAATCTTATCTGGACAAACTACACACACACACACACACACAGAGTAAACACAACTATAAAGACAACAAATTAGTTTAAAATGCATAACAGAGCATTAGTTTAAAATGCATAACCAGGCGTCCAGGGCTGCAGGCCAGGAATCTTATCTGGACAAACTACACACACACACACACACACACACACACATAGAGCAAACACAACTATAAAGACAACAAATTAGTTTAAAATGCATAACAGAGCATGAGTCAACTACTGTTGACGGACACACACACACACACACACACACAAGTGTAAGTAACTAGATGCACAAAACTGTGGTTTAGTGTGAAATGCATTCAACTAAATTTAATCTAGGGTACACACACACACAAACACTCTCTCACACACACGCACACACCAATTAGTAACTGGATTTTGCGAGTGATTTAACGAAATACAGCTATTACAAATCTAACCTCCTCAAAACACACATAATGTCTCTTATCTGCCACAACACAGGAAACCAAATTAAATTTCTTATTTTGTCTTTAAAAAAATATTTATTGGTCTGAGAGTTTGCGTGTCCAGCGCCTGCTCAGAGGTCAGGGTCGCACTGGAGGAGAAAGTGGGTTTTAATAAATAAGCGATTAAGACTGGAGTTATTACAGCCATTAAACTCATAAGCTACAAACATTCCAGCTATTTGGGTCGTGATGGTTTTTTGGTGGACCTTTCACTGGAATGGTGACCTAAACCAAGCAGGGTGGAGGACCTTAGTGAGGGAGAGTACAGACACACACACACACACACACACACACACACACATTACACACACACACTGAAAAACATACTGACATACTAAAGTTGCTTGGCAACATGCATGCATGAGCAGTCCAGTCTCTTTAGGCTTTAATGAACACACACACATATTTTTCACACATTCACAGATTTTTTTGGATGTCTGATTCATACCGTTTTGTATCTTATTTACTCATATAATTGTCCCATATACAATATATTGTAGTTTCTACATGTAATACCTGTATATACATATATATGTGTGTGTGTGTGTGTGTGTGTGTGTTTTTTTCTTCAACATGCACACACACACAACATACACACACACACACGGATCCTTCGTGTTTTCCTTTGAACAGTAAGTTCATGTGGCACCCTCACAAACTCCTGCTCCCCCTCAGGCTCCAGTCTGAGAAAAGGCTGAACTTTGCTTTATTGTCATGAAAAGACAATAACCAAAGAGTTTTTAAAGGCCTTTGGATTATACAGGCTTTACTGAATCATTTATCACCCATCCTTACAGCACAGAAGAGCAGATCTGCACCACAAAGAGGGAAAAAACACCAAAAAAAACACTTTCTGCGGCCGCCTGGTGGTTCAGTAAGTGTCATAGTGACAGAATATCAAAAACGCGGCTGACCACGGGCTCGTCCTCGGCGTGGTATGAGCTCATTTATATGAGAAGTGTTTCGCACCACGACAGGGCCCTCAAAAAAACCCATTATGTTCTAAGAAGGTCTTGAAGAGAGACACTAATGCTTCGACACTTTCCTGGGAGGCCCATCTCGCTCTGGAAAGAAGAAGAGTCTCGCTCTAATCTCAGAACGCAGAAGATAAACAATCACAGATCAGTTAAAATAAAGCATCTGTGCATCTGGCCGATTATATCAAAGCCTGCCATGTTTGTCGCTCACAGGAAAGCGGGCGTGAAAACGGCGGCTTCACTGATATGTTTTTCCTCTTTTTTGGGAAAGAGAGGTAAAAAGAAAGCATTTGTGTTCAAAATACGGACGACTTCTGTTTGCAATTACAATAAACCAACTTTGGGCAGAAAAGAATTTTTCTATATCTTGTTTTTTTTCCCCACTATTTATTCCTCTATTAAGAGGAATCTTAATAGCCACTGGGTCCTTTCTTTATGTGCTGGGACAGCTATGGCACCCTGGACCACAATGGAAGAAGCCACAGGAGCTGGAGGTATGCCCTGGCTCTGGTCTCTCTCTCTCTATGTCTCTCTATGGCTGTTTCTCTCTCTCTCTGGAGGTTTAAAGAGTGCCTGTGCATTGCATGGGTCTGACTGCTCTCCAGCCTACTGTTACTAATAACTCCATAATCAGAAGAGCAAGTAAACACTGAAGCCTGAACTATGCAAATCGTCATATGACCACATGATGCTTCTCTGCAGCAAATCAAGACCAGCTCATGACTTCGGAGCCCGCCTTAACCCCTTCAGCTGCAAGACCGAGGGGCTGTATGTGGGCCAGTTCTCCTTCAATGCCTTCAGTTCCTCTCGCAATTATATTACATTACATTATGGCACTTTTCCACTGGCAGGAGGAACCATGCCCTACCATTACAAATAAAGCGACCTATACCCAGTACCTGACTGTGTCACTGGTTTTTGATTGGTCAAAATGTTGTCCCCAACAGAAACTGTGGGGAGAGAATTGTGTGTCAGAAACACCAGAGCCGAGATACACTGGAAAATCAAAGCGTGCAGCAATTTCCACGCAGCGCAGTACAGTTTAGATACCCATGGAAAAGGGCCTTTAGTTTCATCATATATGCTAAATAATATATAACTGTTGTCTTATGTCTTCAGTGTGGGAGTTTTTTAACAGTTCTACTCATACAAGATTTTTTGCTTGTATGCCAGCGTTCCACACTAAAATTCAACCAAATTCCACAAAGTTTTCTCGTATTCGCCCTGGTTGCACTGCCTGCCTCCACAGTTACAGTTTCAGAGCAGCAGTTTCAGGCCAGTGGCGTGGTGGTCTCTGGACCAAGAGGTCATGGGTTCGAATCCTACCTTCAGTACACCACCACTGGGTTCCTGAGCAAGACCCTGAACCCCAAGTTGCTCCCGGGAGACTGCCCCCTGTAGTTAGGGAATGGAAGTCGCTTTTGGATAAAAGTGTCTGGAAAATGCCTGACATCTTTTTGATGTTGTAAATGTATCTATTTACAAAAAAAACTTGCACAACAGGATGATTATGTTTGTTCTACAACAGCTGTGGTTGCTATTACAGTGCCATATTCGTGGCGAATGAATAAGGGAGAGCATGAAAACTCGATAAAGGCGTGTAACCAGTGTTGCTTTGGTGTGTGTCAGGTGGTATACTAGCTACACAAAAGTAGCGTGATTTAATTATTGATCAGATGTCAAATGTGTGAAAGTAAAAATATAAAACTGTGTGAAGATGATAGTGACGCAGATGTAATCTTGAATCTCTGCAATGTTGGTCAGCAGTTAGAACATGTTAGAATGTTTGTTCTCGAACGATCTAAACGATCACAAAAACTGGTGAGTAAGAGAGGTGGAAATAAATACTATAGATAAACAAATAAAATTACTGCTGATATAGTGAACTAGTCAACACAAATACTGACTGCCATTGGTTTACTAGAATCACTGGACAGTTTCTGTTATTGCACAATAAAACATGACTTATTCAATGAATTCTATCAAATTTTGAGAAAACAGATGAACTTCCCAAATTATATAATTGACTGTGACTGGTTCACTGGAATCACTGGGCAGTTTCTGTTATTGGACTTGAGTCACAGTTCCAAAACTGGACACCAGCCTTATTCCCAAAAGCCCTTATCCACACACTCGGCCTCCTTCTTTAACATTTGATCTGAAAGAGTTGTTTGAAAGGAAGCGCTGAGCTTTAACAGCTGAGCTGCACTGATGAACATGACTGGATTCTGCTCAGTAAGAAGCGAGATGCTCCAGCGTGTAGCGGCTCCTGGTTCGGCTCATAAATGGGGGTTTTGTTTTTATTCATCTCATGCCGTGGCACATGATGACCATATTCCTGCTGGGAGATCACTGCAGCACAAATTAACAGCACAGTGAGGACGAGAGGCCCAGAGAGAGAGAGAGAGAGAGAGAGAGAGAGAGAGAGAGCAGAGTCAGAGAAAGGAAACGAGAGAAAGAGAGAGAGGAGAGCGTATGAGGAAAGAAAAAGAGTGTTAGATGAGAGATGAGTGAGCGAGAGAAAGAAAGAGAGAGTGTGAGAAAGATAAAAAAAAGAGAGGGAGAGATACAGACTGCAGCGTTCAATATTCCTTCCTGGCTCTTTTATTTTTGTTTTTATTATTGGTTAAACTTTGACAACATAAATGTCATTATGTAGCAGACAGTAAAGCTGCACTGAACTCAAGTGAGACACAAACGAACACAAAGGGTGAAGAGACAAAACATAAATGTAACAAAACCACAGAAACCAAACAAATATCTGGAAGATGCTTAAAGGAAAATTCACTATACTATAAATGACACACTTTGGCCTGTAGCCATGTCTGCTCAGTGTCTTCCAGTGGTTCACATATTCTACTAGTTTTACTGGCTGCATCTGCAGGTGTACAATTATTCAGTGCCCCTAAACCCCCTCCATCAAAGTGGACCACCACAGGACACACACAGTAGTGTGTGTGTGGCTGAGGTACAAGTCTATCAGGGGTGGTCCACCACCAAAAGTAACCAGGGAAAAGTACGTCTATGATCAGAAACTGAACGGTGATTACGGTCTAGAGGAACTAAAACACTACTAGGATAAACACTACTAATAAAGTGATCAGTAAATGGACATGCTACCAGGTAATTGTCACAGCTGGCCAACAACCCAATAATATCTGGTCAGCAGTGGTCCTATGGAGGTGGGGGGTAAACTTTGCAACATATGAGCTACAGATCTGTAACTGCATACCTGTAACATGTCTGTATCTGTTATGTGTTTCTGATAAAACAAATGACTGGCATCAACACAGTTTTGCCAGATAACTGGAAAACCCTACTTTACACTTCACTTTACAAGTTTTCGTGATATGGGTATGGTTTCTGCTTAGAAAATCAACAAAACACTTTGAGCGAGGGTGTTCAAACTTCTCCACACTACTGACCAAGCACCACTGTATAGGTTAGTAAACGTGCACAATTATGAAGGACATGCACTACATGGCCAAAAATATGTGGACACCTGAACATCACATCCAAATGGCTGAAATCCTTAGAATAGAACTGAAATCGTTACATCAGAAACATGTTAATTGTAATACTGAAAGAGAGAAAGAGTAAAAAACAGAGACCTACCAGCCTGAATAATGGGCAGAGCGAGAACGACTCCGAGAAGTGCAACGCAGGTCCTCATTTTTCAGCGCTGTCGGTGGATTTCAGGCAGTCTGAGTTTCCAGGCACCTGCTGAAAGAAACATCAATAAATAATCTGGATGAGCGGCGGGCCACACAGAGTCAGCTTAGTGCACACTGTACACAGGCCTGGTTGGGTGTGTATACAAGCACCGTGGGCTGTGTTTAAGCTCACAGGCTTTCATCGCAGTCTGAGAGGACCCAGACTGCTGAATGTAACCAGTACTTTAGTCAGCACACAAACTATTAACCCGGGCCTAAATGACTCACAACACTGTTTCTACAGAGCTAAAACTCACATATGCACTGATAACAGATAATACCAGTCTTTACCTGTTCAGTCTGTACTGCACAATCGTGATCAAAATTTGAAAACATTTCTTTCACCAGTTAAAAAAATTTGTTTGGTGCATTTATACATACATATATATATATTTTTTTGCTTTTGTGAAATCCGGGCCTTGTCCGCCATGCCCCCCTCGTTTGCTAGGCACCCGCCCTAACAAACATAAGTCTGTTCTGAATAACAGTAATTACATTCTTGCACTTATGGAGTTAAGTGTAGACTGTATAGTATGG
>JBBPCX010000038.1:2654980-2676830 GCA_037974365.1 Hydrocynus forskahlii
TGGTGAGTGACAGGAGAATGATGGATAAGCTGTCATCCCTGTTGGAGAACATCTCCCACCCCATGCAGGAGACTCTGACAGCACGGAGCAGCTCCTTCAGTGGCAGAAGACACCGTGGGACAGAGAGATCCCGCAGAGAGCTCCTTCCAACTGCTGTCAGACTCCACAACAAAGTCCTTGCAGATGACCCCACATACACACACTAACAAACACACACATCCAATACACCATGGTACTTTTTCTTATGTGCAATTTTTTGGGTGGAACTATTACTACTGGGTGAAATGTGCAATTTAAAATGTGTAATTTTTCTAGAGCATTTCTACTGTTATTGACAATGCCTGTCACTCCATTGTGTACCTATACGTGTGTATGTGCATGTGTATGTGTGTGTATCTACAGTGTTCTTATATTTTCTTATATATCCACTCTGCATATATGTATATATCTTAACTCACTGTGTACACACATACAAATTGCCTATATCTACATTTAGTTTACACATAGTTTACATATACACATATGTATATATTTTACAATACAGATGTCCGTATTTAAATTTGTAGATTGTATAGTGTACATTTTATACTGTACTGCTGATATAGTATTTTATTCTATTCTATTGTTTTCTTAATTTTTGCTTTGTACTGTCCACTTAACTTGTACTGTCCAAACTCTTAACTTTGTACTGTCCACTTTCTGCCATGACAAAGCACATTTCTATAAAGGTCTATCTTATCTTATCTTGTCTTACACACATATATATACATATATATATCAATGTCGTGCAATGCTTAGTTAGATAGATGCCCAGAAAAGTGCAGTTTACCACTTCACATGACCTAAAAAGCTAACCAGCAAGCAAAGCAGCTAATTACCCACATCATCCGTCTGCTGGTGTAAAATGTCTGAGTAGGTATTAAATCACTAATCAGTTGTTTTTTATAATACCTCCCCTGAAAACATAACTAAGGCCAAGGGACAGACGGATGAAATTTAAAGTTAAAAAGCTGGAAGGCTCTTTATATCGCCGGTTCCTTCTAAGAACAAATTATAACAGTTCCGCTTTTGTAGCTTCGAGTTTGTCTTGTGTGGTAAGAAAATGCCTTAAATATCAGTCTTTTATCAGTGGGATGCTAAATCTGTGTAATCTAAGTATCAGGTAACAATTTAAATATCTTCACTTGTATCTACAAGGTCTCGTTCCAACAGAAACCCTACAAATGGCCAGGAGCCACTTTCAGTCCTTCATCCTATAACTTATTATTTCGGGCGGTTTGCATTGTTTCATACCTAGTTATCGAATAATAAGCCTTTTCATTCAATAAGCCTGGGGTCATATATGCCTGTATATCAGACTGATTATTTAAACCCATTATTAAATATCAGCACTGCTGAAAGTGGCCGAGTTTTCATTCAGCTCAGAGGGACGGGGAGGTACTTGCAAATCTTCAAAGAGATTACAGGAGCACCTCCAGTACGATTTTTAACATCCTAAAAGGATCAAAGAATTCGACAGCAAAGGGAGTGGAGGAGACCAAGCTAATAATAGTGCGCTTGTTTAACTATGGTTATGTAAAGGTATGTTATGCAAGTCACACAGGCAAGGCCTGAGTAAAAAGTGTGCCCTGATTCATCCATGCCAGGCACTGGCTATCTTACCTAATGTACTGTCAGAGACCTCTTTAACTTAAAAAAAAAAAACCCTGCCTCGCAGAGTAGTTTCTGTTGGGCCACAGGAATGTAGATCAGGGTGGAAAAGTGGAGAAATCGCCACTGTATGACAGAAGCTCCATGTTGTCCTTATTGTTGGATGTGCCACAGTACTTTCTGGGCAACACACTTACATCACCATGGAAACACTTATCATATAAAAGGCCTTTTAAGTGTGACATGCACTACTATTCATGCGTTGGCTCGAATATCACAACTAAAGCAAACTCTTTAAGAAATTTTAAAGAAGACGAGAGGTAGAAATCGATGCTTTAACAGGGCAAAAGAAATCAATATGGAAGAGGAGGAGAGTGAGAAAGTCAGGCGACGAGAAAAAACGCCCATAACTTGAGTGTTTGAAAAGAATAAAATTAAGCCAAAGAGAACTCAGCTGAATGGAGTTAATATCTTGCTTATATTAGGGCCCAGCGAAGGCCGCACACACCTCGCTTTTTTATCAGCGGGTCCAATACCTCGACCGAAAATGGAACGAGGGCCGAGGGACCGCAGGAGGAAATTACACGTCGAAAAGTCAGAAAGCCCTTCATATCGCCGGCTGCTTCTGAGGACAAATTAAAAAGCCGGAGAAGAGCAGCTGGGTTTCAGAGCAGCAGGTGGCAATTAGGTGAAAATTTGCAGTCGCACAACAATGCAAAGACAAGCTAACAGCTCCTGGGATGGTCCCCCCGTGTGCTTCAGCGTGATCTTCTCCAGCAGCACTGCTGTCCTGCGCACCTCCAGCTTGTGAACTCTCTGTATAGCACTTACTCTTTCTGCTTAGCTAAACGTCTCAGCCATTTGTTTTAGCCGTCTACCATCTACTGTTCAAGTTACAGGTGTATCAGCGCATCACTTGCAATGCCATGCTGCCGTTAAGAGTTTACATATAATATATAAACACACACAAACAGACACACACACACACACACACACACACACACACACACACAGTACTGCGCAAAAGTCTTGAGCCACCCCTCATTTCTTCATATTTTGCATCCAAAGAGCCAGACACTCTTGTATTTTTCAGATTCTAATTTTCAGTCCAGTCCCTGAACCGGTCCTGTTTCAGAGGAATGTTGTTTGTTCGGTAAGCCTCACAGTGATCTGTGTATGAATCATTCAGGCAGAACAAGGCACACCTGAACCAGTGAAGAAACAGGTGCAGATGACTCCAGATCAGGCGGTGATCAGTATACTGGCGGTATGTAAAGAAACGAGGAGTGGCTCAAGACTTTAGCACAGTATTGTATGTATGTTTCCATGGCTGTACTGTAACTGACTGGTGTCTTGCATTCCGGGTCCATAATCCACACCACTCAGCCACACCAATAAACCCACAGACAGGTGAAGTGAATGACACTGATTATCTCGTTACAGAGCGAAGAGGTGGGACACATGCCGTGGTCTCTGGTTGCTAGGTAACAACAGCCACTTTAATCTGAGCTAATGTTCACCATTAGCCAAAGAATAAACACATTTATGAAATATGGTAATTTATCCTAAGTTACAACACATTAGCAGTAGCTTATGCGTTTGTATTGGTTAGAATGCAACACTGTCATTTGTTGCGTAGCAATGTGCCACTTTTTTTGACCAACTGCCAGTGTTGATCATCTTCTCATGATGTTTAAGAAGAGCTGGTCATGGATGTGCCCTCTAACCTTGCTTGTTGAGGGCCATTACTTTTCCTATTGCACCCGGTCATGCTTCCCTGCCTTGGCGGAGCCAGCATTTACAATCACTTTCAGGGCTGAAAGCCACCTTTGCGCTGTGGCAACACGTCACAAGGTTCAAGGACCAAACTGATAACTGCACAGATCGATCATAAATCAATCATTCCATCAATAGCACACTCGGTCAGACATGATCAACTTACACAGTGATTCAGAGATAGAAGAGGAAGCTTTATTTTCCATTAGAGAAGGTATGTGCGTATAAAAGCTTATTAATACTGTCATGGTGACTGCATTTCTGGTAGAACAGTAATGCAGTATAACTTGAGTCTGGGAAAATGCACCTGTACACTATTCTCTCCAGATTTTAAACACACACAGATGCGTGTTTTCTTTAAAGTTCAAATGTTCTTGTGCATTAAAACTATAATATGTAGTTTATTTCACCTCTGTAGCTGACAGCAAAAATGAGAAAAAAATGTACAAGTGCTGGATCACTGACAATAACAGTAAACTCCAGTCAGAGCGATGCAACGGCACAGTTGCAAAGAGTCTGGGTTTGAGGGTTACTGTTTTATGGTGAGTTTGGTAACTAATATTGTATGTGCGGTCCCCAGCTGGGTGACTGTGTGTGTGTGTGTGTGTGTGTGTGTGTGTTTTGTAGGTTGTTTTCTTTATGAGTATGAATACAGGGAGTCCTCGAGTTACAACACAGATCCATTCCTTCGACAGTGATGTAACCCAAATATTGGTGTTAGTCGCAACACACCCTAGCCTCAGTCACTTACTGATCTGAACACAGTTGTAAAATCATAAAAACACAACTAAGCCACAGAAAAAGGAAAAGGAAAACTCCCTCACTCGTACGCCACGTTACTGCGTATTCTTCCACCGCGCGCAACCAAACTAGTATTCGGTGTAAGCCAAGTGGGAGTGGGAGTGAGCGTCACAAACTCGAAACGTCGGCTGTCGAGACTGTTGTAACTCAAGGACCCCGTTCTGCTAAAGCAAACTAAAAAGCAGCCTACATGTTATTATTATCATTATTAATATTATTATTACTAGTATTATTATTATTATCATTATTATTATTTAAGTCAATCAAAATTTATCATTTGCTATTATTTTCATTGTTGTCGTTGTCTTTGTTGTTTTAAGGTGCATTTGGTTACATTTGCTAAGGCAGAACACCCCCAGTGTCTCAGATTTAGCGGAGTGTGTGAGTGCAGCTGTCAGTAAGCTGAGACTGATTATTTGGATGATTGAATAAAGTGTTTATTTGAGATCATTGCAAGCCTCCAGAACATCTTTGAAGAGGACACACACACACACACACACACACACACAGTCATTTAATGGAGGAGCAGGTGTAGACGGCTTCCCTGGGGCGGAGCAGTTCAGGTCAGAAAAACAACCTCTGCCTTGAGGAGTCACACACACACACACACACACACACACACACACACACACACAGTCTTCAATGCTGCAGCATCAGAGCTGTCTGGAGTTGCTGTCCTGCAGAATAAAAAGCAGAGAAAACAAATCAACAAGCAGCAAACAAACAACAGCACATCCCAGATCTTTAACACACACACACACAAAGTTAAACGGACAGACAAGACTAGACAGACATACAGATGGATAGATAGATAGATGAACAGATGGACTAACAGACAGATAGTGTGTGTTGTCCCATATGTTTTATATAATGTTTGTATCTATAAAGAAATAAGAAAGGTGCATTTTAAGGAAAACAAGTAAAAAAAAATAATGAAGACAAGTACACTCTCTCTCCTCTTCTCTCACACATGGATGCCATGCCAAAAGCATGTGAATCACATCACATGTTGATTAGTTTGCACTGGGAAAGACTGACTTTGCAGGTCAGAGAACAGTCATCTGCCTCCAAGTGCACGAACCGAAACAGAAAACAAAGCAACAGGCAGCGGAAAGACACATCTGCATGAGCTGCCAACGGATAAATAAGGACAGCTGATACACAGGTACATTTTTGACGTGGCCTTCGCACAACATGCGAGCTCGGTGGCAGTAATAATACTAATAACTCTCTCTCCCTCTCTCTCTCTCTCTCTCTCTCTCTCTCTCTCTCTCTCTCTCTGTCTCTCTCTCTCCCTGTTCAAGTGTGAAACAGCCCATCAGATGAGCCCCCGTCTGCCTCATTTAGCCTTTGCAGGATGGCGCAATGGAATCCAGGGAAAAACTGAACAAAAATCCCCTGATTGGGTTTACAAATGCACAGATGAGATTTCCCTAGATCCAAATACCACAGAATATCCGAAGAGGAGGCACAAACACACATGGTTTATCAGCAGATCAGCTTTGCAGGAGTGCAAAGATACTTCACTGATTATTTGTAGCCCATATTTTACAGATTTTAATGTGTTTGCTTCATTAGAGTTTCATGTGAATACACAGTATATTACTATAGAGTAGTACAGTATACTCTGCTTGGGATCAAATCACTATTATACACCAATCAGCCATAACATTAGAACCACCTGCCTAATATTGTTGGTCATTTTCATACCTCCAAAACAGCTCTGACCCATTGAGGCCTGGACTCCACAAGCATGAGGGTCTGTGGTTCTGCACCATCCTTTAAATCCTGTAAGCTGTGAGGTTTGGCCTCCATGGATTGGACCTGTTTCCAACACGTCCAGCAGATGCTCGATCTTATTGAGTGAACCACTTGGGAACAACCTTTTTTTTGATGGGGACATCCCGTTTTGGTCCTGTTATGCTCTGACCCAGTTGTATTTCTATCACAGGCATGCCCAACAGATCAACAGATGATATGATTGAGATCTGAGGAACCACTGCACATCAGAAATATCCCATTTTGGAGATATTCTGACCCAGTTGTCCAGGAATCACATTTTCATTCTTGTCAAAGTGACTCAGAACCTTTCGCTCAACCATTTTTCCTGTTTCCAACATCAACCTTAAGAGCTGAACTAACAGTAACAAAATCATGAATGTTCTTCACTTCTCCAGTCACTGGTTTTAATGCTGTGTGTACAATAATATTTATATTTACAGTAACTGGCCACTTCGTGGATCTCCACCTTGTTGCTGTTCAGATAGAAACTGTAGCCCATCTGATGATAGTTTGTTTAAGCTCCACTAGCCCTTCATTAGTGGCCCGTTTCTGACCACCGAGCTGCTCTCGCCTGGATATTTTTGGATTAAGGACCACTCTCAACCCAACACTAATATGTGTGAGAAAAAAAAAATCACTGCTGTCCTCCACCCAAATCATATTTGGCCAACAGCAACCAATGAATTGGGTTGTACATGGTTAAAATTGTATAACCACAGTGTGTAACTCTACAGATTCTAATAAAGTGGCCAGTTATTGGAGGTACAAGGTATGTGTTTCTACTAAAATGACCATTGAGTGAAAGTACAAGGTAGGGGTTTTCAAAGAAGTGGACAAGATTTATATCCACATCAGTTATAAGAGTTTGATCTGTTTCAGAGTGACTCACTGTTAAAGCCATAAGGTCACAACAGAACTACGGACATTCACAAGGGATAAAACTGTCCACTTTCACAGAGAGTAGACAGCAAGGGACACACAACGTCCCCTGTGGTGTCACTGTTCGTTTAAAGATAACTCAGAGGAAATATGTGCGATCCTCCATTGTATGAACCATATAATTCATATGAGGACAGCTAAAGAAGATTAAAATGATGGTTTGGTGAAAAAATGTTAATATATTCAACATCTAACTAAATGTACTCTGCTGTAATCTATAGAAAGTATATAGCAGGGCTGAAAACAGTAGTAACAATGATGGCGCTGCTTAAAATGACCCTCCCTCCCCACACATATGTTAGCTGAGATTAGTACTTAGTGTTCTCCTCCAAGCATGTTGAGCTGTTGTGGGATGTTGCATTAGTGGTTCTTAGAAAAGATTCAGTGGCTGTATCTTTGCTAGCCTTGCCTGTAGGAGTGTTCCATACTAGGAGAACTAGCTTGCAGATGACATCAGCCAAAAATAAACTGAGAAAAACTATGTAAAAAACAAAGATATATGTGACAATTTGAGATTGTTTAAAGCATTACTATCTTAAAAAATGCAACAAAATAATACAACCCTTAAGTTTCAAAGCATTCCATTCAGTACATATATAAGACAAGATAAGATAAGAAAGAACTTTATTTATCCCGAGGAAAATTCTTTTGTCATATGGAACCCAAGTTGCTAAAACAGGCCATTTAGGTACTTTGCAGCCTTTCGCAATAAAACCTTTGTTCATTTAACCTACTCAAGATAAGAAGAGGCAAGTAATAGTATTTTTGCTCTAACAAGGTGACTCGGAGCAAACTATAAAGAAATGAGGGGTAGCTCAAGACTTTTGCACAGTACTGTACATCATAAGTGGACCCCAGTGGGAACAAATAAGCAATATAAACGTGTAATATGTACACCTTAGCAAGTATAGTTAGCTAACAGGTACTAATATCTAAAAGAAGAAAGCTAAGTGATCAATTATTTTTAAATGACATAACTAAAATGAAAATAAAAATTGTCACGGCAAGACAACCAGCCACAGATAAAGCTCTTTCACACTCCTTCCTTCACATCTTCTCATTCCAGACAGCCAAGTCCACACATCAGTGAAGGTGCTCTGTCACAGATGAATGCAAAAAAATAAAAGGATTCTACCACAGCATTACATCACACCAAGTGCAGCATAAGTGCGATAAAACCCCAGGCTCTTGGGTTTTGGCTCTGCTAGGCTGTGCTATCTCACTTTTGCCTAAATATCTCCTCTGCGGTAGGCTATCTTCTCAGAGAAACCACCGACCCTCCCTGCTCTCCTCTGTCCAGCCAGATAGCCCCACTTCCACATCCTCTACTGAAGCTGACTCCACTCTATCTGTCCAGAACAGTCCAGCGTCAAAGAGAGTACAAACAGAGGCCCTTTGAGTTAAAAAAAAAACATCTGTAGTATTCACCTAGCAGCCTAGCCATTCACAAGCAAGGAGTATCTTCACCTTACCTTAAGATCCTTGGCATATTTCAGCATTTCTAATGGTCTTACACTGATGACTCAGCGTTTTTTGAAACATCAAAGCCCAGTAAAAAGATCTATAGAGGTTTGGTTAGAGTAGTGTGGGCAGGACGACCTACTTCAGTCTTGATAAGACTGGTGAGAGGACTGGTGTTGTGAGTGTATGCCAATATTAGGACATTTAATTAATATTTATTTAGACTTTTCTTACTTTTATCTTATTTACATGTGTCCTGACCCATATTGTGGTCTTTCAGCCTAATGATTACTTGAACTTTACCAAGAAATGAAGAAATGAGAATATTTCGTATTTCTACCTCAAAGTCAATAGAAAAAATGGACTCGAAGCTTTGAGCGCATCAACCGCATGTCACTTTTATCATTGTTGTCTCAACATCTGCTGAATGCTAAGTATACTTTAATGTCCAGCCATGCTTGATGTGTGTGGCCACTATAAAAGGTCACATTGTTAACACATAAGCGCAATGGTGGTTTTCACTCCTGAGTTCACCCTGAGCTTCATTTAGCTCTTCTCTTGTGGAAAAACGAGCATCCAGGTTCCTTACGATTCACTCCACCACACCAGTGTTTTGAAAAAATGCTGCTATAACAAGTGGTCTGAGATCTTATCTGTGTAAAAGAGAACTGAGTTTCCTTAAAAGTTCACGAACATTGGAGAGTTGCAGCTGATTTCCCATCAGGTCCACCTCAGAATATCTGAGATTGGAAGAACTATATAACTTTTATTCTTTAAATCATCTTTTATGTTGATTAGCTATTTTGTAAATCAAGTTGAACAACATGAATGTACATACATTTTTTTTTTTTTTTTCATTTTTCTTCCTAAGAAGTGAGAGTTAGTTTGGATCACACACTTTCAAGCTTTACAAGAGTGAAAGTGACCCTGACTGGCAGTAACAAGTGACTTTACAAGCTCAGCAGGCTCATAAAAGTTCACTGGGCCTCCGCGTTTCCTCATGGAAGCCAATGAAACAGAATTTCTAAAAGGGGAAACTTTACTTTTTCTGGTTCCTTTTCCTTCGCAGTAGCATACTTTTTATTGTGCTGGGTTCCCCGCCTGACCTCAGTCTTGCTGCACCGGCTGCGCCGAAGTCAGGGGCAGAAAACCTGGAAAAGTGAAGCTGTGCTGCCAGAAAAAAAAACTCCATTAATGTATAAATAAAGAGCTTGCCTGCTGCACCGTGTCATTATAAAAATCCATAAAAGAGCAAAGCTAATGAAGGGCTCGGCAGATTATAACCCACTTCCCTCAGACCCAGGGAGGATCCAGCAGAGGGGCGTAGGTCTGAGGCGCGTGATGGGAGAGAGGAAGAAAAACAGAAGCCTCTGGAATGTTCCATATGTCAAGGAGAAAACTGCTGAGGTTAAAGTTGCTGATTCGAATGGCCTGCCCTTAAAGTAACAGTTCAGCAGAAAATCGCATTTCTGCATTTTCCCTTGACTCCAAATGCCACTTAGCCCAGACATGCTTGCTTCTCGAAGCCATGAGGCTATGATGCTGTCTGCACGAATCACCACACACTCATCTAAAACCTTTCTTATACAGTTTCTGACCCTGTATGGTTAGCTGTTACCTACAAAAATGGACTGCCGTATGGACAAAACTCAGGCCTCCGGCTGGCTGCTTCAGTTTTGAGCTAGGCAACATATTAACATCTGTTTTGTACAGATTACAGTGAGTCATACAAAGTCAGAAACCACACAAGCAGGTCTATTAAAGACAATGACAACGGCATGCAGTTAGCACCATTCGTCATATCTTCAGAGACCAAACATGTTTCTGCTGATTGGCTGCATTTGAGTACAACAACAGTATCAGCTTCAGAAACGGCAATGTGTGACCTCTCCCTGCTTCATCCTCTTGTTTGAAGTTCAGTGACACTGAAGTATGTGTGCGTGTGTGTATGTGTGTGGCGCCACACTTATGCACACAGGGCAAAACTGAAAGGCCTTGATTATTCACCGAAGAGATAAGTGTATGTGTGCTCTGGGACAGAAAGGTGAGACATGTTCTCCGGAGGCCGGAGGGGAACCAGAGCTTTCGGACAGTGCCGGTGTTGAAACAGCTATTTTTGACGCTCCCTGCAGACAGAGCTAATCCGGTCAAGACTAGGACACAGCAGAGTGCTGACTGAGGCAGTAAGAGAAAGCTAACACTGCTAACAGTCTGCTAACACACTGCTAACACAGCACATCACCTTCAACCTCAAGCATTCAGAGAGGTCACAGAATGAGTGAGGGCCAGAGAGCTTTCCATCTCTTCAGGGAGGATGAAAAACTGCAGATACCGACCTCCAAAACCCTGTTGACTATTTCAGTCCTGACTGGGCGTGGCTTGTAATGCTGTGGTATAATGTTTGAAGGCATAATATCATAAACCCAATGGCCACTTTATTAGAAACCCATAACTTGTTCTTCTATTGTAGTCACTTTATTAGCAGCCACTATCTTTACTTCCACTCACTTATTAGAAACCAATTTGCTGTTCTTCCCCTTTATATTATTAGAAACACTCATATTCTAGAAACTGTCCACTGATGAAGGAGGATGGCTCACACACTATTCAACAACAGATGGCCTACAGCCTCTAACATAGGGGTTTTCAATAAAGTGGCCAGATAAAAGAGTCCCCATTCCATGAGTGTATAGACAAGTATATGTCATGAGGGTAAACGTCCCGACCACGCATGTCAGCCAGGTGCAAAATACTCCAGATACCTTTTCAACCAGGCATGAATAACATGAACAGGACTTTGACAGATCCTCTGGAGGGCTCTGATGGAAGATAAGAAAGAGTTGAGAAAGTGTGTGTGGTTTTCTGGCTGTTGCACAAAGACAGAAGCTCAGCCGAGGTAACAACAACGACCCGGACAGATCAGTGAGTCTCCACAGATCTCCCATCAGCCCTGTCTCACACTCTCGAGACTGGCGCAGGAGACGTTCTGGCTCAAGGACCTTGTCGTGCTTCGGAACAAAGGTGTCCAGAAGATAGAGAGGAGGGGATGGGCTTGCTTTAAATTCTGCACATGCTGCATCAGCTCATCTGCGAGCTAATTCCGAACAACAGGCCTGCCAAGAAAATTAATTTTTTATCCCAAAAGCAACAGGTGGTGCATGCAGAGAAATGGATAGCTGCCCATGTGAGTGGATTAAAGATGAGCTTTCTTAAGACCAGCCAGTGCAACAATGAAACCCAGAATGTTATAAATGTCACAAAATCTTGAAGGACAGCATGGCATATGCCACAGTTCTGTTTGAATAAAGCCGTGTTATATATCATAAAGTACTTTTACACAATAATGGATCTGTTAAGTCCACCAGACAAATATGGGGACACGTCAGGACACTTCATTATCAGGTGTTTAATTATGGAGAGAGAACACTGTTAACAAACGCTGTTATTCTTTCTTCTTTGTGCTTTTCAGAGGAGGCTTTTAAACAGTTTGTCAATCAGACAGTGTTTTCTGTGCCACCTGCATGATCCTGAACACCTGGATACACAAAAATGTAACAGTCCTTTGAAGCAAAGCCATCTGAACTACTGTTTAGTCCGTAACTTTGATTATGTGATGAGAATGTTTCTATGGAGAAAGTTCGTAATTGGGGGTTGGGGGATCTTTTTCTACTTTCTGCCCAGTTTATTCATTTCCAATTCCACCCACTAGCTAGGACTCGCCCAGTCATGTGATACCTCCAACACTGGGAGGGTGAAGGTACTTGAAGTCACCTCTTTCCCAGGATTTTTCATGTTGCCACTGTAGGTGCTTTCAGTGGTGGACAGGGGTTAGCACGGGTGCTCTGCATCTACACAGCAGCAAGGGGTGCTGTACTGTGTGTTTTGACCCCGGCAGTTTGTGCTTCAGCAGCTCTTCTGTGGGACAGACAGACCAGTCATCGCTTCTCCTGTACATCAGTAAGCCTTGGGTGCCCCTGACCTTGTCACCAGTTCTCTGGTTCTCCTTTGTAGGAGAACTTTTGGTAGGTTCTGACCACTACATACCGGGAACCCAACACAGAGCCTACTGTTTTGGACCCAGCCGTCCAAACTTTTTTTACTTCAGTAGCCTGAAGGAAGTTGGTTTAGTTCTACAGTCTCAGTTCAGTATGAAACAGCATTTTAGCCCACCTAATCACACACAAAAACACACAGACACTCTGTTGTCTCGCTCACAGTCACACACATTGACACATACACACAGAGTCAAATGAACAGACAGAAGCAAGTACCCATGTGCGGGTGTGTGTGTGTGTGTGTGTGTGTGTGTGTGGGAGAGAGATATTTTCTGCAGAAGAGCAAAGGCTTCCACCTGTCAGCCAGGGCTGAAGGCAGCCTCTTTTATTTCTGCCACTGTCGAGAAAGCAGTGAAGAAGCTCTTTCTCTTTGTAGATAAGACGGCGAATAAAGAGGCTATCAGTTTATCTGGGAGAAGGAAGGAAGGAATCCACCTTTTTCCTTTCTTTAATCTCTCCCAGTGATGAAACCGACAGACAGACGGAGAGCTGAGCCGAGCACGGTGAGAAACTGACACAAAAACGCTCTCGTTATGAAATACAGGGGAAAAAATGAAACCTTAAGAGTCCCTCCAGCTAGGAAAGTTCAGCATGAAAAAAATGAGGAAGAAAGAGGAGAAATTAAAGAATGATGAAACTCAAAAGAGGTGGGGGATGATGAAATTTCACGAGGTTTAAAAATCACGCAAATGTGTCGGTATGGGAAAATTTGAAAATATAATAATAATAAAAATGACAAAATATGAAAAAAAAAAAAAAACATGAACGCAACCATGTGAGATGGCCTGGCATGACAACGGCAGAGCTAATGAAGGCTAACTAGCACGCTAATGAAACTGAGGAGTGCGTGTAATTGAGGCAGATTCTGTTCGAATGCTTTAAGAGGCTCTGATGAATCCACTTTGACAGATGTCACAAATTTAGCGGAATCATAAACCAGACTGTTCCGCCTGTTTCACCCAAATGCCTCTGTTAATCCTCTTTTATGTGCTTTGTCATGTTTTCGGCTGAATCTGAGCGGCAAAATAGAGTTTTAAAGTGACATTTCCGCCACAAGACCCCCACCACCAAATACCCCATTTATAAATACCCAATGAAATCCAGAATCTATGTTTTGCTTGGTTTACGTTTGCACTGGAGCTACAAGGCTAATGTAGCGTAGCAACAATAACCAAAATAACATTAACCATAATCACTATTATAACCAAAAGTTTTTAAAGCTATTTAAGTTTAAACACAATGAGTGAGAAGCAATCTGTCCTCAAAGTGACAGATAAACTAATAACAATAACTGTGCACTGCCATGTAGTTAATAGCTAAAAAGCATTAAGATGTACTGAATCTGGGACTCTCAGAGGTTAATTAGGTCCCACTTTACATTAAAAATCTGTAAAAACTGTGCCATTTTGAATTAATAACAATAATGTAACTTCAGATGATGTGTTCACATTAGTGTAGCTCAGGTAATTATGTACACATCTTTAATTTAGACTTGAAATTACATCTAATGACAAAACAACAGCAATTACATTTTACACATGTATTTATACTCATTTATAAATACATGTGTAATATGTAATATAATTGTGTAATTACAGTAAAAATTGATGTTAATACATGTGTAATTATATAAGCACTACTGTAACCCTGCTGGTGCAGAGAGCACACTGATATGGGGTGCATTTTTGATGCGTAACTACACAGTTATTACGTAAAAAGCTATTAAAAGCACTGCTGGTTTTGTTTCCATTCAGTTGTTTTTGTGTTGCTGTTCTGGGTTCTGACTTTCACAGACGTTAGAAATGTTTGAATAATTAGACAGAGAGAGAGAGAGGAAGACAGGATGGAAAGAGGGGAGAGACAAAGAGGGAGGACAGAGTGGAATTACTAGAAGTGATTTTGATGCCCTAGACAAGTTCTGTTGAACAAGGGAGGGGGCGAGTTTATATGATCAACAAATGTTTCGTCAACTTTTTGACTAAACAAATATTTTCTCCAAAAGTTGTCAGCTTAGCAAATGCGCGGTAAAGTACAACATTTTTGTTGTTGGAGGCGGGATACTAGGCCAACTGGGGGGGGGATTGATTGACAATATATCTTTTTGTCACTGAGGGAGGGGTGGGGTGCCAAAGGTAGGCTTTAGGCAAGAAGATAGGTTGCCAATGTCTGAAAATGCCCAGCAACATGCTAACTACACACTACTGCTAATATGATTAAACACCTCTTAACTACCTACATTTAATACATGGACTTTGTTGTGATTGTACTTTAATTCAATGATAGCATATGATATCATACAATGAAATCCCATTGGATTTCAAAAAGAAAGCTGACGCTAATTTAGCTCCCCTGTGAACCTTTTAGGGGAAAAGTGCATCTCAGGACATAAATTCGAATGAAACCTCAAATGAAACAAATGTTGTGACTTCACCGGGATAATTTTAGAAGCACAACAGTGACTCAGTTCCTCAGCAAGTCTCACTTCAGGAGGTTTCCATACGGGATTAGTTAATGAGTCCATTTCAGTGGAATTTATGCCACGTATGCAAATCCACATGTACACCCACACACACAGACACACACACACTAGTGTACACTAGATGAAGCATATCTACTCTCTGGGCTAAACAAAAGCTAAATCAGGCTTACAATTTGTATAATTAATATTCACTTTACTCCCACTCACTGGCCACTTTATTGGAAATCCCCCTATTGTACTTTAACAAAAGCACCTACCATGTGCTTCCGCTAACCAGCCACTTTATTAGAAACACCTACCTTGTCCTTCTACTAATTGGCCACTTTGTTAGAAATAAATGTGGCCCAAAACTTCACGAGTGCATGGGGTTTCTGCTGAAGTAGCCAACAAGCATACAGTACTGAGCAGAATTTCTGAGCCGCCCCCTATTTCTTTATATTTTGCTTCGAATCACCTTACTGGTGCAAAAATATTATTTTCTACCAGTCAGACTGACTCTGGCATACTAAGTAGATTAAATTAAAGAAATGTGAACAAATGTTTTACTGTGACAGGCTGCAGAATGCGTAAAGATCCAAGATGCCCAGAGTTCCAACATCTCAGCACCACCAGTATACTGATTACCGCGTGATCATCTGGCGTCATCTGTTTCTTCACTGGTTCAGGGCTTCAGTTAGATGTGCTTTGTTCTGCTTGAATGATTCATACGTAGGTCACTGTGTGGCTTAACAAACAAAAACAAGGACCGGATTGAAAATGGGAGACGTCAGGAAGCCTGGAGAATTGTTCCTCAAGACAACATGAAAAATACGAGAAAGTCTGGATCTTTGGAAGCGAATGATGAAGAAATGGATTTTGCTTACTGTACATTAACATATAAGGAGTTTTTCACGCTGCTGCTGTCTAACACTGCATGCATCACTCCATGCACTCACAATGAGAAGTGACACCTGAGTGTTACTACGAGTGACAGCAGAGCGTTCTGAGAGCTCACTCACTCAACAGGTGCCAAAGGCTCCTCTCCGGAGGTGGAAGACGTCAGAGTAATTATCTGCTCCGAAGTCGGCAGGATAAAGGCTTGGGGAGAAGAATCCGCACTCAGCAGGGAATAGCTGTCTTAGCCAGTGAATGTGAACACACACCTTCAACCTCTTTTCCCAAATCTCCTCCCATCTGAATCCTGCATACCCTTCTTCTCTCGCTTGTTTAAGTTCATGAGTACAGATTTAATCGTCTTAAGACACATTAAGATATCATTGATTATAACTGATGATAATAATATGCATGTACCCATATCTTAGCCAAAATAAAATGATCAAATTATTTTTAAATGTGAATAGCTTGCTTAATTGCTTTTATGCCCAATAGTTCACTACTTGGTACATAGTTCCATAGCTTCAGTGACCACTGCCTGTCTGGTATACTGTTGAGGCTAATTTTGAATTATATCCAAATAACTGGGTTAAAATCGTAACAAGATTTTTTCGAAGCACTGAATTGTTTTGTAAAGACAAGGTCTCTGGCCACTTTATTGGAAAACCTTCCTCTTCTACTTCCATCCATTGGCCACTTTACCTGAACCCACTACCTCTTCCCGTCCACCGGCTACTTTATCAGAAACCGCTACCTTATTAAGCCCTCCTGCCTTTGTTTTAAAGCAGGATCTCCGGTCCAATTTCTAACAGTTACTTCACTCCTACAGTCTTACTATAACCACATGCTGAAAGTCTGGCCTAGACCTGCAAAATAACTATTATAAATCACTATAAATCTACTATGCACCAAGTTTTATAAATTAAGGACCAGTTTATACTTTAGACTAGTTTTAATCTGTCTAGAAAATAGGGCTATGGGGTTTAGAATGCAAAGAATGCATTGCACACTCTCACAAAGTAACGAAGTGACTACATTCACACTTTTTCACCACGCACACACACACACACACAAAGGAGTCAAGCCTGTTGCAATCAGACAGCCTGCCACCGCTTCCACCATGACTGCCTGCAATCAAATTAAAAGGAAGCCTATATTCACAGCGCCAAAGACATGCAATCACTGAAACTGTGTCCTTTATTCGTCTGGGCCTCCACCGAGTCGAACATGTGAGGGCCCTGATTGAGCCATTACTGAAGGTTCACATATCACAACTGAATCTAGTTATACATAATAGAATGAAAATGCAAGGCCTCACAATGGCAAGCCAACAGACATGCAGACAAGAATGTTCTCAGTGCTCTACAATGAAATGATTCCCTTGATTGACCCCTTAAAATCCTGTTTGATCTTTTACAACATAGTAATTGCTCATCATTCTGTATTATTTACAATTCAGTCTTGAGGTATAATAAGCCAAGTAATAAACCTCAGTGTTAAAAGTCTCATTTAAATGTAACTTAAACACATACTAAAGTAACTACCCTGTAATTACTATGCAATATATGTAGTTCTGAGAGTGAAGGAGGGAATTTAGCTGAAGGTGTATGTTACTTTCAAATGGATAAAATAGAATTGTCAAAAAGTAATCTTAAAGGCAGACTAAATAAATTTGTTGTACACATTTTTATTCAGGTATATCAAATTCACTATGAACACACTACGGCCTTAAGAGTTTAGAGGGTTATAGACTTTTTTTGTCAAGTTCACAGAAGTATTCCCAATCAAACTCAGGGCTCCACATGCTTCAAATGCAGTGTGACAAGCTAACAAACAACTGGGGCTAGCGTCTGATGAATTGCTCCTGACAATCAGGCCGGCAGAAACTGATTTGCGGTGCCGATAACTTTTCCGGCAAACTCGGCTGCCCTAATAAGCCCACCTCGGCCTCTCCGCCGAACCCTCTGAAACGTCACCCGTTTGCAAATCCAAGGCGAGGCATTAAACGGTTGGTTAGCTCGACGTCCCGCCGCATGCACACGATGGAAATTCCGCGCTTTTCCCATTAATCTAATACGGGAGTGCTCAGCACTGACAGGCTCACTGATCTGTAAGCTTGGAAATGCAGCAAGGCACAGAGAGCAGGCATGCATGATGCATTATCCATCCAGACAGCAGAGCATGTCGAAGGTGGTATAATGTGATAAAGGAGAAGCGAAGGCATCTACGAGAACGTGCCTGAGGTTGAGTTACGTTGGACGGATGACTAGACGCATCGGCAAAGATGTGAGTGATATCTAACAGATTTTGAAAGTTCAATGTTAAAGAGATTCTTCTTGTTCCCAGCAGGACTTTCTCACGGGCTCGAAGGCTGACGAAGTTTGGCAGGCACTCCTCTCTGGAGCCGTAACGAAGCTGTGTATGACTTCTAATGGGTTTCCGCTTGTAACTCCAGAGTTCAAACTGAAGATTATGGGACGGGAAGCTCCTACCAATGTCTCCGCACTGAGCATCGGTTCAGTGGAAAATCTACACTTTCACCCTCAAATGCAATGAATCAGCAAAGACATCTTGGCTCCTGAGTGGTAGAGCAGGCTAAGCTTTGGGCCCATCACCATATTTGATTCATCCCCTGGTGATGCTGCAGCCATTCATGTCTGGGAGTAATATTTCTTTGAGAAATGATAGAGAGCATCATTTTCTTTGTTGTGTTTGAGAAGGTAAGATAGTCCTAACTATGCAAATACTAGTGATGATGGTCAGTGTGGGTGTCTGCTGGAATTGGCAGTTAGTGTCCTCCTAGCATTTTGAGCTGTCCAATGAAGATGCAGAGTTGCATCTTTAAGGAAGCTTTACATTGGCATCATGTGATCCTTATATTGGGTAGCTTGAGTTTCTATATACTTCTGTCTTCTTTCTTTGTCCAAAGTCTTCTAATCCTGGACATTAGTCCCATAGTTCCAGTGTCAATATAAAGAGGCAAACTGACATGTTTTGGCTGATTTGGGGTAAGGGGTAATCAAATTTTCTAATTTGATTTGTTAATTGTAGAGAGAATTTCCTACCAACACCACAAAGTTATGCTTCTATCGTGTGCACTTACTGCATTTAGTGCCCAGCCGATGGAACATGCCCAGCTTTGTCCCGCAGTCCCCTACCGAGTTTACAGAAGCTTGGATTGAGCAGCCGTCAGCAATGGTGCTCCCAAAAGCGCACAGCTTGCTCAGGAGAAGAGTCTCCAGGCAGACATGAAAGCAGAGAGAGAGAGCGAGAGAGAGAGAGAGAGAGAGAGAGAGAGAGAGAGGCAGGTAGGCAGTTCAACAATGGCGGGTGCAGAACTTTAGGCTGAAAAAGAGTAGACGTTTGCACTCTGATTGAAGCCAGTCACACGCTCCACCTCCCTCCAGCTTCTTTGCCTGTCTGATGTGGTTTAGCTGAGAGCGACACTCTATACAACATACGTATGTTTCTCTAGTGCCTTCTGTTTGCATTTAGCCTTGAATGGCACCTGCAGTTGTTGTTTCTGAAAGACAAGTCTTCAGTTTTTGACCACAGAACTGCTGTTGACCGTTTCACTCTTGCCTGAAACTTGTGCCTCCACTGGCCACTCTGAGGGGCACACATGCATTATAAATCCACTTTTAGGCTCTTGTCAGGTACCCTATTCATCCCAGGTCAGTTTCCAGATATTAACCGGGTGGTGGAACATTCTAATGGAAGTATGCGTGTATTGTTGGTACCAGTGTATCAGGCACTCGTACTTGCTTGGTTGCTAGGTCACTACTAGGCTTAGAATGGTCCCAATTCCAAAATGTCCACCGAAGAGTAGCTCTGTGGTCAGACACTGTTCACTGATGAAGAGCGAGAAGATTATTAATACTAACTGTGCATCAGCAGATGGGTTACAGTCTCTAAATGTACACCAGCAGTTTCTGACTGTTAGGCTCTGTTGTCAGGCGTCCTGTACATCCCTGGTCATTTTCTAGCCTACTGCTGACCAGTTATCATTTGAGCATTTTGGTGGTGGAACATTCATACCACACACGCATCCATTTGAGTGTATCAGACATTGTGCCCGCTAGGTTGCTAGGTCACTGCTAGGCTTAGAGCGGTCCCCAATCAAGAAACATCCATCAAAGAGTAACTCTGTGGACAGACACTGACTATTGATGAAGGGCTACATTCTCTGAGGACCTTGCAGCAACAGATGAGCTACAGTCTTTAACTACACACCAGCAAGGTGAAGCTACAGGGGGTTTCTGATAAAGTGACCTGTGATGTGGGACATCACATTTTGCTGAGCCCTGAAGAGCTTCTTCCATTCTGTTTTCATCTCAGGCTCATTGCTTTTCTTTAATTTTAGCCAGAGCAATATTTCCTTGCATTCAATCACACACCCAGTCAGTCGGATGATGGAGATAGCCAGAATTGCATGAAAAAACATATGGTGGGGAAAAAACGCATTTCATTAGACCAACATTTTGTTTCAGAAGGCACCAAAAAGATCAGGGCTTCATTTGTCATTCCTTTGAACGCTCGGACTTGTTGGCTGACGTTGGAGTGCGCTTTATTGGAAGGGGTGGGACGGTCTGCAGCTCAGAGGATAAATCACGGGCTAAGAGAAAAGAATGACATATTATTTATTTTAAGAATCCCCTTTCAAAGCACGCCTTCCACCAGTGCTTCCACAACATCAGGAGAATCAAAGCTGGAGCACGCTGCCGCCTCAAAGAAACAGATGCTCAAAGTTTGGTGATAAAATAAGAATTACCCCCAGGCCTCACCCGAGAAACGAAGAAGAACAGGGAGGGTGAGACAATACCAAGGAGAGACAATACCAAGACAAGGAAAAAACAGGCCTTCTAAGACTGGATCTGATGAACTTTTTGTGCATCAAGAAGTCTCATTGTTCATTTCCAATCCTACGCCCAGCTCTGATCTGTCTGTTTTGATGGTTAACATCCATGTTTGTAATGAATGTAAATAGGGATCTGTCAGTAGTGCGACTGATAATGTCTCGAGCTAAAATTGCTTTGTCTATACTCGAGCTAAAATTGTCTATTACACAAATGGGTTAATCTAGAACAAGGGTGGGATGAAGAAAACCTCACGAATAAAGCAGGAGGTAGATCATTCAAGGTAATTTAAAGACCGTTAGAAGAAGAAGCTTTTGACCTGCGGACCACATTGAATGATGATCACAGTGGATCTCTGCTGCTTTAATCTTGGATAGTGAACATAGCCGAGTTTGCTTTCAGGAGTTCCATCAAGCACAACAGGCCATGCCCTAATTTTTACACCATTAAATTTTCAGAGTTGTTAGAGCCATGAAAAGAACAGGTAGATGAGGACACACGAGGTAGGGGGTGTTTTTTTTGCAGAACAGTGATGGGTCTACACCTCCTGCTCATTACATTCTACCTTTCTTTGCTCGTCCTTGGTCACTGTGCCCATTCTCATTAATGAGTCTGAAGGTTAATCCTTTAAACAAAGCTAACTTACTCCCTCTGCTCTACTTAAGTCATTCCCTGGCAAAACTGTCAAATGTTCCTTCGGAGCACTGAGGCACATTATTGGGCCGAAAATGCACATAGAATAGAGGTGCTCATGCTTTTGGTTGACAGCGGGAAGACATGAATAGCTTGACAGGAGTGCTTATCTGTGATAGTCTGTAATTGCTTCTCCAAGGTCTGTTCAGTCTAGGCTTGAAATGCCAAGAACCTAATGACAATTCGTTTTAACTTAATACTTGTCCTTGAGGACGAAGGTGACAGTAATAACTCCGGTAACGGAGCCAGTGAGGACTTTCAAAATGCAGACAGAATTCCTCTTCTCACTTCTCAGAGGAATGATTTCTCATGTGCAGTTCTGGAAACTGAATCAAGTACTGAAAAGGCCAAACCTCCCAAAATGATAATTTTCTAGGATTGCTCTGGGTGGTGAGTAGTTAGAGTGGAGGAGTGTGAAATGATGATATGGGAAGAAATCACAGTCACGTACTGTCAATGAGTTTATAAGACTGCCCAGTTGCTTG
>JBBPCX010000038.1:2679270-2694844 GCA_037974365.1 Hydrocynus forskahlii
AGAGAGAGAGAGAGAGAGAGAGAGAGAGAGAGAGAGAGAGAGAGAGAGAGAGGACAGTTATACTGAGTGATGGGGAGGGAGAGGACCACCATCCCCACCCGGAGAGAAGACTCCAATACGCTGAGTGATGGAGGAGAAGGAGGACCACCATCCCCACCAAGAGAGAGCAAGGCCAATTGTGCTTTCTTGGACTCCTGGTCGCGGATATCTACAGCATCCCCTGGGGTCGTAATCATGACTGTTTTTATTTTATGCTTTAAATCATATAAAACAAAACCCAAACGGCTAGAATGAAACTGGATTCTTTTCTTTTTGGTTCGTTCTCAGCAAGCACTCACAGGATGGAGTGAAGTATTGGCATTACGCGAGTGTGTAATTGATTAAAAAGGGATTTGTTTTGTCTAATTGATTAGAGGGAGCTTTGTGTTGACGTCAAAACCCTGAGTTATTCGGCTGGTGTGTTATTGACCACTCTGGAGAGCTTATCTGTGGCGCACTAATTGCTCAAGCGTCAGTCAATTCTGTTAATCGCTGAAGAGGGAAAGAATGACCCAACCCCTCTTCCATTCTCTCTCTCTCTCTCTCTCTCTCTCTCTCTCTCCCTCACTGTGGCTCTTTCTCAGTCTGTGTGCTTTTATCAATCTGGAGAAATCGTACAACCTACCCCTTGCTCTGTTTGACACGCACACACACACACACACACACACACACACACACACACACACACACACACACACACACACACAAACAGTGGTATTCCCAAGGCAGTGGGCATGGCAGGAGTGGACTCATTAGCTGTTTTTCCGGATCATTCTCTCACACCCTGTCTGCAGAGTCAATATCTCAGTTTCAGATTCATTAATCCTTAGAATTCTGGAGGTATTGTGTGCTTGTGTGAGCGAGTGTGACCATGTAATCACCTTCATAATCAACTACATGCATAGTTACTTATACCATTTATTACATGAGCAATGTACATGTTGCATGGACCGGTCTAAGGCGGCACTTTTCTCTATCTAGACGTCCCAACATCAAACAGAGACCAAAATGGATGAGAAAAGCCCAAAAATGACCACCTATTTGAAGTATAGTTTTAATTTCTGGACATTGTTGGTCCTTATTTGGTCATTTTCTGACATTTTTGGTGTCTGTTTTTTACTTTTTGGATGGAGAAAAATTGCCAAAACCGAGACCAAAAATATCCAGAAATGACCAACAAAAAAGACCAGAAATGTCAAAAAATGACCAAAAAGTACCAAATGTTTTTACTTTCTGCAAAACAAGACACCTTTTTTAGAATTCAAATCCTAGTAAAAGAACATCTCCTCTTCAGCTCACAAACACAAATGTGGTATGAACTGAAATGAGCTGCGAGTCAGAAGTAAAATTAAATTAGAGTAGGCTTTTACTGCCACTCTTAAAAAGAAGGGTTTGGGGCAATGCCATGGAAGAACCATTCCTGCTTTCCTAAAAAATATGTTAGTGGTGTGGTTTCAATTGTTTATTGTTTTTATTCTTTATTTTTGGCGTAAGTATACACTGAAGAGACCCCAAGGGACCTCCAGATTGTGGCTCTATCCCTGCATATTGCGTGCTGGATTAGTGCAAAAGTGTGGAATGTGTGGTGGGAGGCCTGAGGACTGGTTTAAGAACTACTGGTTTATTAAAACATTCAAAGTTTTAATACCCTTATTTTTAAGACCAGCCCAAACATGTTGGATTGAATGTTTGTTTTCATGTGTTTCATTGTTAATTGATTCTAGACAGAACCCAGAATGTTGTCCTCCATTTTCTTTAGTTCTTTTGACTTGTCCTTTTTCTAGACGTCCTAAAAACAACTACAGACAGAATGCCGGTATTTGTTTCATGTGGTTGGTGTTCTCCAGCCTTGGAATCTGCACCTGGAAGGTCCAGCACAGCTGCTAAAACAGAGTCACCCTTAAAAAAGGTGGTCTTCAAGGGTTCTTTAGGAAAGGCAATGGTTATTTATATAGCAGGTTAACTGAAGATTCATTTGAAGGCTCTGTGAATGTTGAAATGGTTCTTCTCCATTATGGAGAAACAGTTCATGATTCTTTAGAGAACCTTTGCATGATACAAAAAGGATCCCATTCTGAATATTATTGCAGGGCAAATAACCTTTTAAAGGCACTGTAAACTGATTGAATCAGGTGTTTCTGAAGAAGAAAATCACCACACTGTCCTGAAGTCTTGAAGAGTTTGAGCCCTGAGGTCTTTACTGTACACGTACAGAGTTTCTGACTATCTGTGGATGGGATAGCACCACTTTCACATCAAAATGTTTTATCAGTGAACATTCAACCAATCAAGGTGCAGACACTGAAAATGTCCCAATACAGGCCTGCATCCACACACAAGCATCTAAACAAAAGACACTTTCCCTCAGGTATACAGGAGCCTTTTTTTTTGTTTTGCCTAGGCCATACTATATATTTGATTTTTCAGTGTATCTCAGCCAGGTTACAGTGTTCTTAAACACAATCATATCTCCACAGTTTATGGCCCTACATCGTCCCAAAACCACGTTCATGGAGTCTAACAGAAAGTTTTCTGTCAGAGCTGCTTTTGTTAATGTGTGTGAGGTTTTTTTTCCTCAGCATTGCTCAGCTGTGTGATGAAAATAACTCAGCTAACTTGCGATGTCCTGGTACACCTTTGTGTTTCTCACAGTTCTGAAACTCCCAAAATGTATCTTTGGCCCAAACAGACAGTAGCATTTGTAAAAAACAATAGCCTCTGCAGTCATGACGAGATTTTGACCAATCAAAATGCAGTGATACAGTCAGCTCAGTTCCTCGGGCAACGGGCGCTTTATTTGTAATGGAAAAATATTGGTTTGTAGTATGGAACGGTTCCATGTACTGGTGGAAAAATATCAAAACTCCCTCATTCATTTTGTGTCCCAGTACCCAGTGCTGTCTGATGAGGACGATAAAAATGATCTGGGATCAGGGTGAGTTTCGGTTTGGTTTTTGGGTGCTGGGCTCAAGTCGGAAATGCCTGTCATTCACTCTGATCCGAGATATGGTTGTGTCTGTCCTTTGCTCTGACATGAGCACAGCGGCCAAAGACCTAACCGAAAGCCAACCTGTTCCTAGATCAGCGGGGGAGAAAAAGCAGCTTCTATCAAAGTCACAACTCTTCTATCCCCTTGATCTCATTCAAGGCTCCCTGCCAACAGCACTTCTAGATGATTCGAGTGGATGTTAACACGTTGTCACACTCACGATCACGGAGCAATCTAATCTTAGCTTTCTGAGGATCCGGCTGTTGGCACATTTGCTTCATTATTGTCTTTCGTCTCTTTCATAAGGGGCTCCTGCCCACACACACACACACACACACACAGAGCGGCGGTAAATGACAGGCCTACTTTGGCACAGCTCCCGCTCATGGACGCTATTTGCATAGAATATTCATTCTCTGATTATTTGCATAGAATACACATCCTCTGATGCCAACTTTCCTCGACAGCGCTATTTGTGTCCCTTTTCACATTGAAGCACATGCTGCGACACGGAGGCTTAATTACTTATTTGCGCGTCCCCCCGGCCCCGTTATTGACGGCGCGAAGACCAAGCACACTTTTCATTCGAGTGAAATAAAAAAAGCCAACATGTCACCGAGGCAACAAACGCTGTTTTTTTCTTTTTCTTTCTCTCTGCCAGTTTTCGTCTCTTTCCTCTGACAGCAATGGCTTCGGACGTCCAGGAGACGTGCGGGCGGCCAGCGTTTCCGTCAGACCGCGTGAACTCGAGCGATAGTGCAGGCCTGCCACTTCACACAGCTGGCGAAATTTTTGGGAAAAAAAGAAATCATCAAAAAAACATGTGCACGCTGCTCTCCTTCCAAAGCAAATGATTTTTTACGCAGTTGCTTTGTTATATAAGAAAATCTGATTAAAAAAAAAAAAAAAAGAAAAAGAAAAAAACTGCACTGCTTTGAATCCAACACCTCGGGTGCATTTTCCCATCTCTCTTCCTGCCAAGCACCTGTTACTGATTTCTGGATGCGCACATTAGAGTCTCTTCTGATATTTCTATTTTCACGTCCAAACCAAAGCATTTCAACATGCTCCAGTCTGAGAGCATCAGAGCTCTTGAAATTAATGATACATGATAGAGACGATAAACTATAAACAATCAGGTTATACAATTGTGACCAGTGACAACTGGAGGTTTCATTTTGGGCCACACATGTCAGAACTTGTCTAAAAAGCAAGAAAAGCAATGATCATCTCAGCTGGCGTCTCTATTTGAATTCTAGAGGTAGGTGCACAGTAACAACCACCCTAGACAAAATTTTACAGTGTTTTACAGTGACTCCTTCAGTAAAAAGTGCTGAAACCCACCTACACTATGATTCAATATATCAGTGATGTGTGTACAACTGACTGAAACCTGTATATGCTTCAGCTTTGCAGCGAGTGACAAACAGAACTTCAAAAAGGTATAGAGTGATATTTTTCATCATAAAATTGGTTCCACCCACTGTAAGTCAGGACATGATTGGTTGATTCCTCTTCCCAAATATGTTGGTACGTAATCTAAAAGTGCAAGGCCTCCAGTCCAGCTCCTGGGGGCCTGACCAATGGGAGAGCTTGCTTGGCTGCATCTACCTACATACCACATAGAAACAGACTTTGACTGAACAATTTTCCAGTGAGCATTTCAAGATTGTAACCCTTTGGTTTCCAGCCAAAACTTAAGAATGAAATGAGAGTATTTAAAAGTGACACTTTATTTGGGTGGTCCACAGTAAATATTCAGCTTTTTCAACTAAATATCTCTGAATGTAATTGAATCTTACACTGAAATGAAAAGATTCTATTAAATCTAACCCTAAATGTAACAAATGACATAATTTTAATATCCCAGACATCAGCAGACTTTTTCTGAAAAATTTCCCCACTGAGATTTACATGCTAGAAGGAGATTGCAACATAATTTGTAACATATTAAAACACTATTTGTGATACAGATTATCATGCAGTTTCCATCTAAACTAAACAAAAGATGATTAACAAACCGAAAACATGCTAAGGCAATGATGTCCACATATGCTGAGACTGTGTAACTGAATGGAAATGTATTGTTTTATTAAGTTCAACTCATAAATATAATTTTTTAGCATAATCATTAGACATCCGATGAAGAAAAAAAGGGAATACTATGTCTCTAATGATGGCCATGTGGAGTACAGCCAACTAAGTGCTCATCAACACAGCATCTGCTGGGTATTAATAACCTTCCAGCATAAGAGGAAGTGTCATATGGGACACTTCTCTCCATATATACCTTGTAATTATCTTCAAAACGACAGTCCCCATATGTTGCTTTGACTGCATGCTGGGATGGCCAAAAGTATGTGGACAGCGGTGTGTTTTTTTTCCCCTTTCAAATGACGTTAATAAGGGTGGGGGCGCATTAGCTGTAAGTCAGAATCAGAATCAGAATCTGAAAACGTTACTGATCCCGGAAGAAAACTGCTTATGCTACAACTGCACAGGCACACAGAGACACAAAGACTATATAAAACACAAGTGTAGGTCAAATAAAAGTCAACTGTCCACAAATAGTCAGAAAATGCTCTGTACTAAATACAATATACACAGAAAAGGCTATGGTCAAAAAAAGAGGTGAATATAAATACTATAAGTAAATACAAGTACTGCTGAATAGTTTACTAGTAACACAAAAAGTGTTTGAGTTGTTCTCTGTACCAAGTCTGTTATTACAAGTAATAAAGTCATAAGCGTGACATATTGCACATGATAATACTACTGTACATAATAAGCAATTGCACATAATAATAAAGATATTGCACATAATTATCATGATTTAGTACACAATAAGAAACTGCACCTTCCGGTAGCTGCAGGCTACTGCACAGATTGTTGTGTGAGTGCGTGGCAGTCAATTGGATCTTACAAACGAGCCTGATTTGCTCTTTCAAGGACAACCCAGTGTCCTGGAAAGACCCAAACCAGTGTCTTATTATAAAAATTACCTTTGACTCCTTCTCACTCTTGGTGAAATGCTCTGATCTTTTAACTTTGAAAAGGAAATAGAAACAATCTGGGGTTCCAAAATCACTCATTATGCTGATGTATCTCAAGAACGCCCTCTGAGGACAACCCTCGTGCCCCACAATGCAATCCCCCACCTCCTGGGAGAAATAAGTGGGCAAACTTGGACCAGGACAAGGCCATTTAAAGGCACCATGACCATTTTCTCTAACCAGATTGAGAATCCTAATGCTCTTACAGTCAGGAAACATGACAGTTATACCAGAAAAAATTGTTCCAGACCGTCCTAGATTCTGTTTTTTCGTCACACCTGCTTCTCTGTGAAGCTGTTTACAGCACGTTCCAGCCATCTGTGTCAGTCTGATTTCACAAAACTCATTTTCTTGTTTGCACTTGCAGAAAATGATTGAACTTCTTTGGGTAAAAAAAATGCAAATTTCTGCCAAACACAATTAAAATGTAAAGTTTCTAAAGAGTTCGGCGATTAGACGTTTGATTCTCACAAAAAACCCTTAATGTGTATAGAAACATTACATAATGTGGAGATTCCTGTGTTGAAAATGTTCTTTAAGGACCCAAAAGTGGCTCTTCAATGGCATCGCTCCACTCTTATATTTCAGCTTCTTGTTGTAAAAACAAGTTGTAACAAACTTTACAGGATCACGAAAAACATTTTCAACTATATTGTGTGCTAAATTAATGATATTTTATTTCTAAACAATTTGTGTAGCTCGTTTGATCCTGAAAGGTTCCCATACTATGGGTCTGCATTGATGGTAGCGATAGGCATCTTAGCTGGGCCGGTACTGACTGTTTCAGGAATGTGTTAGAATACTATTTCATCTCAGCATGTGAGCTGCATGCTCAATAGGATTTGGGTCGGATGATTGACTTGGCCAGTCGAAAATATTCCCCTTTTTGGCCCTGAAACCTTCTTCTGATGCCAGGCAAGACTGAGTTTTGGTCGCTATTGATCTTGGGTGGTTTTAGAAGCAGATTCTTACAGATAAGTAGCACATAAGCTCATTCTTAGTAGGACCTGGGAAATTCAGCATCAGTAACTATAGAACGCAATTTCTGTCAACCGACTAAAAGCTATATCAACATTAATAAATGGTTATTTTGACTAATACCTGTTTTGTAGCTCTGGCTTAGGTGAAGCACCATACATTGGAGAAAGGCAACCAGTACCTTGTTGGAATAGGAGTTTTGTCAGTTGTCATAAAATGCCCACCTTCATATTGTACATATTGTTGATGTAATCTATTTTAGTCATGGACACATTTGAATCTAGCAAATGAATTCATTATTCCAGAAACATAATCCTCTTATTTCCAAGTACATTATAGTCAGCCTGCGGTGGGCTGGAGCCCTGCCCTGCCTCTGCCTCGAGCCCGCTGGCCCTGGGATAGGCTCTGGGTCCCCGCTACTATACAAAATGAAAATGAGCAAACGAATGAATGTTATACTTTTCTGAGTATTTCTGAAGAGTTTATGTTGACTTTGATTTGAATTAGATTTTATGTTGCTCTTGTCTTTGTCTATTGCCACTACCTCCACTATGCTTTGCAGATTAAGAGCTATGCTTTTGATCACTGGACCCAATTTTCTTTCCCCTATCTCATCTATACACAATCTTGAATGTGTCAGCTCTATTTTTTTTTGGAGTTTTTAGCAAGTACTCATCAGTAGTTCACTGCAGAGGCTGCCAAATGACTGAGCCTGTTAATGATGCATCCAAAACAGTTGCTGTCAGAAAAGCCTTGACCGCTTTGACTCACTATGTTTTGGTGTGCTTTAATCGCAGAGACAAAAAATGAATCCAATTGTTGCTATACTGCCTGAGAAGTCATTTGTGAGTGTATTGGACTGAAAGAGGGATGGAGACAGTCAGTAGTGTGACCCAAATTAGAGCATTGACCATAGAGAGGAAACTGCACTCACTCACCTGTCTCGGTTTGTTTGCCTTTTAAGGGTTAAACTGCTCACTTTGATTTATAAGTGCTGTCCGGATCCCTGGGACGCAACACATACGCAAACACACACACACACACACACACACACACACACACACACACACAAATACACAATAGGCTAATAATAACACTGTGGTCAGAACAAGTCAGGTGGATTTATACACACACACACACACACACACACACACACACACACACACTCAGTTCCTTAATTATTAGCACCTTGGTAATAAAAGGATGACAAAACATGAAAAAAACATCTTTGTTATTAATTAAGTCAGTTTTAAATTTTAAAAAGCCTTTGGGGTCACCCAAAAGCTGTGTTTGAAAAGTGCACTCCTTCACTATGTATGGCACTATGTAGTGAATCAGCCATTTTGTAGTGTTGTTCGAAATTCCATCAAAATCTAGTGCCCGGACACTGTACACTACATGAATACACATATACCATCATGCACTGCGGGCTTCTTTTACTGTTATCCCGCAAAATAAAGTCAAGAAGAGGAGGAACCAGTACAGTCGCCAGCAATGGAGAACGTCATGCACAAATTTGAGTGGTGTTGTGCTGTTCAAGTTTATCATAACGTTATGGTAATGAATTAAGTCCCGCGGAACCAACGGTATGAATTCTTTTGTCTTTAAATCACATATCGTTTTAATGATATCAGGCTTAGCATGGCAAATTTCCCTCAGTGTATGTGGAGCTACTATACAGATAAATACCTTATTTAAGCGATATAACACGGGCGTGGTTCGGCCGCAGGCACGAAGCTGCAGGCTGAGTGCTGCAGTAACTAAACGTCGCCTCCCCTTGTTTATTGGTTAACCCCCCTATAATGCAAACACTATGTAGTAAATGAGTGAGCGAGTGAACGAGTGCACTTTTCGAACACAGCTAAAGTCTCCAAAATGACAGTTACATGTCAATTCCAACCCAACTACCTGTTCTGTCTTACATCAATCTCACACTGAAAATGAGGGAAAAAGGAAAACACCTTTTTGCAGAGGTTTATGGGGTCACCTAAGCTCTACAAAACTACAATTAGATGCCACCTCCAGCCTAAGTGTTCTGAATATAGGCCAGACGAAAGCCTTTTCATTCATCTAACCACAGACAAGTTCACCAGATGCTAGTGTCTCCTCCACTGGAACTGGGTTCTCTGGTCAGACGAGGAAAAACATAGTTATTTGGTAAAATCACTCAATTTGGGTTTGGCCCAACAGGAAGGATGATTATACAGAAAATATCCACACAGGGAAGTATGGTGGAGGACCAGTGATGTTTTTCCTCCAAAAGCCCTGATAATCCTGTTAGGATACATGGTGTCATCTTTATGAGGCAGCACAGGATTGTAACTGTAAATCTGACCACCAAAAAGCTGGTTGGTTGAGTCTTCCAGCAGCAAAATGACCCAAAACACACCTCCAGCATATGACATGTCTATGACCTGGTTATGTTGGTGCTTTACGGGGTTTAAGGAAAAATTGCATATCATAAGTGTTATCCCTTTTCTTTTTACATTTTGTGAAACCACTTGCCGACCTTTACATTGTGTGATCACTTCATGATGAACAAACCAATAGAAACAGTCTAAAATGACCTTTTATGATCACTTATTACAGAATATGACATGTCTATGGCCTGGATATGTCAATATGTAGGGTTTTACCAAAACATGCATATCATCACTGCCATAACTTCTTATTTTACTATTTCTGAAATCATCTGCTGACCTTTAGTAGCAGAAGATTGTAACTGTGAATCTGACCACCAAAAGGAAAACGATTTTAAACATGGATCCAAATCCACACAAAATGCTCCAGTCAAGCTTCTGATGCAGCCATTCCAGACTCTTGATCTAAACCTGTTTAAAAATGAGGACTGAGCAAAAGACAGGAGGCCAAATGAGAAGATCCTGGAGGATCTGGAAAGATTGTGTATCAATGAGCGTTTTGATACCTTTCATTTATGGTGATATGGCACAGCTGAATCAAGTAAGTTCAGCGGATTATTGTATCTCAGTGTATCTCCAGCATTGTTTCCACTGAGAGAGCGTAAAGAGTAGCACTTTAAGACCAAACCACATGCTCCTCCTTGTGTTAGGAGAGGCTCATTTATTAGAAAAGTGTGTAATTAGGTCGACGCACTGGCTCAAAGCAGGTGGTGTGTTTAACTCTGGATTTCAGTGTAGATCCTCCTGCCTGAAGGCCAATTAAGAGTCGACCTCTGTGAACTAATTATGCAATATGAGCATGGAAAAAGATAAGATATGGGGTGGTGATGAATCTGAAGAGAAGGGGTGTGCGTGTGTGTGTGTGTGTGTGTGTGTGTGCACATATGGGAGGACACCTGCTGATACCGCCTTAGACCAAAATTTCACAATTTTGAAAACAATTCATAAAGTTTTACTCCCTGCTAAATAACATTGACATGGCCGTGTCATAAGCATGTCATGGAGGATGTCATTAGCTGTCATGACAGGTTATGTCCATTATTATGACAGTGTCATGTTACCATGGTGACATGACACTGTTTAATCAAATGACATACATGACATCTATTGTGACAAGTTAAACATACCAGAGGTTTTTTTTTTCATCATTTTGCACACTGCATCATTGCACTGTGGTTCATCGTCTACTTAACTGTTTATTTACTCTTGTTTAGTAAATAGTATACATTGAGAGCAATGAAAACCAGAGCGTAGCATTTTATCACAGCTCATGACATCATATGTCAATGGCCTGGTGTATGTCTGTGCTATGTAGGGTTTTACCAAAATCACTGTTACACCTATTTTTTTCCTTTTTTTAAGTAACCATCTTCTGTCTTCTATGTGGTGTGATCATTTTATGATGCACAGACTAATAAAAATGGTTTGAAATGACCTTTAATGACCCATTATGACAGCATATGACACATCTACGACCTGGTTAGGTCAGTGCAATATAGGGTTTTACCAAAAATTGCATATCCCTGTCACACCTATTGTTTGAAACCATCTGCTGGCTTTTACATTGTGTGGTTGTTTCATGATACACAGACCAATAGAAATGGTCTAAAAGTACCAAAACATCTTAATATGTAAATATGCATTGCTGTTTTGTCTTCTATAGCGGTTCCAACAGTACACTAATGAACTGAACAAGGCAAACACACACACAGTAAACTGTGTTTCAGGCTTCGCTCCGCATTGCTGTCATATTTGTCCATCTATAGCTGATTCCCTCAGCAAGTTCACACACGTTTCCCCCGTCTGCGAGTGCCACAACCCCAACTCACGAAACACATTACATAATTAATCATTTCCAGGGAAGGAACATGGAGAGATGGGCCCGAACTTGTTTTCTTTTTTTTTTTCATTTTGTTTTGTTTTGCTCTCTTCCCCCACACGTCAATGAAGCCAAACAAACCAGCAGCCTCCGTTTCCCTCTGACGGTAGCACACATCAAAATAAACACAGTGTGTTACCAGTGGGCATTCTGCTCTGGAGAGGATGGCTTTTAAGTGGGGCTCGGCGAGAGGAAGAGCGGGACTCAGGCGCCTGAGAAATAAAGGAAATAACCTTTACGTTATCTAAATGGGAGTGGAATGAGAGCAGAATAGGAACGAGCGCCAAGTGCCGCTTTTTACAAGCGAGTGACAATCGGTTACTTCGAACTGACAGCAAAGCCCTAACAATGGGACCCCAGTCAATAGCATTTTGGCCGGCTTACAAAGAGACTCTCCAGAATAAAATATTGAAAGGGGAGCACACAAAAAGCTTTCAGGCTTTATCTAACATCACTCCGGCCACCCCAGTCCAGCGACAGTGCAGTTGGGATTTCAGAGCATCTTAAACAGTAAACAACGGCTAACATAATACACCTGTTTATCTTCATGATACCACCTGAAGGCTACAATATGCAAATGAGCTGTCTGACCAATTACAGGCTTAGATTCTATGCATATGGAAGGATATGGAGTTCTCTCATTCTTACCTTAGGGCTTGCTCTTCCTGAGCCTGTTAATGATGCCCCCAAAACAGCTGCTCTCGGAAAACCTTTCTTTGTCTCATTATATCTTTGTGTGCTTTACTCACAAAGACATAAAATGAATCCAGTTGTCGCAATTCTGCCTAAAAAAAGTCATTTGTGAGTGTACTGAACTGAGAGATGGAGACGGTCAGTGGTGTGACCAAAATAAGAGCATCGACCACAGAGAGGAAACCCGCTCTCACTCGTCTGTCTCGCTTTGTTTGCCTTTTTACTAGTTCAGTTGTTCACTTTGATATATAAGTTCTGTCCAGATCCCTGGGATGCAACACACAAACACACACAAACACACACACACACACACACACACACACACACACTATCAGTTCCATAATTATTAGTTATCTGAAGGCTACAATATGCAAATGAGCTTTCTGACCAAATACAGGCTTGGATTATACGCTTATGGGAGGAGATGGAGTTCTTTCATTGTTACCTTAGGATGCTTAACTGCTAACCCCATTACGGTGGGGAATAAGTGATTAATGAAATGGCCATCAGGGCCAACCTCAGTAGGTCCAGATGCGCAGATGCAATGAATCAGGGTGCACGGTTCACAAACAAGTGCAAATACCTTTGGGAGTTTTTTATTTCACATAATGCAGGCCAATCTTTAACCACGTCAGTGCAGTATAAAAGTGTTGTTCATATTGTAAGGTGGGACCACAAGCAACATTAGGTAGAATGGAATGTGCACGTTCAAATTTGAGCAGGTCTTTTCATGTTCTCGTATGCCCACAGCAACAACAGATCCACCCTGAAGACCCTTTTAGTACCAGAAAAGTAACTTTTTCGAGTGCTTTTTTGATTATTAGTCACAGGATTATTATTACTGTATTATTTAATTTGCGACTGAACTCTTGGTGAGAAGTGGCCAGGTTAGAATGTGGCCTCCCCGCTGCGGCGATAGCTACGCGTCCTGCAGCAGCAATGAGAGAACTCCATATCCTTCCATATACTTTCGAATCATTCTGTATTTTGGAACTTTTTATTTACAGATTCATCAGAAATGTCATGAAAGTAAAATATATTTTACTACCCAATGTAGTAAATGTACACAACTTTATTTATGTATATATATGTGTGTGCATACATATAGTTCTTGTTATATTTATACTGTTCGTGTATTTTTGCCTCTGTGTGTCTGTTTATTGATTCCTCTGGGATCGATAACATTTTCTGATGCTGAATATGTCTTCTCTTGTAGTAGAAATGCGAAGGTTTGCCTATAAATTATTAAGCAAAAACCAAGACATGCCCCACTTTGCAGTAGTGTATACTGCAATTACAGCATCACTGGGATATGGGATTATATGGGAAAATATGGGATATGGGATTACACCCTTGAGCTGGATTAGTTACTTTAAACCAATGCAAAACTAGGATAATAGGTTAATAAAGTAGAGAAATGGAGCTTTCTAAATTGTTTTAAAAATCATGCTCAACTTTTGACGACCTCGACTCACCATAGAGTGTGTGTACTGATATTTGTGTTGTATTATTGAACAGAACAAGAATTGATTTCATGTTGCTGATGTGAATTAGCACATAACCTCCAGAAGACTTATCTGCTTAGGTTCTCCATTGTCACCCGGCAGCTTCCCACCACTCGTTTTAAGTACTGGGTTCAATGGCTGCTATTTCCTGCATGCCGACCACTATCGATCCTGACAGCCGTTGCTGTGGCATTAGATTTTCATGATCATTGACTCATCTGTTCCAGAAAAGCCTTTGCATCCAACTTCCTCTTCTCATGTTGCCCACAGTGGTAGACCACCTCTGTTATAGAATCCCACATATCATTTTTAGCACATAAAAAATGATATCTATGTTACTGGAGAGCACAAACGGGAGGTTGTTTCAATGGCAGTATAAGCTGTGATAAGCAATAGGGCTGCTACTAAGAAATATTTATTATTAAACTATAAAGAATTAGTTTGTTCATTCATTGATCACGCTGCCTTCCAGATTCATCTGTTTAACAAACACAAACCATACCATCACCCCCTATGCTTCTTGTAATGTACTGCAATCTTTCTGAATTACTGTATGGATTATGTGAATGTTTTTTTTAAATGGGAACATAAAAGCCATGTCGCCCCCTACACTTCCTGAGGTGTATTACAATCTGTCAGAATGATGTTGTAGGTCATATGAACGGAACAATGGCTTTTTAAATTAAACAACAGAAGTCCCCTGTGCTTCTATACTATAATCTGTCAGAATGACTGTATGGATTACAAGGACATTTTCAAGCATTCTAGAGGGCATTTAAAATTAAACTATAGAAGTCATTTCACCCACTATGCTTCCTGTGTATTAAAGTTTGTAAAAATAGTATCATACAAGTGTGTATCATATAAGCATTATAGAACCCTTTTGTTTTTAATTAGTCAACTTATTTGCGTAACTGACACTGTGGACGACTAATTGATTTTGTCTGTTAACCCTGCAGCCCTATTCAGCCATTCTCTCTTTTAGACCATTTTCACTCACGTCACATAAAACAGAGCGTAAAGAAGTCTGTTATGACACACATTCAGTTCCTTTCCTTCCACCCTCCCAAGTTCACACTCTCGACTCAGCTGTTCCTCCCATCCTTCCTCTCGTTCTTCGCCCACCTCCACCCATCTCTCCTTTCCCACACTCTGTCAGTCTCTGAGGGTTTATCAGTGCCGCCCTGTCTCTCCTGAGACCGGCCGAATGCCAACCTTCACCCCAGCTTCCTTACAGCAAATTTATCGCGCATCATTGCCACACACACACACACACCTTACACTCCAGTGATGCAATCTAGTCTTGTGGGTGTGTAGGTTGTGGGTATTGTGGGTATGTCCTTGTCAACTTAACCTCATTTGCCTTTCAGGTAGTTCTAGACATCAATTTAGGAGCTGTTTTATACTATTTTAGCTAAAATATTAGTTGATATTATTCACTGTTGAGGGGAAGGAACCTAAATGTAGTAGCAGAATTTAACCAAAAATCATTACAGTCTGAAATAAGATTAAATACAAATTGGTCCTTAAAGGCTTCTTTTGTTCAATGACTCAGCATAGAACCATGAACTCTCAGTCTTAGTCTGGTTAAGTGGTTCTTCTCTTTTCCAACCTGTAAATAATACCATTTAAAAGATGGTTCTGTTTTTGTCAAATGTTTGTTTTTTGGGTGGACATTAAGATTCTAAAGGGGTATTGATACCCCCCAACCCAGCCAAACCCCTCCCACACACACACACACACACACACACACCTCGAACACCCCTCCTCCCCAGCAACAGTGACCAGCAAAACTTATTTAAGGTAGAAATGCTCCTAGCATTCATTTTATCATGCTGACTCACTGTAGAAGACCTTGGGATGTCATTTTCAACTCATCAACACCTCACCCAAAATAATTTTTACCTCCATGACTGGTTTGAACTGGATTTGGGTGTAAAATGATGCTCTTAGTCTAGTCCACGCCTTCATTATGTCTCGCATTGACGATTGCAACTCCTTGTTCATCGGCCTCCCAA
>JBBPCX010000038.1:2697132-2724261 GCA_037974365.1 Hydrocynus forskahlii
ATATATGTGTAGTCCTGTCTACAAATCCTGTTTTAGTAAAATGTTAAAGTAACTCTTGGTAATGTGTGCCAGAGGGTTAGGTGGGAATTTGAGCTCCCATGCAAATACCATACTTACCACAGCTAGCCCTTAACCTAACTCTAACCCTGCCAAGGTGTCACCTATTTGTCCAGGGTATATGTGAGTGTTTAAGCAGATTCAGCCTGACCCAGGGGTCAAATGGGTCAATGACAAGGCCACAGATCATTAGGGTGCAAAGTTTTGGTTCAGCAATGAGGGCTGACAGATAAAGACCATAGGGAAGGGAGGTACAAGTGAGAGAGATGTGAAGAACCACAAGGAAACACAAACAGACACACACACACACACACACACACACACTCACACAAAGCCTAAATGTCAGAATGACTCACTGTCCTAAACAAACCTCAGTATTACATCAGCAGAGTACCAGAGGCTTACGGCCAACGCAGGATGTCAAACATCCACAAAGAATCACTTTTGCTTTCATTCAATGTAATTATTTCCTTTTTTACCCTCTTTAAAGACAATCAGACTTGGTAATTATCAACATTAACAAAGACCCGGCTCTGATGGCTGCTGAAACAAAGTTCTGATGTGGAAACATGCTGGAACGTTCATTTAACAAGTATTAAGCTTCTTTAGTAAAGTCCAACACATAAAATGGTTAAATGTATAAATATAAAACTTCAGGTGACCTTTCTTTTGTTGCCATTTGCAGACCTATGGCTGCTGGAACGAAAAGAACAGCGCTTCAGAAGAATGCAGGGAACATAAGCCGAAGGTCTATTCAAGTCTAATTAAGCCTAATTAATAAGACAACAGTGTCTGAAATAAGCTACACTCCTATCTGTTCAAATAAAAAGCCATTGTCTGTCCTACTTTTTAAGCCCCCTGGGTGAGTACAATGTCCTCCTGTCCTCTTGTCCTGGACAATCTAAAGGCAAATCTTATTAAGAAACCTGGAGAATCTACTTTTGTTAAATGGAGGAACTGGTAAATGAAGTATTATCTAACAAAGGGAGGAAAAAAAAACTATTAAAGCACGTTAATGGTTCTCTAATGGGGGGAATTTCCCCCGAGGATGTGGTGCGACCCTCTTGCTCATGTTACCATTTAAGCTTCTTTCCCTCGCACTTTAATCACTCTGTAGGTGGAAGCGAGCTTTAATTTGATGCTGTTTCATCAATTCCGCAAACGACTGTCCATTACTCTTGTGGCAAATCTGCTTAAGAGTCTCCAGGCGGTCGGGCAAACAGGTTCAGCAGCCGGCGGGGCCGAGACCTGCCGACGAACTTCTGTGGATTCACGAGTCGCCCGTAATGCGCCTGGCTTTTGGGAGGCCTAACTAAGCCGCGTCACTCAGATGACGGATTTAACGTTCATTAAAAGCCACAAATCCTCCCTCTTTCCTCATTTCCTTTCAACAGGAGGACTAAAGATACTTGGGAAGCCCCTATTTTTAGCGTTCCTGGTTAAAAAGAGGAGTTTCACCATGCAGCTGGAATTCGCCTATAGCTTGCATGACTGGGATTCTCCTAACACTCATCCCACGCACGTGTTTAAAACCGAGCCCAAATTTTCCATACAGAGCAAATTAAAGCCGTAGATCAACTCATCATCTCCCGCAGCTTGACTCTTGCTTCCTTTGACTCCCTGCTGTTTCATGAGCCACATTAAAACACTTCAGTCGCAAGACCTTGAGATTCTTAATAAGACTCGTCATTATCATAATGTATCTTCCGGAATATACATAGGCGCCGACTATACGTTACTCTGTGCTGCATTATGAAAGAGCATGACTCAGAGTCACGCTCTGAGAAAGCTGGGCAAAGAGTTCACCCACAGCCTTCAACAGTGACATCACCTCCTTTGCTCAATCTTCGGCATTCATTGTTCCGAAGGGCTATCAGGCTCCGAGGGTTCGGTGCCAGAAATCTGAGGGTAGACACAAAGCAGGTGGCCTTTAGCCCCGTCTGTAATAACATCCACCAGGAACAGACGCTCTCTCTGGACTCTGGACAGGAATGTTCTTGAGAAAGCCTTGCTGGGGTGAGGTCCTCGCGTACAGTAGCACATAACAGGTCCCGATGGGTTTCAGGGCTAAATACTATGAATAGGGTGACCAGACGTTGCACATATTCAGGACGCTCTCGAATTTCAGTCCCCTTTTAGGCATCCCGACTTATGTCTTGGTCTCGGGTTTCGGATGAGAAAACTTGGAATATTCCATTGTGCACAGTCATCCACACATCTTGTATATGCTTAATTAGCCATAAGATCATCTTTTGATGACAGGTAATTGGAGGAAATTGGCCAGATAAAATCTTTCCAGTCACATGTCCTGGCAGGACCATGAGATGTGCTACCACAGCTTGCTAATTTAGCATTTTTCAGCCAGATGTCTAAAGGACGTTCGTTAATGAAGACCTTCTCAAAGATATTAATAGGGAGTTTATTATCCCTTTGCTGCTTTTCCCATCAATGGAAAGCCTTTATGTCACTTTTACATGTAATAATGGACTCAGTATTGAGTGAAGTTCCAAACCACTATGTGTGTTGCTAGTAAACTTTAGCAGTAATTATATTTATTTAGCAGTAGTATTTGAATGGTACCTGTCTTACTGGCCACAGAATTTTGAGTATATAACTGTATTTAGTACCGATTATTTTCTGACTGACTTTTATTTAGAAGTCAGTTTCCCAGACAGGATATTAGGCAGATTTTCTTTTCCTTACTGCAGGATATCCATTCAGAATGCTGTGTAGTCAAGGACTAGGATTAATCCTTGCCTGGGAAACCAACTCCAGATTTTGGAATCTGCTAGTATCAGGTTTAATTTCACCACGAGAGCATTAGTGAGGTCAGATACTGATGCAGGCTAATCCCAACCCTCAGCTAACTCAACTCCCAAAAGTACTGAATAGAGCTTCAGTCCTCCATAAACCAAAGCCAAGGAGTTTCACGCCACGCTTAGCATTTAACAGGGTAACCCTGAGCTCACATTCGGCTGTGTTCCATTCTATTGGAAATGCCTTCTACCTGAGATTAATAAACCAGCCGGTGTCAGCAATGGGCGTTGTCTTAAATAGCCAGATCCATTAAGTAGATGATGTTTCTGGCTTGTCTTGAAGTACCCCAGAGATCAAACAGGCATTGAGGATTTTTCATTTGTTTTATGATAACGTGTTACTCTAATTTTGATGGCTGGGTATTTGCCATGCTGGGGGAAATGTGATGGCAAACATAAAAACAATGTGACACGCTTGGAAAAGAGGACATCCCGGAGATTTTATCCGCTGTTAATGGAAAACAAACCCCGTCGCCTCTACCGAGAGACAATTATCTCCTGACGCTGCTTAAGTTACACTGCAAAGAAACACAGAGTCACGCTTAAATGTGTAAATGGCAAATTATTGCCATTAGCAAACGGCTGCGAATTCTCAGACGGGCCATCAAATCTGCACAGCCGCATTCCTGTGAAGAGGCTTCTGTAATGATGATTGAAGCTGGGGACAGATGAGCAGAGACAAAGCTGGAATGCATTTCTTTCACTCCAATAAGACATAACTTTTACACTGTCCCATCAGGCCCCTTCAGGACTGCTGTATGTTGCTGAGGCCCAGTTTGGGCGATGACGGATACACGACGCCACATGCCAGAAAGTGAGTGATTCATTGTGTTTTTGGGCATGTGCTTGTTAACCATGTTGAATAAACTGCCAGGAATGTGGTTTTTCTTTGCCGTTGTGCGAAGAATTTTCACCTTTTTTGGTACCTTCATTTTATACAGTATCCAGGTAAACAGCCTGATAGGCCTTTCAGAACAATGAATGCAAATATACAGGTTGACCCATCTTTTATTGCACAATATCAGCCCCTCTCTACACTGTTCAGTTTTGGACTATTGGACCACTGTTGACCAGATATGACTTGTGTGATGGACCATTCTTAGCATTCATACCTTAGTCTTAGGTACCTGACAAAATTACGCTTAAAAGCTATTTACTATTAGTTCGTAGTGGTAAGTTAGTGTTAAAACACTAATATTAAAATAAATGAAGGTAACTTTAATATAGTAAATAGTGTGTTACGTATGGCAAAGTGTGCGCTCAACCATTTCCAGACCTGGGCCTTCTCATGGAAGCCCAGTATTACTTGTAGCTTCCATCAGATATATGAATTGACTCAATTACCTCATTAGACTGAATTAGGTGTGTTACTTATGGAATAAATCCACATAATGAGGCATCGAGCAGAAATCTGGACCCAAACCTGTGTCTTTCTTACAGCTCACAAAATATTAACTACATTAAAAATAGAAGGAAATCTTGCTACTTTTTACTGCTTTTTTGTTTGTTTGCATTTATTCTAATGTTCACTTGCGGTTTTTTTTGCAAGGTTTTGCAGGTGTGTAAGACTTTTGCACAGTACTGTAGGCGTGCTAACGTAGCCTGTGCACACAGCGCTGGATTTTAATCTTTTTCTTCATGGTATCAATTGAATCCTGTCCCAGGGGCTTGGAGGATGGAAGGTAACATCAGTCTCCCCTTTCGGTGCACTCTTATTATTGGGAATTCCTAACAGACATTCCATAAAATAGGAAAAAATATCAATTTACAAGTTGTCTGAGATGTTCTGCTGCTATATTTGGGCTTATTCAGCCTGTGAGCCATAAACCATAGGAGGGAAGTCCATAAACGGCCTACAGGTCAATAGGTTACCAGCTGAAATATGAATCATGCTGCTACATCCCTCCGAACAGGAGCCTCAGGGTGCCCAATAGGGAAGTGTGTGTGTGTGTGTGTGTGTGTGTGTGTGTGCGTGTTTCCAGAATGTAGCTTTCTGAGAAGAATCCCAGACTCCACCAGAACAAGGTGTGGTTCCAGTAGGTGAAGGACACTGGTTGTTTTCACAGGATGGAGTTACACACATGCATTAACCTGAATATAATTCGGGCACCCTCGAAAGCATCGCTAAAAATGCTGGAGTCAAAAGAGTTGGCGAAAAGAGTCTCCAAACACCGTGGCTACGATCGATGCTGTTCTGCATTTTATCTTCCCATCCGCCGCTGTGATCCTCAATCAGAGCAGCTTGCCTGCTGCTCGTTTGTTTATCGGCATACAAACGAGATTGCAGATCAAATATTCTCACCGCGCAAAGAACTCTCAGCAGAACAGCAGCACGGAGATGAACACAGCGCGCCTTTAGAAACCGACCGGATCCGCATGAGGGACGTCCTGAGTGGCGTCTCGCATTCTATAAATTTCACAACGGATGTTGTTTTCTCTCTTCCCCTCATTAATAATGGAAGCTAGTGGTGGTGCAAGCAAACCACTACACATACACACACACACACAGGCAAGACGGAGCAGAAATGAGACTTCTCTAACTTGGCTTGTGTGTGCAAGTGTCTTAGGTGTGTCTCTTGACCAAAACAATGAAACAGGTTAATTGATCTCCTTTTAGGTGATGGGCGATACAGAACAGTGCCAGAAGCCACATAAGTTAGTCTGTTTGAGAGAACTCAGCAACTGGAAGCAAGTGTGTGATTCTTTAGTTATGATGGCTGTAGTATTTGAGGCCAGTCTTGGACTTGTTTTTGACTTGCTGGTATTTGGACTCGGACTCGGTATCACTGATTTAATTAGCTGCGCTAATTATCTTCTATTACTCGTTACCAAACAAAGGAAGCAAACCTTGGACACCAAACACGTCTTGGCTGATCTACTATTTTTGTGGTAAGAGGGAAAACTGTGACAATTTGATTTGTCGCATTGACTCCAGACCCAGGCCTTCTCAAGCTGTGATTCCTCCTTTGAACCCCACATTTGTGAAAACACATAGTAGCATTCCACCAGGGCAAAGCAGTAACAAGTTTCATGTGTGTTTGTTCAGACATATGGCTTCATTTTTGCCTGTCAGCAGGTGGAAATACTTCAGCCTTCACTGCAGATGAGGGGAGAGATAAGTGTGTTTATGGCAAGCCGTTTTAACATTTAATTACCAGAGTGGATATGTACATCAGATATCCGTAACTCAGTTCTTCCCAGTCAAAATAAACATTACAGATATCCAAAACGACGTTCTTCCTATCTACAGTGAACATTACAGATATCTCAAGCCTCATTCTTCCTAGTACAAATGATATCATTTTCCCCCATTCATGTCTACTGGGTTTTCACTTGTAGATATCCAAAACGACCTTCTTCCTATCTACAATGAACATTACAGATATCTGAAATACAATTCTTACTAGGACAAACTTTCATTTCAGATATCTTCAATACAGTTGTTACTAGTCATAATCTCACAACAGATATCTGAAGAGTCTTTTTAAGTTTTTGATATCCAAAATGAGAATTATGACTAGTAACAACTGTATTGAAGATGTATCTGAAATGAAAGTTTCTCCGAGTATGAATTGTATTTCAGATATCTGTAATGTTCACTGTAGATAGGAAGAACATCGTTTTGGATATCTGTAATGTTTATTTTGACTGGGAAGAACTGAATTACGGATCTCTGACGTACATATCCACTCTGGCTATTAAATGTTAAAACAGCTTGCTATATGTGTTTCCCCATTACATTGTTTTCCTGTTGAGGAGTGACCAGCACCATCTTCAGGTTCAAAACACCCTGGTCCAGATATGCAGGTGCAGAGAACTGACCCTTAGAACTCAGAACCCCTGTAGATAACCTTACAGGTGTTCACATTATTAACAGACTATCTGGTAAGTCTTAACAGTGTTAGGGTTAGGATTGGGACTAAGGTCAAGGTTGTTATTATTAGCTTTTGTTTTAGGGGCAGCTTTAGCCTTAGTTAAATTTAGGGGTTGAAAAAAATTAAGTGAACTTAATATATATTAAGTGGAAATCATTTGCAAAGTCAATCGCAAGTAAAAGTTACTCAGTTTTCATCACCAGAAATTGCAGGCAGTAACCAAAGCATCCTGTATAGTTATATGTCTTATTTCTTACTAGTAGCTCTTTGGAAAGAAAGAAGAAGTCTGTAGAAGAGATTTTTTATGGAATGAAATTGTTAAATGTGTCATTTTTATGTACAGAGTTGTATTTGGCAGAAATAAAAACATACTTGCCATTTCTAGACCAGAAAAAGGTCAGACTTGAATAAAACACAAATTAGAGAGAAATGTTGTTCAAGTAATACTTTGCAGTTGCATTAAACTAGAGTATAGAAAAACCTCACTGTTAACTTGTAAGGCTTAAAGCCCATCTTTCAGCGGCCTCTGCAGCATACAGTGCGATCCCAGAGTGCACTGCTGTTAATGGGCACCATGAGGGACTATAGTGTAAGGCGTTATTATAGCTTTATGCTCAAACTTGGCTCACTTCAGGGCCAGAACAGGTGTGTGCTGGCACTTCTAGCCATCAATCACTCAAAACTCCATACACATGCCAGCTCGTCCCCATTCCAATCTACTTCATCAGCTTCATACCAATTTTTACTTTCTCAAAGAGAACAAAAGATGTTTTAAAAAGAAATGAATAAATCAACAAATAATTAGGTTCATTTAGCACCTTAAAAGTACCTTTAAAGTTTTTAGGAGAATGTAGTCTTCACTGTCCAAAGTTTCTTTAGTTTCACACAGGGGCAATGAGTAAACATTAATAAAAGCTTTAAAATATATAGAATCCAGGCTTTCACTTGGGTCCTACTGGGGCTGCCACAATTACTGGACTAAACTGTTTATTGAATAAAATGTAATCTTCTGTTGAAGTGAGTTATTACTTTGTAAGTTGAATGACAACCAGGGAATCCACAGGTCATCCTAAAGCCAAGTTTAGCATTTAGAAAATTCTCCAGAAGGGGGTGTCACAACACCCAAATCATTTTTGTGAGCATCACTGAAAGAGAGGAAACTGGCACAACCAGGTATGTTTGTAATATTTGCATTGTGCATATAAATTGCTATTATAAACTAGGTTTATGTTACAATTAATAGTAAAACTGTGCAACTGTTTTAGCTATTCAACATACCTTTGTCCATGTTGATAGATGGCCGTATCAGAACAGTGTCAGGCTTGGGCCACCCCTCGTTTCTTTACATTTTCCTTCCAAAGATCCAGACTTTCGTATTTTTTTATGTAATCTTGAGGGACAGTTCTCCACGCTTGCTGAAGGACTTTCAAAGACTTTCAGAGAACTGTTTTTTGTTTGTGAAGCCACACAGTGATCTACGTATGAAGCATTCAAGCATAACAAAGCACATCTAAAAGTCTGAACCAGAGAAGAAACAGATCCAGATGATTCTACATGATCAACCTGGTATATGCCAAAAACAGTTTGACAAGCATAACATAGCCTTTTGCACCAACAAGGTGATTCAAATCCAAATAAAAAGAAATGAGGGAAGGGATGTAAATTGTGGAATACTAGCTTTCAGAACTTGTTAGCTACATTAGCCTCGCAGTTATAGTTGTACTGGATCAGCTGCCATCCTTCTCCCATTATTAAAAAGACATGTCATAGCGTTCCACCATGAGCCTCTCCAATTTTCAGGATTTCATCAGAAACATCTGATGGAGTGCTAGTCTGCGGCTGCTGCCTGACAGTGGCTGAATTACTTCAGCTCTGACGGATGTGGGCCTGTTTGTGGGCTGAGGGATTACGCGTGGACAGAGAGAGAGATGGCTCTGTCAGCATCCACCTGCACATATGTAACCTCGGGGCCTCTGGCGACGCATTTTTTGCGCTTGGGCTGTAAGTGATGGACAGACACGCACACTAGCCTAACAGCAGGCCTCACTTTATTACCAGTCAGAGGAATTCCTCGGGGGGTAATTTGCATTGGTTGTGTCTACACAGTATGCACAGGTACACCCATCCCACACACAGAGTACCAGTCAAAAGTGTGGATGCAGGCAATTGTGTGTGTTCATTTTTAACCTAAAGCCTTATGCTTAAATGTGTGATATTTCAAATACTCACTAGCAAAGCTAGCTACATTAGCAAGTATCAGAGTCTTGCATGATTCTAATTTTACCCTCACCCTGTAAACAACATTCAGTCTAATATCATTTTTGTCAAGGTATGTATAAAACCAGGAAATATTCATTATTATTAGCTGCATTTGACTATGGTAGCCTTTGCAGCCTCTCTCTAAGCTGAGTATTTGACGTTCCTGACGAAGACCAGTCTACCCTGGCTGGAATGGATAAACATAAAACGGTGTCTGGACTCTGAAATAAAAAGACTATAAGACTAATATATTCCCAAGATTTTAAATCAGGCCCCCAACCCCCACCCTCAAATCAAAACTAAAGCAGCATCAACAAATTGAAACTATATAGCCCGTTGACAAAGCAACCTCCTGTCAACAAATTGCAACTATAGCTCCGCTGACAAACCAACCCATCCGCTTCAACAAATCGAAACTATAGCTTCATCAACAGAACAACCTACACAATCAACAAATCAAAACTATCGCTTCGTCAACAAAACGACCTATCCTGTCAACAAATCAAAACTATCGCTTCGTCAACAAAATGACCTATCCTGTCAACCAACCCCTCCACGGCAAATCAAAACTATAGACCAATTGACAAACTGAAACTGAACTATGGCACCATTGACAACCAACCTTCCCCCACTGATGACCCATTAACTATAGCCTTGTCAACAAAACAACCCTCCTATACTGACAAATCGAAATCATAAATCTGATAGATCCTTCGTTACCCAACACGTAGTGTTTAGCGGCCAATAAGGTCTCAGAATGTGTTCCTCATGAAACTATTTTGGAAAACACCAAGAGTGAGAAAAGCTGTGTCAAGGGGGCCACTCTGAATGCAAAATAGAAAGTGGTTTACTTGTTTAACGCTATTTGGCCAACTCCACATTATTTCGTAGCTTTGATGTCTTTTCTATTACTGTAAAATATGGAAAATGTTTGGACTGGTACTGTAATCACAACAGTAACACACATGCTTAATAGCCCTAACCGACATTCCGAGAGATTCTGTGAAAGTGCTAAAAAAAAAGTTGACACTGGCTGCTAGTAATGCTACATTCCCCTCCATTAGCCCTAAGCCTTTCTGCCAGTCTGTATCATCACGTTAACAGCATCCATGCCTTCCATATGCAGATAATGAGCCACGCCTGTCATAACACATATCTAGGCACATTGGAGTAAAGTCTAAACAAACAGCGGGGACTTCTCCCTGAACCAAAGGTCCTTTTTGAATCCTTTGCAATTATAAAAACAGGGTCAAGGCGGGCCTATCATGTGGGCACGGTAATTGGAGCAGGCCTGTTTCTAGTAGTGGTCAGCATCTGAAGGGAATGCATGGGTCAGATTCTGGAGAGATATGCCAGGTCATGCATTCCCCGAGGGCCAGTGATTTGTCTTACGCTTTGAAGGAGTGCCTCTGTTGCTCGAGGGAGAACAACCAAGAGAAATGGAGCCATTTATTATGTATGTTGTCTGCCGTCAAACGCAGTCATTTCCAATTCCCTAATAAATATCTCTCCCTGTTGCCAATCTGGAAGTGCAAAGTCCTACATGTCTTCTCCGGGGCGCATTTGGTCTGCCGCTGCATTTAATAACACAGCCAGACATGCGTCTCTGTCAAATGTCTCGACACTCTCTGAGAACAGCACCCACTGCATAACTTCTGACTCCAGATATAGATGGTGACTGCTTGGTACAACACTTCCACTCAATCTACAATGCAGACAGTTCCATTTCCTACAGGTCCTGACCACTAACGGCAGTGCAGACTGGGCTTAGAGTGTACTTAGTCACCACTTTAAAATGAAAAAGGTATCATCTAATATTAAGTGACAAATAACTAAATGATGATTCATTGTCACACAGTCCTCCATATTAGGTGATACTTAAGTACACATGTACTAAGGCAAAGCATCTGAAATTAGTTTGTCCATAGTTTAGCATTATTAGTATTCATAATATTTTAATTATTATTATTATTGTTATAAAACTTGGGAAATAGCAAAATTAAGAGAAAGTCCTGGTATAGGTAGAGGTGGTCAAAAAAGTAGGAGTTGCACTACTGTTACAGATAAAAACAACTTAAGACATGTGGTGTTCACATGCTTCATGAGTGAAATACAGTACTGTACATCTTGAGCCACCCATTATTTCTTCATATTTTGCTCCAAAGATCCAGACGTTCTTGCATTTTTAATGTAGTATTGAGGAACAGTTCTCCAGGCATCCTGAAGGACTTTCAAAGACTCTCATTGTCAGCCCAGTCCCTGAACCTGACCAGTTTCAGAGGAGTGTTTTTTGTTTGTAAAGCCACACAGTGACCAGATGATCAGGCGGTGATCAGTATACTGCTGGTGCTGAATGCTGAGTGGTTGGAACTCCTTTATCTAGGCTCCTTGTATCTTTAGGCACTTTGCAGCCTGTTACAGTAAAACATTTGTTCCCATTTATTTAATTTATTCTACTCAATATGCAAAGGATAAGACAGTCTACAGAGATAAAATAATATTTCTGCAAGAACAGCATGATTCAAAGCAAAATATGAGGAAATTAGACTTTTGCACAGTACTTTATGTGAGAGTGCATAACAACAGCAATAATCAGAACACAAAAGCACAGAAAAGCATGCTGATCAACCACAAATAAACTTGCTAGAAGCAACTCTGGAACCCTAAGGCTAGCAAAAATGCTGACAGCAATTGCTAGCAATAACCCTGGGGCCCTACACATCCCTGCTGGGGTGTCCTTTTTCTCTTCTCATGACCAGGAGGATAGTTGCACTTCACCCCCTCATCTAAACATGTTGGTTTTAGTCTTAAACTGAAGCTATTAAGCTAATGTAGCGAACAAATAATGGAAGCTTATGCGCATGCTAATCAGTCTTGCTTCCCACACTTGCCTCTAAGTGTGTTTCATAGACTTCCTACTGTGGTTTCTGGCTCATATTTTTATCTATGAAAATGGACAGAATTCTCCCTGAACCACGGCTGTCAACTGGAGATGCGAAGACTCCCCTGGAAACACGGCGAAACCACGGTACCACCCAAACCCCCCACGCCCCGGAACCACGGCCGAGCTGGTAAAGAAAGTCTGCACTAAGGTGTCCTCTTTTTCACAATCCCAAATCTGGTCACCCTAGTTTAGCTATCCAATATCTACATTTTTGTATGTTCATAGTGTGTCATGCAATGTGAAAAACCACATAAGCAAGTCTATTAATGAAGCAAAATTTAAAGTTCTTCAAAAGAAACATGCAAACTGAGAAACACCGTTGATTTGTAGATTTGTATCATTAATTGAACAGACAAGTAGCACGCCGCCCTCCTGGCAGTGACACCACTCTCATATTTAAGCAGTCCTCATAAGGGAGCGGCACTAACAGCTCACTTTACTCTTTAACATTTCATTTCCAGCTGAGAATTTCATTAATAACATTTCTTACACAAGTCACAAACTCCCTCAAAAAAGAAAAAAAAGCATTTAAGCGCTCAAATGAAGTCTAACTAGACGACAAATGGAGGCGGTCCCCCCGCGGATATTAATCACCACATTCACTCATGATTTTCTCCCCCGATTTCAATATTCATGCCAATATTCCTGAAGCCGCATACGTATTCATTTACATGGAAATGAGTCGAGGTGGGGAACAGTGCGTGTCGTGACACCGTGCGGATGAAGGCAAGTCACAACGCCAAGCATGGACTGGAATAGAAAATTCTCAACCCCTCCCGGCAGCCAAGATTGAGGCCGGACCGGCAAAGGCAGCGGCCTGCTATTACGCACGGTATGGGCCCGTCGTGCATGTGAAATGTGGTTATAAATGAATTTATTTTTGTAAAAATGGGCAAATATTCAGTTAGCATTCATTTTGCCTTGCAAAGACAATGCTCCTCTGTTTTATATTGTGGTTGGTTGGTGCAGTGGACAACATCGCTGCCTTCCAAATAGAAGAGTAGGGTTTGATTCCTATCCTGGGTGACACAAGACAGTCCACCAATAAGAGTACTTGGGCAAGACTCCTAAATTTACACGTGCTACACCTCTGTCAGAAGGCTATACCTGATTGGTCAGAGACACAGACTGAATCCCGATTGGTCCAAGAGCTGCCTACGATCCCAAATGTGGGGGTGGAGGTAGCTCAGTGGGTGGGATACTTGCCTCTGGACCAAGAGGTCATGGGTTCGAATCCTGCCTTCAGTAAAACCACCACTGGGTTCATGAGCAAGACCCTTAACCCCAAGTTGTTCTGGGGAGACTGCCCCCTGTAGTTAGGGAAGGGAAGTCGCTTTGGATAAAAGCATCTGCTAAATAATGTAAATGTAAATCCCAAACTCAAAACAAGTTGCCACTGTGATTTATTGTCATGAGACCGAAAACTCAAGATTATTTATTTTTGTAAAAATGAACAAATATACAGTTCTGGCTTTGAAGAAAAATTATTTTGCCTCACTAAGTTAATTCCTTTACATTCCTATACAATTTTTCAACCTCCGTTTCTCGCTTATTATTACTGTGCCTTTAAGACTGATAAGAAAAGTGATTATACGAGCGATTTAATACGCTGAAAGGCATCACAATCGCAATGTGTGGCAGTAAAATCACAATAGTGATCGTTTGTCTGTATTGTGCAGCCCCAGTTACAGCTGAGAAGCTGTTTTGCACCATAAAGTCTCAGTATCGGCTAAAGAAGGTGTCTTTTATACACCATTTGAGTCTTACAAATATGCAAAATAAATAAATAAAGCACAGTCTTGAGTTTCAGCATCATAAAGCCTAACAAACTGCGACACGGTTCAATTGTTTTATGACAACGGTTAACGACCTCACCCAGGTTCACATACTTAGCCTGCACATATACACACACACACATAGATGCACATGCACACACACAAGTGTATGACAAGCAGCCACTTGCGTTGCCTTTTTACCGTGACAAATATGGCAAAAAGTACTACCATACTCAAGTGTGTTAGTAAATACTAGAGTATTAGTCAAACTAGGCTGGCTTTGAGAGATCCCCTGGTAAACAGCAAACTAAATCAGACCACCAGACAAAGAGGGAAGTTCAGGAATATGGTGGGGACACCATATCTGTATCCGTGGCAACACGGCTGCGTGTGTAGTTTCTGTGGTTTCTTCAGAAACCGCGCGCTCTGGGGTGACTCATTCATTATCAGGGATGATTAGATGGGGCTGGTGTTACATGCTGTTCATGAAGCCTCAGGATGACATGCAACCCTCCCCCGAGTCCCTCAGGAAACCTGCCAGTCGGGTGGGATTAATACTTCAATCACAAACTAATTACTCCTGCGTTGTAGCCGTTGTAGAATCTGATTGACAACATTACCCTTTATTACACCTGCTTATCACTCCAGCAGAGCTATTTTATCTCTTTATCACACACACCTGCTTTAATCCCACCAGAGAGAGAGAGAGAGAGAGCGAGAGAGAGATGGAGACAGAGACAGAGAGCGAGAGAGACATAGAGAGGAGAGAGAGGGGGGGGAGAAAGAGAGATAGGAGTGAGAGATAGACAGGAGAGAGAAAGAGTGAGATAGGAGAGAGAGATGGGACAGAACAAGAGAGAGAGACGAGAGAGAGAGAGAGATAGAGAGGAGAGTGAAAGAGAGAGATAGGAGAGAGAGATGGGACAGAACGAGAGAGAGAGATGAGAGAGAGAGAGAGAAAGAGAGAGATAAAGAAAGATAGGAGAGCGAGAGATGAGAGAAAGACAGAAGAGAACACGAGAGAGAGATGCGAGGGAAAGAGCGATGAGAGAAAAAGATAGAAAGAAAGAAAAAGACTAAGAGAATGGGAGAGAGAGAAAGATGCTGGAGAAGGGATAGAGGGAGAGACGAGGCGAAGGAGAAGAGAGAGAAAGAAAGCGGGAGGAAGAAATATATAGAAGAAAGACAGACAGACAATGAGGAGTGAGAAAAGAAAGAGAGGGAGAGCGAGATGGACATGACAGGGGGAGGAGACAGAAAGCAAGAGAGAGATTGACAAAAGAGAGAGAGGGAAAAGAAATGAGAAGAAAAGAGAGAGAGAGAGAGATGGAGAAAGAGAGGAGGAGAAAGAAGGCGAGAGACGGAGGGAAAGCGAGAATAGTAGAGAGAGAAAGAGAGAGAGAGAAAGAGAGAGAGAAATTGACAAAAGAGACAGGGAGGAGAAAATGTAGAGAAAAAAGAGAGAGGGAGGGGGAAGAGGAGAATGCGAGGACAGCAGAGAGGGTGAGAGAGAGACAGAGAGATAGAGAGAGAGACAGGGAGAGGGAGAGTGTAAGAGGGAAACAGAGAGATAGAGAGAGAGAGGGAGAGAAAGAGTGTGAGAGACAGACAGGAGAAAGCGAGGAGAGCAGAGAGAGCGACAGAGAGAGAGGGAGTGAGAGAGAGAGAGAGAGAGAGAGACAGAGAGAGATAGGGAGAGAGAGTGTGTGAGAGAGAGTGAGAGAGAGAGAGAGTGAGAGAGAGAGAGAGAGTGTGTGAGAGAGAGTGAGAGAGAGAGAGTGAGAGAGAGACAGATAGGGATGGAGGGGGAGGAGAAAGTGAGGAGGGGGGGTGAGAGAGAGAGAGTGAGAGCGAGAGGGGATGAGAGAGAGAGAGAGAGAGAGAGAGAGAGATAGGCAGAGAGAGAAAGAGAGAGAGGGAGAGAGAGAGAGGTCAGGCATGTGAAGTAGAGCGAGTGGATGCGAGGGACAGGGTGTGGGGACGGGGGGGGTGGTTGGGGGCAGTAACAGGACATCTGTCAGCCTCCACCTGTCTGTAAGTAGGTCAGGCTGAAGGCAGCCGTTTTGGCTCAGAGGTGTTTAATATACTGCCCAAAATAACCTCCATCCACCAAAAGCAGGATTATACCCCAGCGCTCACGTCCCGTCCACCCTACAATAAACCAGTCACCCACAGCTCCCTCCACATCTGACTGAGATCCAGCCACGATGGCATCTCCGCTCCAGACCAGACAGTTTCCCGCCCTCCGGTTTCCACTGGCACTCCGAGGGCAACGAAAATAAAGGCTAAGACACACAAATCAGTCCTTCATTAAGAGCTTCTGAATTACCCACTTTTTATTGAAGTGTTTAGCAATTTTCTGCTCATTCAAAGAAAAGTTCAGCAGCAAGATTTGCACAACTGACATCTGTTATTAATCATCAATGTGACATTCCAGCTGACAAATGACTTACCCTCCAAGTCTGGACCAAACACTTTTATACCAAACCAATTGCAGAACACAAACCTTGCAAATACAAGAAGACATGTCCCTTTATACACCATTACCTAGATCAAATTTATTAATGGTGCATGGTAATAAACAATTTATGTAATAGTTCCAATCGGGTGAAACCATTGCTAACATCCAAAGCTCCATTCCAGTTAGACCATTGCTAACATCTACAGGTCCGTTCCAGTTAGACCATCACTAACAACCCCACCACTCAGAGAGAGAGGACAGTTATGCTGAGCGGTGGACCACACACCCACCCAGAGGGAGAAAATTCAACCATCCTTTGCATCTCTAGAAGAATGTCCACTCACAATTACAGCCTAAGCAAGCGTGTGATGCTCTGCTTTTAAGCAATCAAAATGTTTCTTTTCACAGTGACCAACATGTGACCAGCATTCAAGATCATGAACAACAGGTGCCTTCTGAAAGGCCTTAAAAAGTAGTAAATTCAAGCGCCACCCTTAAAACAGCCTCCCTCATAATTGTTCACACTCCCGAGATGCCATCGGAACCAGGAACCAAGTTGAGGAACGTCACTAATTTCATTAAAACCCCCTCGTTCTGAAGACGCCTCGCAGCTTCACCACCGTTAATTAACAACTCACTGAGAGCGGAGGGTCAGAGAGTTGGAGAGAGGGAGAGAGTCTGCAGACAGCAGTGCTGGAGAGAAAAGCGGCCGCTCTCCGTGATTTCACGCGTCATTTAGTGGCTGATGGATAGGAATGAAGAAGTACCCGTTTGTGGAAGCTGCAACACGAGAGCACTGCAATTACACAGCGAGAAAATAAAGAGGGAAAAACAACAGGCTTTGAAAGGACACAAGACAATGTGGCTGCCATGCACTTCACTTCTGATGTGTGTATGGAAGCAATAATTCCAGATTGTTGTTATTGCTCTTAGCCATGCATGGCCTTTCCACAGTGCAAGAAACCGCAAAGCCAAGTCTATTTGGTTTTGAGGTCATGCAGTTTGCACAATGCAGCTTCCATCACTTAGGTGCCACAAGCACAGACCCTCCAGCATCAGAGGACCCGGAGCTTCGATTAGGAGGAGATACAGGCCAGTGAAGCGGGACCTGGGGCAGCTGGCCAGTCTCCAATTGAGTGGTGATTACATTCTTTCGTATGTGAGAGGTGGTCAAACACCAAAGAACATGCACGCCACCCTGGCTGCCAACTCCTTTCGTGGCCGTCAGTGGCTGGAGGTCAGTGTTACAGACCAGCCAAAGATCAAAAGGCAGAGCAAGTTAGCAATGCTTAAAATCAGCACCAGTCCCAGTCATGAGAAATCCAACTGGAAACCATTAGCAAGGCAGTGAGCATCTCCCACCAGTGAGAGAAATGGCTTTGCACTAATAATCCCACATATTTTTCTGATCATTTTTCATATTCACTATCCTTTTTCCTGCCCACAGTACACAGAGACCGAAGTCCACCTGTTAATGCATGCTGTGTGCTTAAACTCTTCATCAGTGATCAACTTCTTAAGGTCAGAGTTAACCCTTACGCAAAATGGGACTGTCAAATTATGCACAATGACAAATTGTGCACCTTTAGTGTGGACCTACAAAGTAGGGGTTTCGAATAAAGTGGTCAGTGAGTGGAAGCAAAAGGTGTTTCTAATAAAGGGCCCAATGAGTGGAAGAACAAGGTGTTTTTTAATAAAGTGGACAATGAGAGGAATCACAGGGGGTGTTTCTAACAAAGTGGCCAGTGAGGAGAAGCTCAATGCTGGTATTTCTGATAAAATGGCCAGTGAGTGGAAGCACAAGGTAGGTGTTTCCAGTAAAGTGGCCAGTGATTGGAAGCTCAGTGTGTGTGTTTCTAATAGAGTGTCCAGTATTACATATCTTTTAAATGCACCAAATTGCATATGGGACAACATGCACGAGCTTAATCACGCAAATCTCAAGACGCAATGAGGAGATGAACAGAGCTCTTACCTGTGGGCATCATGATGAAACCTGCAGCAACAGATGTTCCTCAGCATCTCAGTGAAGGGTGGGATCCATCTGGAGGAGGTTGAGTTTGAAGGGGGCAAAGACAGCAAAGCAAAGCAAAGAGGGGTCCCCTCTTCTGCCCCCCAGTTGGAGGGGTATTTGTTTCTCCAGTGCGCTCGTGGCTGTGCGTAAAAGGCGTCAAACGCTCCCCATGCACTTTAATGCCCTGCACTCTGGCGCTGGAGCGCGTGCAGCACTTACGGTGCACGCGCTGAGCGTCGTTGGGATACGAGCGACGCTCGTGCACTGAAGCTTCGGTTCTGACCCCCAGCACGAGCGGCCCAAAGTGCTTAACGCATGCAAACGTGTCCCCAGAGCTTGAAAAAGCCCCCCTCCCGGTCCGGTCCGGCTCAGTTCATATCCCCAGAATCGGTAAGAGCCGAGAAAAACTCACCTGCACGCGGCGTGAACGGATGGACGGGTCCCGCACCTGCGGACGTGTCGCTCGGTTCCCCTCTGGTTGCGTTAGACCCTCCACCAACAAGGTACTGAGAAAAATCTCCAGCCTGGCAGACCAGCGCGCGCAAAAAACAGTTCCAAACGCTGCTTCTGCACGCGCCGGTATTTATAGTGAGCGCTCGAGCGCTGTTTACAGCGTGCTGGACGGGTGGGAGGGGTGCAGGACTGACAGGAGTGGGCCACGCCTACCCACAGATGATTGGCTTTCCCAACTCCAGAAGCCGCCTCGGCCACGCCCATCAGCACCTGACAGGCTGAGGTCCTGGACTTTGCTTGGAGCTAAGAGTTCAATTGCTCTCCTTGTTCTGGATGATGTGGTGGAGAGCTTCAGAGAGGGAGAGAGCAGAAGTTTTCCACAAAAACAGGGGCCCATGTCACACCTGAGCCAGGTAGGGCTGATTTACATGCCTCAGGTGTTCTTCAAAGTAGAGTGTTTTTATGGTGCATATTCCTGTGGATGAGATGCCAAGTGGCCAGTTTATTAGAAACTCCAGCCTTCTACCTCCCCTTACTGGATGGATTAAGAAGCACCTTTGAGGCTTGGAATTACAGACACCATCAGCCTAGAAAGAGAACACCATCAGGCCAATGTTCACCAGAACTATGTTGCCCCGTGGTCAAAAACTGGTCCAGTAGATGCAGGACCAATGCCCACCAGATTTCCTGTGGGTGGGGACCTTCTCAGCACCTTCTCTGAGGTGGTGGAGGTATGGTGGTGGTACTGATATATGTATATGAGGCACAGTTAGGTTCTCCACCCAGTGTTATTTACCTGCCTCAGGTTATTTTAGAAAGCTTAACACACAGTTCATTGGTCTCCAAAGTACTTTTGGAATAGTAGGTTCTTCTGGATGGGATGCCAAGTGGCCAGTTTATTAGAAAGCCCAACCTTCTATCAGCTGGTTTTAGAAGCACCTTTATAGGTTTGCAATTGAAGACACCATCATCCTGGAAAGAAGCCACTGTATAATGAACACTAACAAGATTTTATTTGGTTGGGGGACCTGGTATGTGTATGCAGTACAGCTGGGTTGAGAGTGGTCCACCACCCAAAAAACGACCAGATAGGTGCGGCCCTGTGAACAGAAACTGGGCCAAAAGATGCAGGACCAACTCTCCTGATTTTATTTAGGCAGGGCACCTTCTCAGGACCTTCTCTGAAGTGGTGGAGGTATGGCAGTCCCACTACTATGAATCTACGAGGCACGACTTGGCTGAGGGTGGTCCACCATCCAAAAATACCTGACCCTGTGGTCAGAACCTGTTCCAAAACGTGGAGGTTTTGCTTCCTCAATGTTTCTCAGTCACATTCTTGCTAATTACCTCACTCTTAATATGCAAATTACCAGGCATGTCAGAGCAAATGTGACATGAAGTGGTGATGATTGAGAAACAGCTCTCCACTCGAGACTCTCCCTCCAGTCCTTCCCCCTCTCCTCTTTTCCTCTCCTCACCCTCCGACCCCTCCTGCACCCCTGAGAGCACACCTGTTTCAGAGGAACATCTGTTTCTCTCTCAGGTGATGGATTGACAGACTATTAAAGATCATATAATCATGTGTTTTCATTCACACTAACAAGAGCGTTATCTGCACTCTTACTGTCTGCAGAGGGCGCTGTTTTCGCTGCTGTGAAGGATCTGGTGACCTGCTCAGAGAAAGCCTGCGAGATCTCATAGATCTACACAGAGGGTGCTGAAAATCTCATACTGTCCATTTCACATGCCCAGTAAATCACATGACGTGATACATGTTCCTGTAAAGGTGTATGAAAACATCTGAACACCCCCAGTCAAATGACCTGATGTTCCTGTTTGTAGTAAGGGCTTTAAACACAGGTGTTGTTTCCTAAAGTAACATGAACACAGCTAATAAACAGCAATCATGCATTAAAATGTACAGTATTTTATGGACAAAGATGTGTTTACTCAATATAAGAGAGAGGTTACAGTGCTGCCAGTGCTTCCTGTCCTGGTTCTCGAGTTAAAGCCCCGACTACACAAGATACCATGGCAACTGCTTAAAATGTTTAAAATCAGCATCATTCCCAGTCATGAGAAATCCAACTGGAAACCATTAGCCAGGCGGTAAGAAAGCATGTCCCAGTCAGAGAAGGAGCTTCTCTCTAGCCACTTTATTAGACACCCCTACTTTGTAGGTCCACTCTGAAAGTGCACAGTTAGCACATTTGTCCTTGTGCATTTGACAGTCCCATACTTTTTAATGTTCAGACTTCAGTGATCACTGAAGAAGAACACAGAATGTGCATTAGCAAGTGGATTAACGTGTACATTAAACAGTAAAATGTTTCAAATCAGCATCATTCCCAGTCATGAGAAATCCAACTGGAAACCACTAGCCAGGCAGTAAGAAGGCACCTCCCACCAATCAGAGAAGGGCCTTCTCACTAATAATCCCACATAAATTCAACAGAAACTTCTGTCCGGTTTTCATATTCACTTTACGTTTATTGCCCACAGTCTACAGAGACTGAGGCCCACCTGTTAATGTACAATCTGTGTTCTTCATCAGTGATCATATTCTTAAACATTAAAAATAATGGGACTGTCAAATGAACAGGGACAAATGTGCTAACTCTGCACGTTCAGAGTGGACCTACAAAGTAGGGGTTTCCAATAAAGCGGCTAGTGAGCGGAAGCCTGAGGTGTTTCTAATAAACAGCAATCATGCATTAAAATGATCTAGAAGTTCTGAGACTCAGGAAACTGTTCTTAATTGTTCTGATGAATCCGCACTTCTCAAATCCAGCTTGAGTGGATTTCATACTAAAGAGCTTTTTCTTTAAGTTTTCTTTTTTCTTACTCGTCCTCTTCTTGTTCTTGTCTTTTTTTCTTTCCCTCCACGTCCTCTTTTCTCTACTTTTCTTTTCTTTTCTTCTTCTTCATCTTCTTCTTCCTCTCCTCCTCCTCCTTTTTCTTTTTCTTCTTTGTTTTCGTTTACGTCTTCTTCCTCTCCATCCTCTCGCAGTAAAACATTTGTTCCCATTCCTTTCATTTAATCTACTCAGTTTGCCAAATACTCAGTTTGACAGGAATGACATGGTATTTCTGCACCAACAAGATGAGTCAAATCAAAATAGAATGAAAATAATAGGTATTTTGCAAAAACTGTATGTTCTATTGGAGTCATTATTTTGTTGTTAGAACAATACTTTTACTCGGATGTGTACGGATGGTCAGCATTTCTGATTCTCAGAGGGGAACATCAGGCCCAGGAGTGGAAATGGGCATCAGGCATCTAGCAGAACCACCAGAGGAGCCTCCAGTGTCATTGTGTTATCACCCAGCTGGGGTCGGCGCTTTGGGCATCATAACAGGAGCTAAGCAGCTGGCCTGTGTTTAGTTAATAGGGGGATGTGTGTGTGTGTGTGTGCATGTGTATGCGAGTGTGTGTGTGTTGAGGGGATGGCATGCAATAAGTTGATTAACTGTGAAAAATGCCACACATGCCAAAACATTGCTTTGCATCAAACCGCCGGCTCTCTGCTCCCATTGGCCTCAACCTGCATTCAATTCAAGCCTTGTACTGGGGCCACGTTTCATCCAAGTCGTTGCAATGAATGATAAGGTATTATTTGCAGACATAATATAAAGCTCATCAGCATCTTTGATTTATGCCCATTGATGACAGCAGGCTTTTGTTTTCTGGCCATGACTGTTGGCCAGGTGTTCTATGCAAAGATTTCTAACATAAATTTTATAAGATTTTCAAAAAGAATTGCTCATTTTTTAAGCATCTTTTAGCATTCTCATTGGCCTCATCTGAATTGGCGAAGGGCTGTAAACCCAGGGCTCATTAGAGAAAGTGTTGTTGTATAACTGTGTAAGTGGCAAATGAGGAATCTTAAGTCTTCATGGAAAATGATTCCATCAGAGAGGTTCTGGATGGTTTGCTGAAAAAAATGGACTTAAAATATCTTTTCTTTGCTGCTTTCCATGCAAAACAACGCTTAAGTTCACTTGACCACACCTGTCAGGTGTCATGGTTATGGCTTGAGAGGGAATCGAAGCTGACTGGCCAGATGGTTAAATTGGTGCTGTTGTTTACGTGTTCCCTTTCAGTTTTTGAGCAGTATTTAAGCTAGCGAAAGTGGTGAGTCCAAATAATGGTGGCCAATTTGGTAAGAATATGACACTTGAAGGAATCCCTCCACAAATAAACACACACAAAATCAGTAGCACTGTGGGATAGGGGGACACCCAGCTAGTGAGAATGACAAAACTGGAGGAGAACACTAGGCGCAAATGAAAAAAAAAAAAAAAAATGAAAAGACAAGAAGAATAATAGAAAGAAAAATAATAAAATAAACTAAAATAAATGAATATAAAAAACACCAAATCTAAAATAAAATACAAAATAAAAATAAAATTAGACTTAAATAAATAAATAAATAAATACTGAATTCATTGTTTGAATAAAATTACCAGTGAAAACAACAGAAAAGTCATTAACCACAAATCAGTATCCATTCAAATGGCTCCATTGTCAGGAGAGCACAAATCATAATGGACTAACATTCAATCATCCAATCAGCTGTTTATTACTGCAGTTAGTGAACATTCGATGAATTTTACACTTTTGGGGGAAAAAGCATGAAGCAGGCAATTTTTACTATATTCATGGCACATTTTCACTATATTACCTATTGATTTAATGATGCACCAACATTCACATATATTTCCAAGTTTTGTTTACCTGCACTCATCTTTCAAATGCGCCACTACTGTTCTCCAAAAGGATCCAAAAAGAGAAGACCAGAGCCGAACACACTTCAGGTCCTAAGCTGGGAGATGTCTCACCACAGTTCAATGAGTTTCTTGGTTCTGCAGGATGTTTTGCTTCTAGCTGGGTCAACATTTAATGGGAACAGCAGAGCTTTAACAGGAGAAAGGGTTTAAATTCTTCTGCACACCTCTGTTCCCACTCCAGAGACAAGGTGGATAAAAGACAAAAAAGACAAGTGTCCCCCAATGAGAGCAAAATGTGGTGAATTTAAATAAAACCCACAAAACCAGCAGCCCACATAAATGGACTTTCGCTCGTCTATTGTCCTGATCTTCGGCTTATACATCTCATTGAAAGATCCAGGACCAGAGGACCACACAAAGCGAAAATGCAAAATGATAGAGTGGTGGAAACGTCCTCTTTCACCGAGCCGGTCCTTCTGTAGGTCACAGACACAAAGGGTGAAAAAAGTAGCCAGAAAATGTGAAAAGAGTGGAAAAAGTAGCAAGAATAGGATGTTAAAGAACAGGACATTAAAGGTCCCATATCATGGGAAAACCACATTTCTCTCACTTTTTAAAAGCATTTTGACATGTTAACGCTGCTTAGGCTTCCAATCTTACCATCCAGTCTGTAGAGTCCAGATATGGACATGGACAGGCTAGTTTTTTGTTCACTCATTTTGTGATGTCACAAAAACAAACACATTTAAGCATACCTGCCTCTTTGGCCTTCAGTAATTAGCTCCGTCAACTGGTCCTTTTTTCCAGACCAGTTTTATTTCAGGCCGGCTTGCTCCCTGAATGCTACAGGGTAGCCAATCAGAATGGAGCTCATTTACATATATCAGTCTTAAAGGTACAGCAACAAAAACTGTTTAATTCTAAGGGATCAGGGTCCTTTAATAAAAGTCTGGCATTTTTTGTCATGGCTGAGAGAAAGAAAGAGAAAGAGGGAAAGAGCTGTATAGAAACTGAGTGAAAAGAGACCGAGAGAAAAGAGAGAGACAGAGAGAGAGGGAGAGAGCAAGGGAAAAGCAAGAGGCACAAAGAGAGAGAAAGAGAAAGAAAGAGAGGTAGAAAAAGAAAGAAGGATAAAGAGAGAGAAAGAGAGGGAGAGAAAGAAAGAGAAAAACAGAGAGAGAAAGAAAGAAAAGCGAGAAAGAAAGAGATAGAGAAAGAGAGAAATAAGAAAAAGAAAGAGAAACAGTGAGAGAGATAAAAGAGAAAGGGAGAGAAAGAGAAACAGAGAGAGAGAGACAGAGACAGAGAGAGAGGAAAAGAGAGAGGGAGTGAGGGAAATAGCGAGAGAGTGAGGACTAGATGTTTGTGTTTATGAACTGTGGTAGGAGTTTCCAATCAAATGGCGAGAGATGGAGGAAGAGAAAGTGGTCTATCAGGCTGAAAAATAGAAACACGCGGCGGATCAGCGGCCCGGAGCTCATTTCCGAGTCCAGTGGCACCGAGAGCAGCGGAGAAAAATGTTTCTGTATGAAAGGAGACAGGCGCAGGTTATCACAGCCGCAGCCCTGAGGCAGCGCCAAACGCAGCCAAAAATGGAAGGGAAATCGCAGCTCAGCCGCTGATGTGAGCACAGTGTCATCATGATCATCAGGAAACATCCCATCTCCACGATGGCAACTTTACGGGAGAGGAAAACTCATATATTCCAGCATGAAACCAGCAGTTCATGTGTTATTCTGTAGCGCCTTCAGCCTCATCAGTTCATCAGAATTCACAATTCAGAATCCTGTTTCTGCCGCACTGCCATTTTAAAAGACTTTTTTGTTGTTGTTCTGAAATGGTTATGTGATGAAACGCGCATCATGGTTTTTTTTTTTTCAAATAGTGTGAAAAGAGATAAAGAAGAGATGGAGATTTTTTGCGCTGCATTTTTGTTGACTGGGCAGGAATGGGTTGGCCATAATATGGTTTTGTTGACAGGGGTGGGGATGGGAAGTGATTGACAAAACTCTGATCCAACGGGGTTGGGCATAGTCAAGTTGTAGACAGTGATTGGCTGTTCTCCGATCCAATGGTGTTAATTGTTAAAATTGTTCAAATTAAATAGCTACATTTACAGATCAGCAGCGTTCTGATCCATCAGCATTGGACCTTGTCAAGTACAAGCAGTGATTGTCTGAGCTGTGATCTAATGGCATTGAGCGTCGCCACATTTACAGGCTGTGACTGGCTGCGTGCTGATCCAGTGACATTCATGTCAGTTACCATGAAAGCCTTATGTGTCATGTAGCCTTATGAATTCAGGCCTTAAATGAGGTGTCTCCTTATTTTTCTTAGAGAAAACCAGAAAACTACTGTCCCACTTATAGCACAGGTAAATAGGCATATATAAGCTTTTTAAATGTTTATGTAGGGTTATGTCAGTTATCATGAAAGCTTCAAGCGTGTGTCATGTAGCCTTATGAATACTGGCCTTCAATTAAGTGTTTTGATATTTTCCATAGAAACCCCCCACCCAGAAAAATATTGTCTCACTTAAAATAGAAGCAAAAGAGACACTGCTTCTGTTGGATGTCACCATCAGGGGTTTTTTTGCTATAGGAATGTAGTTGTTTGTGGAAATCCATGATATGGATTCAGCAGACAGAGATTCAGTTTAAAGATGTGTGATGACTTCTGTAGGTCCAGCTAACGGTCGTTATGACATGAAACAGAGTCTCTCAGGAGCTGTTGTGGCAGATCTACAAAACCCAATGTCACTTCCATTTCCAGTGCACTCAAGACACGAGACAATGGCCAGTAGATGCACTCAGAGAAATGTAAATGTCCTGTGTTCCTGCAGTACTGGGTCAGGTTTCGGATGCTTGTGTGTGAGGAACAGCAGGGTGTGAACTCCTGTGAGTCCCACAGGGAACTGGGACAGCAGATAAAATGGCAGGCGACTTATCTGAGGTCCATGCCCGAGCTTCATTCTGCTCTACATTCACTGCACTTAAGAAGCTCCAAACATAGAAGCACCTGAAACCAAAGCTTCTGATCCTCATTAGGTGCTATTTCAGCTTCAGCAACATAACTAGAACACTTTTGCATAGAATCTATTGTCAATCACATAGACCATCACACCAAATTAAGCAATTAACCAATTAACTACCCAGCTAACTGATTATGGATCAAGAGGAAAAGCTCTAAGTGACTTTGAAAGGTGGTTCTTGGAGCTTCAGTCACACAAACCGGCCAGTGTTTCATTGATTAAAGTGACCTCTGTGTTTAGAGAGACATTAGTAAACACTTTCTTGTCATTTTTTGTTTTGTTCATTTTTATTCTGTAGAATCATATTTGTTTTACACTCAGTAAGTACCACCACACTACGCTAATTCATTATCAAGTTGGAAACAGCTGGGTTAAATTTGGAAAAACCCAGTGGAAATTTGTCCAATCAGATATTTTCTCTGTTGTTTCTTTGTAGGTGTAGCTATGTGAGCTCTACTATTGGTCAGGCCTTCAGGAGCTGGACTGAAGTCCCACCGTGTCAGATTAGCCATTAACCTCATGAGGGAATCAACCAATCAAGTTCTGTTTTACCGTGGGGTGGCATCTGTTTAAGCGAGAAAGCATCACTCTTGGCATTGTGGAAGTTCTAGATACATCAGTGACTGAATGTGATTGAAGCCCTTGCCTTTACTGAAGAAGTCACTACAGAAATGCTGCATACAAGATAGAAAAAAGGATGGGAAGGGGGGGAG
>JBBPCX010000038.1:2735384-2781763 GCA_037974365.1 Hydrocynus forskahlii
CACACACACAGTCTGTTTTCCAAAATAGACACTTTTGCCAAAGCAAACGTTTGCAGATGATTTCAGGGCCAAAACTTGCACATAGTTGCCAGAGCTTAAGGTTAGCCCTGAAAATACGCCCCCCCTCTGACTCGCCAGCTCTGACTCTGAATTTCCTCCAACTCTCTTCCCCTCTCCCCCAATCCGGAATCTCCCTTTGACTCTCCCCTTCCAACTTTCACTCTCCAACTCTCTGATTCTGAATCTCACTCTGACTCTCCCCAAGTGAGTCTCTCCCTCTGCATCTCCCTCTACCTTTTGAGGGAGTCCCTGAAATGGTAATATTTAATACTGTCTCAATACCAAAACATACCATCAAAAAAACTAATACTATAGCATTTATACAGCTATTACCTTAGCACCTGTATAGTGAGACACATTGTGATAGTTTATTATGATAATGAGAAAGATATTGCTGAACTCTAGAAAATATTCAAGCAGTTCACATCACATCCAGTAAAAAAAAAAAAGTGGTGTCGTGCCATTTCTAATCGGAATGCTCAGTTTTGCAGATCTGGAGTGAAACAGTCCGGAAGGCTCCAGACAGGCGACTGCAGGCCTGAAAGATAGGAGTTAAGTTCAAAGCTCTCATCAGGAATGCATCTCATGTCTGAGGTTACGGCCTCCCCACACTTAACAAGATGTAATCGGCCGAATTGCGCTGAACTCCTTGTGACATTTTATTTGGAACACCTCTGACATTTCTGCCTGTTTCAGCAGGGATTTCTTCCCCACAGGCCCAGACCGCATTAAAGAGGCCATTTAAAAGAAGAAACTGATCACTTTAAGCTCCTTATTGATCATTATAACTCATTTTTTCTTCTTTCCTTCATTTCCAATGCAGATGACCATCTTACTGACATCTGTATATTTACTACACAAATATGAAAATTGGTTTCAAAGCATTACTCGTCATGTAAAAGTCACTCAATGGTTTAGGCCTCTAACACATCTCTGATATGTTTGTTGGGTATAATCCAGGTAATAACCCTGTCTCTTAAATCTGCCGGAGCTGGCCTGCTAGTGCTGAAAAGAGCTGAAACTAAACATGGTGAAATGGTGTATAGGCACTATGCTGTCTGAACAACTGCCCACCAATATCAGATCTGCCCCAACTGTAGCTTTAAAAAGCTCAGTTCTAAAACTGCAATACTTTCCTCCACCTTCTTTTGAATATCTGCTTTCCTTCACACATTTAATCTTTTTATTGATAATCTATGTATTCTTCAATTTTTTTCTTTATTACTTTTTTTAATACTTTAATTTATTTCTATGTTTCCTATAAATTTATTAGTGTGATAGCATCAGCAAATGTTCCCATTACTATTCTTAAGTTTTCTTTTTACAGCCAAGATAGGTGCCGCTTCTCCTCGGAGCACACGCTGAATTCCAGAACCGCTTCAATGTCAAAACGTCCGTTGATATCGGTAGTTGTGTGCTTGTATACACCTTTGTGATTGTTGAGTGTTGACCATTTAAAAATATTGGGGGAGAGAGAATGGTCGACAGACATTTAAAACGTTTGACCGAGAGATAGTCAGTGACGTCCCGTGTATGGATGCCAAGAACTGACAAAAAGGCAGATTAACCAAACACGACACGAAACACAGCACACCAATTATACGGATTAAGAGACTACAGTTCAGGTCAGTTATATAATAAGAAGACGTGTCTGGCTGTTTGTTGTGGTTTAATTAAATGTAATCAGCCCGTGAATGCTGCTACATGTTCAGCCGTTCCTGCTGTTCTCTTTAAAGTGGCTTGGTAAGAGCTGGCGAATGGCTATATTCTTTTTACAGTCAAATAAAGGAACCGCTTTGCATCTGAGCTCTTTTGGAATTTTGGCATGGTTCCGATACTAAAACACTCATTAATATCCAGGGTATTGCCCATGTATACAGCTTCCTGATCATTCAAACGGATGGAACATTCGGCCACTGTCACATCAGTTCACTCACCCGACACAGAGACACAGACTTCTGCAGAATTTCTCAGAGTGGTAGTGAATGGAACCAGACGTCTGCCTCTAAAAGGTCACTCACAAAGTTAAAAAATTGGAGTTGGAGGTGCCAGAACGTAACAGAATGTAAATACTTCCAATCTGTGAACACTAAAGTCCCCCAAAATGTCCCACTGATCTTTCAGGGACAGGTAGTTCCGCAGTAAGTCAAGCTTGGTGTCAAACTGTGCTCTTGGAAGACCAACAGAAGATAATTTTGTTGATTTTTTTACCCCATGTAACTTTCCTCACAGAGGGCCCAGTGGTGTTTTTGGACCCACGACACAGGGCCAGGACTGAAAGACTGGAAGACTAGATCAATGTGGTATTTTAACTGGATCTGCAAAAATCCATGAGGAAAAAATAAAAAGCAAAAACAGGACAAAACCGACATATAACCCTCGGTCACATGGCTGGAGATAAACCCACATGTTGTGCAGCTGCTTGACCAGCAAGTCACCACACATGAAAACATTTAGAACAAATTGGAACATCCAATAGACAAATCATATTAATGCACAGGGACAGATAATGTGATGACATTTGCTTTTTCTGGCATCATGGTCCATGTTCATGAATTGAACTCCATAAATATATTTGAATGGAGATTTGGCAAACATGTGCCGACAAAACTGGCAGCTTAATATCTGAATCCACCATCAAACTCCATACAGAGAGACAGCTTACAAAAGAAACTGTGACTCTGCCAGCATAAAGAGAGGCAACCTTTTCCCCCATCACTTTATAGGACATCTATTTTCAGAGTCTTTCAGAAGTACAAATCGCTTCTTGCCTTTGTGTGGCAAAAGCAAGTGACGGGCAAACCAATAATCATCAGTCACCCAGGACAACAGCAGCTAACCATAACTGTGAAACGCCTGCAGAGGAAGCAAACTCAAGTACTGCTTTCAAAAGGCTTGGCTGTCAGACCTGGTAGGTTCTCTGCAACAACCATATTTAATTATTTTTCCTATTAAAAAAAAAACGGTATAAAAGTCATTATGTTAGTTATTAGGGCCGCCAATTATGAGCTGCATGCAAACTGCACACCGTGGAAAAGCCTTTTTTGCAGCTTATGAAGAGCATAGCTGTAATACCAACCCTGTCATGGACAACAGATGCTACTCGCTTTTGTGTTTTCTGTGCACCGACACACCTGATTCAGATTATCGGGTAATTATGAAGCCCTTCATGGTGTGAAGCAGTTGTGTCAGATCAGGCAAACCATAAGAACAAGCAGAGAGCGAGGTCACAAGTTTGAAAGCCACCGTCCTGTGAATGGAAAACACCTCAGACTTGAAGGTTTTGATACATAGAACCATTTATGGAATAAATTATAATCAATTAACTGGAGACTCATTCAGGTGTATTGCCTTGTTTTGGGAATTTACTTTATTTCCACTACTGTGATGATTGTGAAAATTGAGATCTGCCAGAGCACTAAATCATTCCTATAAACTGGACTGTTGAAAGGTCAGAGATTCACAAACCCTAAAACACATTTGCTATTATTGCACACAATGAACCATCACTAAAGTCATGGTTCATTGTGAACCAACACTTAAGTCTGATTTTCTAACTAACAAACATCAATGTTGATATGCACAAGACTATAAAGATCATTTGGAGGATATCTACACTGCTGTTTGCGGGTACGGTTAGGCAATGTTTACCTAAAAGCTGTTTGACAACCACCAAAACAACAAAAGAAGAATACTGTCCTGGTAAAATGTGTCGGTGAAGCAGAACTAGGTGGCGGTAAAACGTGCGCATCGCTGTGAGATAAGATTCAGACCAGCACGGCATCATTAAATAACTAAATAAAAAGACAGAATCACGCAAATGAGTCTTTTTCTTTCTGCCGTTGTGTATAGACTCTCGGCTTAACACTGTGATGACTGTCAGCCGAACCCTATTCATTAGCCAGTCATTTTTTTACTACATATTTAGGTCACTGAAACTATATAAATAAAAAGCATTTTTACAGGGCTGGACCAAATAAATTAATGTGGCTTTTACTGTCACATTTAAACACACCACATCACAGCACAGCACACAGTGTGGACGGCACCTTGCTCAAGACTACTTCAGTGGTGCCACTGGCAGTCCTGAGATTTGAACCCACCTTACGATCACAAGGAAAACTCCCTAACCACCAGGCCACCAGCTGAATATTCAAGTATTTGTTCATTATGTTGGTATTAGAGTCTATATTTAACCTCATCTTTTATCCAAGCCACACTGCATCAGCACATGCTTTACAAAACGACAGTGACTGCTACTATATGGTATCGCATAAAATAAAATGCTACAGATGCCAATAATAATTATGATAATTGAAATAACAATACTACATGAACGTTGCTCAGTGCAAATTCACAGTAAGATGGAATGAGTAATGAAAGATAGTGGCTACAAGACTTTCAGAGCCTCAGACGTGTGCTGGGTGAGCACGTCCCTGCTTAGGGCCTCACAAAAGCTGTATTTAAATGAGACGTAACGATTGCATGTCTTTTTTAGGGGCAATTTTGAGAATAAGTAAAATGCTGTTTATTTTATTTAACATTTACCACAACAACAGAAGCAGCAAAAGCAATAACTAACGATTATTATTATAATGCCGTTAAAGTACACAGCCTGAGGACCACTCAACAAGAAAGTGAACCATCCTGCTTTACAGACTCCACAGCCATAAACCAACACAGTAAAAACTTGACCTTTAGACTTTACCTCAAATGACGTCTTCCTTGTGGAAGACAGGGAGAAAACATCCAGCGTCCCTGCAGGGAAAGTCCTAACAGGACAGCACCAATCACGACCGCAGGTGTTATCAGGAAGTGTTTGACAATGCAGGGCCTGTCGAGTTACATGTGACCGTTAATTTGTTTTTGGCAGACAAATCCTCCTTAACGTGTCGTCCCAGCTGTGTGGGATTAGTCGCATGCACCATATACATCCCTCTTTAATACACACAATTATTTTCAGGAATAAATGAATCCCCTCACTGATTTGGTTCAATGTTCATGGCTGCGGGTGAAAAGGGCATTTAAATTAAGCTCTTACAAATGCTTCGCTTTTCTACAATTTATTTCATGTCCAGTTACCCTAATGCAAACAAACAGCAGGCCACACAGACACCCGTTTATCAATATGCCATTTCTTTCAAGTTTGTGGCCCCTGCAGTTATATCAATAAATTTTCTCTCTCTCTATACACATATATACACATACATATACACACACACACATTATATATATACACAGATATATATAAGGGCTGAAACGATTATTCGAGTAACTCGAATAACTCGATCACAAAAAAAATATTTTGTTTATGTCACCAAACTCCATCTATTTAAAATGTCTCTGCTATTGTTTCACTCCCGCTTTGTAGACACTGCACAGCTCCGGTATCACTGTTTCACACGGACTGTTGTAACTTATGCGCATTTCAAAGATTTAAGACGGCGTGTTTATTGTGCTCTCTATGGAAAAGCCGGTGTGCATAAAAGACAGAAAATGTCTAAAGACAATTTTACACTGCATACAACGTAGTCCAGGGTATACACGGTAAAACGGGCCTGTCCCACCACAACAGTACATATGTATGTATGTACCTTATGTATGGGGAAGGCATGTTTTGAGCTGTAACTTTTCAGTGCGTGTGTGTGTGTGTACCACGCATATGGGAGGAAGGGAGAGATGAGAAATGAGATCTTGGTGCATTTTCTCTTGCTACTTATCATGCCTCTTCACTATCGACTCATAACACAGCCTACAAATAATTACAGATACTACGTTCTAACAAGTGCTAGTGTTCATATCAGCAATGGTAAAAATACGTTACCCTGTAGATGCTCCGAGCCGCATGGAGAAGTACAGGTGAGGATGCTTTTGGTTCAGGTTCTGCAGCTTTGCATTCTACTCTACCTACCAAACTCATCTGGACACAGCTGGAAACTGAACTGTACTGTTTAAGCTGGATTATTAGTAATACTTTATTCTCAGTTGGGCTATTGCAGGGGGCACACCACTTTTTCCTTTTTTTATTAAGATAAAACGACAAATAGGCTTGTTTGTGAAGTTGTATTTCATAGTTTTTTCATGTACATCATAAACGTTTCACGGTTCATTAACTGGCCTTAGATTTTAAGGTTTGATTTAATAATAGTGTTGGGTTTGAATAAAAAACTTTTTTGTGAGGAATAACAGCCAATTGTCTGCTCATATTAAGATGCCTTTGCATAACACACTATTGATATAGTTGTTTAAAAACACAAAAGTATGATTTATCCGATTACATATAGATATAGATATATATACACACACAAATATGCATATACATACACACATATATATACACATATATACACACGTATGTATACATATATACACGTATATATACATACACACATACATATATACTTTATATATATATATATATATCTATAGATACTTTTTATATATATATATACACACGCTTAAGCCTTTAATCTGAGCAGCAAGTTTACAATCACAAGTTTACATTAGAATAAATGCAAACAAACAAGAAATTATTAAGTAATAACATTTATTTTGTTTGTTAAAAGTACTTGAAGCTTTGTGAGCTGCTTAAAACACCACAGGTTTGGTTCCAGATTTTACCTTTGCATTGATTTGTGAAAATCCATCAACAGCTCCTGGTTTAATCTAATAAAGAATTGACTGAGCTGAACTGGGTATTTGCGATGTTGAGCTTCCATGAGGTGAAAACACAGACATACATAAAATCCCTATTAATACTATTTGTATACTTTCAAATACAGTGAGTCATAGAAAAAGGAGTTCACCACAGGGTTGTTTTTCACCACGGGGCTGTCTTGGAGAGTAAAACCCTGGGAAGTTCATCACATGCCAGTGTGAAGCATGCAAGATTTAGGGGGACGACCTCCGACCTCACATGCCTCTTTTAAGAGCTCCTTCATGTGTAAACATTTAGGAGACTTTGATTTACAACAGTGAGACAAGTTCCTAAACCTGCTGTACATCCATCTTTACTGCACTTCGCTGTGCAGGTCACGTCAATCTGGGCAGATTATAAAATGCGAAGGTCGAAAGCGATGCTGTTATTGCCTCATCTTGTAAAAGACTGAAACATATCAAGACAGGGCAGGGCAAGCAGGAGCACCACTCTGATGGGAGGAGTTTTCAAACATCCAGTACTGTGCAAGCCCTGAGCCACCCTTCACTTCTTTACCTTGAATCAACTAGTTGGTGCAAAAATACTATTTTATTCCTGTCAAACTGTCTTATCTTTGGCATACTGAGCAGATAAAATGAAAGAAAGGCTGCAAAGTGCCTAAAGATACAAGGTGCCAAGATAAAGGAGTTCCACTCAGCATTCAGCACCACCAGTATACTGATCACCGCCTGATCATCTGGAATCATCTGCACCTGTTTCTTCACTGGTTCAGGTCTTAAGTTAGATGTGCTTTGTTCTGCTTAAACAATTCGTGTGGCTTAAACAAAAACTTTCCTCTGAAACTGGTCAGGTTCAGGGACTGGACTGAAAATGAGTGTCTTTGAAAGTCCTTCAGGAAGCTTGGAGAACTGTTCAAGACTACATTAAAAGTAAAGCCTGGCTCTTTGAAAGCAAAATAGGAAGAAATGAAGGGTGGCTCAAGACAGTACTCTAGGGTGAGTTAACGACATTCGATCTTTTGTTTAAATATTCCTCATTTTTACGACTCGATAGGCCATTGTCGAGTTGCCTGCTCTGCTAGGATTATCTGGCCACTTCATCCAAATACTGTCCACTGTGCTATTTGTAGGCAGGTTATTCATTTTTGAACCCAGAATATGGCAGAAAGAACAGAACCTCCCTTGCCACTCAGGTTGGGACACAGATGGCTCAAGTCAGGCTGGAAGTCCAGTGTGGCCTCTGGAGGTCTGATGAGAGCTGACCTGCACCAAGATTAGCCCAATCTCTCCTAGTCCAGCAGCGCTGTGAGCGCTAATCACCGCACAGGAGAGACACCTGCACTGCCTACAGCACAGAACTGCTGTCATCAGACACGTTCAAGGCGAGGAGGAGGAGGGGAAAGGGCAAATGTATTTTATGAGTCTATTCCGTACAGAGTCACTGTCATAAGAGAACTCGTATCTTTTAAAATGATACTTTTATAGGAGAAAAAAAACATCTTAAACTTGGTGCTCTAAAAAGTGTCCTCGGTTTCACTGATTTGTATATTCGTTACATCACACTTGGTTTCAGGTCCTCAGACAAAATGCAAATTGTGAAAAAGGAACCAGGTGGTGCCACCTTCATCCAAAAGCACCCATTCACCAGAGATCAGTCTTCAGCTTCTCTGTGGAGGAATTCTGGACCAGTCTTCTTTGCAGAATTACTTTAATTCAGCCTCATTAGAGGGCTTTCAAGCACAAAGAGCCTGTTTAAGAGCCTGCCACAGCATCTCAATGAGGTTCAAGCCAGCATCTCAATGAGGTTGAAACCATCACTGAGTATGTCACTCCAAAACCTTAATTTTGCTTCTTTCGAGCCTTTCAGATGTGGACCTGCTCCTGTGCTGTACTGCATAACCCAACTGTCCTTGAGTTTCAGATCATTGTTGACGGAGTTTCTGATAGGAAGCAGAAGTCCTGGTACTGTCAGTTATGAAATGCCGCCCAAGCTCTGGAACAGCAAAGTATCCTCACACCATTACAGCAAAACCACCATGTTTGACAGCTGGTATGAATGTCTAATAGTGGAATGTGATGTTAGATTTATATTGGATGTAGCAGGATCCCTGTTCCACTTTCAACTCTTCAGACCACAGAGCAACACTCCAAAAGAGGTCAACATGGTGTGTTTGCCAGGGAATGAGCCATTATATTCCTCTTGGTTAGTGGTAGTTTTGGCCTTTTGGCTCTCCCGTAGTTTCCACTTTTGCCCCACGATTCGACAACGGTTCCCATTTGTGCCCTGCAACTCTCAAACAGTTCCCATTTTTGCCATGTGACTCTCCAATGGTTTCCATTTTTGCTCAGTCTCTCAAGTCGTGGGATCATGATCGCAGACATTCATCTGGGTTCTTTTTGACTTCCCAGATGTCACTATGCTCTCAGAGGAATTGTGGTACACCAAAAGGTTTTAAAACGTTATGACACCTTTTAGAGAAAAGGTATTTAACTCCATCCAAACTGATACAATTAAATCATTTTCTTTGTCATGGGTTCCAGAATTTATTCTGACGCTGTGCTTTCTGTTTAGCCTACTTTACATTACAGGTAAAGGTTCAATTTAAGTGATGTTTAGATTCCAACACCAGGTGTGTCTGAGCTGAATTATCAACTAAATTTGTTTAACTGAGTAACAAAAATGTCTTTTTTTCTCTCTCTTGTTTTTTTTTTTTACAGAAGGCTGAGCTGGAGTTGGACAATATTTTACTAAATAAAATGATCATATTGAAATGGATTTAGTTTCAAATATTAAAATATTCATATTAGGTTTTAAGAAAACTGAAGAAATTAAATGCTTTGCACAGAACTAAACTTTAACATGTCTGTCAGGTAATCCTGTATTGGTCCATTTCTAGCGATCCATTCTCCACAAACTGTTTATACAATGGAGAAAGCAGCAGATTTTGACTTGTGGAAAGACAAAAAAGAAGAAAAAAAAAACAAAAACATGTCCACTATGGTGGACAATAAAGTCGATCTAATCTAATCTAATCCGAAAGGGGATAAAAGGATAAAAGGATCAGGAAAGCACGGCGGACAGAACAAGAGAGACATCAGGAAATCGATGTGTAGGTGTGACAGTGAAACAGAGAGAGATGGGTGGGGAGGGAAAGAGTAGACAGAGATATTATGTTTGCTTTGACTGTTGTACCAGGCTGGACTTGAAGGCCGGCCTGTAATCATGTCTATAAATTAGGTTACACCTCACTGGAGCAGACAATGACCCACCGTTTTCTTCTGCTACCTTCAGCCCAGCCAGCTAAACCAAACTGAACCAAAAAGTTCAACCTAATAAAATCACCAACAGTGTGTATGTGTTTCCAAATGTACCCTGCACCTCCCATACTGTCCATATATTAAAACAATTGGTTGATTTATTACACATTTACGTATATATCTCCTCAGGTAAGTGGTCATGTGAGATTTTTTTGCTACACAAACCCACAAACACATAATGAGAAAAATTACATATACAATATGGGCTCTTTAAAAACACAACAATTACAAAACACTTTACGATTAAAGACACGCCAAAATAATTTGACTTTTTCGGATTACATGAAAAATTTGATTCAACACCCAGTAAAACTCAGCTTGAGCCTTGATTGGTCACTCTGTCAAACACACTGATTGGTTAGAGGCTCATTCACATATTGCAGCCCTCTGTCGCAATAGCATTACAGAGACCAATACTATTATAATGATTAACTGATATACTGTGCAACCCGTATTTCTCTCTCTGTCACTCTCTAACAGACACACACACACACACACACACACACACACACTTTAATATGCCTTCTTCACAGAAATTGGAACCATCCATTTGTGTTGGTTGCAAGTCATAAGTCAAGTCATCACCGGCTCCTGGACAGTTTATTAGGATTTTCTACACATTACCTACCTTTGACAGCTCCTCACGTCTTCCGCACGCACTAAAACACCAAGTTAAGCCCATATGGGAAAATAGGGCGTTGGAGCTGTGAAGCGTGTAAGTCACAGGCTCAAGCTCATCCAGCAAATCGTACCTGCGAACTCTCGCTGATTAAACGCGGCTCATTCCGTCCTCTCACAGGCCGCACAAGGATAAGAGAGGCAAGTGCTGCGGAGCAAGATTAACTGGCAGGGATGGATACACACGGGCCAATAAACAGGTCCATAACTGCCGAAGCGTTCAAAGAATGGCAGCAGAGGATAAACACTGAAATCCCTCACCGAAGGACGTGGGATCGGGTCTCGAATCCCACATATACTGAGCCCAAGCAGCACCTGGGAGCAGGCTTAGAAAAACCGATCACCTTGGAGTTGCGCAATTCAGTAAACAACTCCTGGAGATGCCAATCAATTCTAAATGCGCTCTCACTCGCAAGCAAAATCAATTTTGTAGGAACTCTTCTCGACAGGCTTCAAAGGGAGTGAAATGATTTTAATTTCCACGCGTCATTAACGAGCTGGGCCCGCTTTTCTAACGGCTCTACGGTCGATACGTAACTGCTTATTTAACGTTTAGGAGTGATACGAGAAGAAAAAAAATGGGACGGCGGTTTAAAAAGAAACAGAAAAGAGTAACAACATGACCTGAACATCTCACTGCATTCCTGTGGCTGCTCAGACAGCAAAACCAGCCAAATACGTGCATGGCTGCAGAACATACGTTCTGAATTGTCTTGCTAAAAGACAATTACAAGAACGTTAGAGCTGCGGGACCCTTCATTAGATAAGCACTACTGTCAGTTAGATTGTTTGGTGGAAACTCCCAATGGGCACACAGGAAATCAGCCCATTTTTAATAGAAAATGCACCCAGTCATGATGCTAGGGCCTTGTTATGAATCGAATGGGTTAGAGATCAGTCCCAGACCAAATGGCAACACCACTAATTCAGCAATGTAAAGGTCAGCCTGCCTCCAACACATATAAAACCCACCAATAAAACCTAATACATGCTGCTCATTCACAAGTTAGAGCTGCTTTATGAGAGCTGCAGGGAGGATTTTCACATAGCAGGTGCTGAAAAAATTGGTTGACAGGGGTGGGGAAGGCGGGAGTTGGAGGGAAGGCTGGTGACCATGGGGTTTGGGTGGGTGTTGTTGGAAAGAAAAAAATTGTTTTTTGAAGGGGGGGGTTAACTTAATTAGCACCTAGCTGGGCCTGGGACTACACCAACAGCAGTCCTACATAAGAGTGTAGTTGTTTCAATAGAGTTTCTATCTGGAAGATGCACATTCCAAAGAAAACAAATTAAATCTTGATTTTGTATCCAGCCTAAATAAACACTTAGCACTGCATGGTATGTAGGAAGTATTTTCTCATAAAGTGTAGCACCGCTCTGGTCAATTCTGACCCTGTAGGTTTTTCTAGAAGTGTAGAAACAAGAGTGGAATTCCCTTTTAATAGCATAACCATTCAGCTAATTTACTTTGGGTACATTGTGATATATTGTTGTTGCCAAAGACTAGTTTAAATACACATCTGAATGCATGCCTTTACACACACAGACACAGACACACAGACACACAGACACACACAGGTCAACCATGTAGATCACCTTCCAGCAGGAAGGAACACAGGACAGACTGCCAAAGAGCAGCAGCACTACGATCTGTAATTGCACTCTAAGTGCTGCAAGTTCCGATGCTAACAGCCAAACAAATGCAAGGGTAAATAAAAGGTGGACTTTAGGCATTCAAGTGGCTTTCAGAGAGAGTAGAGGGACACCTGGGGGATGCAGGAGCACCAGAGTGAAATCCAGTGATATTCCAACACAGTAACTACATTAGGGATGTACATTTGGGTCAGATGGACAAAAAAGGAGAAAGAACTCAAGCACTCAAATGGTGTGTGGTGGGGTGGGGGGGGGGTTGGTTGGTCTACGCAGAATCACATTAATTCTCGAAAGCTTTACCCCCAAGGTTACTGTTAGAAGCAGAAGCCCCTCAGGAAATGCTTTCAGCTATTAGGAGTACTGTCTTCTAAAACCTGAGAGATACTAAATACAGTCAGGAGGCTAGGCAGCAACGTAATAGCAAATTGTTCAACTATGAGCGTTCTGCACTGTGACCTTAAATGTACACTTACCAAACACGTAACCAATAATTTGAGACAAGTTTAGAGTCCAAATACCACTTAGTTTTAGAACCAGAGCTACAAGGACAACGTTGTGAACGCTAGAAGTCAATCACTCCAAACATATTGGGTGTAAATACATCCTCAAACAACACTTCATTAAGGAATTAATGTATGCTAAGTAGGGCTGAAACGATTATTCGAGTAACTCGAATAATTCGATTGCAGAAAATGAGGCTTCATTTAATTTAGCTCACCAAAGTCCATCTATTTAAATGTTTCTGCTATCATATCACTCCTGCTTTGTAGACACTGCGCAGCTCTGGTATCATTATTTCACACGGACTGTTGTAACTGACGCGCATTTCAAAGATTTATTTTGCTCTCTGTGGATATTGTGGAAAATTAAAATCCCGGTGTGCGTAAAAGGCAGAAAATGTCTCAAGTGTGGGACCATTTAACACTACGTAAGGCAGACAACCCAGTGTAGTGTAGCCAGCGGTGCTGCTCAGCATCTGAGTGTGTTTGTACTGTTTTTAGTCACTAATTATAACTTAGTAGTGTGCTGAGTTTTGGGAGATTGTTAAACTACTTCCATCAGTCTACATCATCAGCCCACAGACGAGAGACGACTGGTCTGATAAACGATAAGTTTCAGTCTGGAGTTTGGTGAGCGCCTTCTCTGCACGGAGTGCGGCATGTTTAGTTCAGACCCTCTCTCCGTCACTAGCACTAGCGTAAAGTTTACTTGTGTGAAGTGTACATTAGTTACGTATCTGACGGAGAATATTTCAGAGCTAGAGGAGCTCATCCGGACTTTAACTGGGGATAGGAGACGAGAGTCAGGTGTGGTGCTAGCCAGTCCGGGTGCCTCAGGGGAAGATTCGCCCCAACTCTGGCTGTAGAGCCCCCACATCAGGGCAATTAATTCCCCCCACCCCCACCCTCCCATAAAGAACAATGGGGTAGGTTTTTGGCTAATAACTCCAGATCTCCGTGGGCTAGAAGAGCTCGTCGGAAAGGTCTCACAGAGACCTATCAGGCCGGGGAGCATGGTACGCCTGAGTGCTTGCCCCACGCAGTCGCGTGCCCGTTACTCTGGTTCCCCAGGAAGGAGAGTTTCATGCTTGGTCTCATTGGAAAGGTCTCCTGGAGACCTGTCAGCCTGTGGAGTTTGAAGTGGCTGAGCCCTGCAGAGCAACACGGTTCGGAAAGTCCATGCTCATTTTAAGAGGCCTTTCATGTTGCATAACACACTATTGATATAGTTGTTTAAAAACACAAAAGTATGATTTTAACCGATTACTCGATGAATCGTTGAAAAAAAATCGACAGAATACTCGATTCCAAAAACATTCAATAGTTGCAGCCCTAATGCTAAGGTATCCCTTTTGCCCAGTATACACTGTTCAATTTTGGGCTGTTCTCAGACAAAAGATGGAAATTGTAAAACAACTGATTTCTTTGGTTGTGACTCCTAAAGGATGGCTCTGCATCATACCGCGAGAGAAGTTCAAAAACGGCCACCATCATGGCGACCAAAGATTATTTCTTGACAACATCAGAAATTTAGGATGAACATCTCACGGTGTGTGTGAGGCTACAACCTACAGCTACAGACCAGACAATCAAAATAAGGCATGAAATGACGTATTCATCAACACAACAACACACAAAACCTAAACAGTATGAAGGAGAAATTAAGGAACACCAGTATACCACCAGCCTTTTCTTTGAATTTTACAGCACACACTTTAAAAACATGATTTCCAAAGTGCAAGTCATCTGTTAGTGCAGCACTAGCACATGAAGTTTTGTTCTTCTGTATTAACTTCTGGACATCTACACACCTTCACACCCACCATCCTACATCTACACAACTTCACACCCACCATCCTACATCACACACAACTTCACACCCACCATCACATGCACCCCATCATACATCTACACAACTTCATACAGACCATCGTACATCTACACACATTATCATTCACAAGTTTAGGTTGTAGAAAGCATTACAGGTAAAAGGAATTCCACCACTTGGGGCTCCAAGTTGAAGTACAGCCCAAACTCTGCAAGTCCTGAAGCCTCTATCTCTAGGCAAGGCTTTTACTGTGTAGCCAACAAGAAAACATTCAGCAAACCTAACTTCAGAGAAAGATAAACAATTCTGAAAAGGTGTCAGGTGTCGATATTGTAATGCCTTAAAAACAGATGAGCGTCTGCACTGATTTATTCCAATGTGATTCAAAAGGTTTAATTCCCAACACAAATACACCATCTGTCCAAAAGAGTGTGGACACCTGCGATTCTTCAAAAATACAATGTATTAACGTGGGTCTCCCCTTTGTGCAAAAAACAGCCTATGCTCTTCTGGGAAGATGCTGGAACACAGCTGTGAGGAACTGATTGCAGCCATGAAAGCTTTAGTGAGGTCAGGTACTGATGTCACACGATTAGTTCTGGATCACAAACACCACACCACCAGTATGACCTCTAGGCTTCATCTCTCCAGAGAACACACTCTAGTAGGCTTTATGGCTGCAGGCCCCATTTTATTGGTCAGTGCTTTTCTATGGAGATGATAAAATCTGTGTGAGCAACCGGAGGACCTCAAAGCAGCTGAACTCACACATCAGAAGGTCTGCTTTGTAATGGACTGTTTTGTTTAAAATACTGTGATAAATAAGCCTCTAGCTTTGAAAAACTGAAAAGCGAGACCACGGTATTGAATCACATCAATTTTGTGAACTGTTTCACTCGTACACTCTGACCAACAATTACAAAGTCTATGAATACAAGGCAAATTATATTTTACAATTATGTGATTACAACTGTGTACTCGTGTTGGGCAACATGTTCATTGATCGTTGTTAAGTGGAGTCAGAGCTGTTAAAATTTTAAAAATACTCAACCCAATTCATGTCTTAAAAACAGTATAAGAAGTCAAGTTTTACTGGAATGAACTGTACTCTGTAATCAGTTTTCTGTAAATGTGGTAAAAGTTTTTCTGTAAAAGTTTTCTGGTTCTTTTTTGCCCACAGAAACTTATCAGACATCAGAATAAACAAGCACTGAGACATACTGCGTATTATGAGATGATACTGCTGCCATATCAACCTCCCTAACTGTGAACACAACAGGAATGGGTATTAGTCACACTTAAGGTATGTGGTGATATTTCTTATGCCACACGGTGTGACATTTAGTGCAATTAGCTGACCAGAAAGGTTGAGGCATCTTGTTTTATGAATATTTTATGACTTCTGTGCAAAAGCACAGTCTGCTAAATCCTCTTCTACAAGGAGGGAACGTTTAGAGGAAAGCAGTCCTTTCATTCATACTGACATACGAAAAAACTGCTTGATAACTTGCCAATCTGGACCGCTTTTCAGTGCCTAATTTCCAGTCATGCAACTCAGGCCTGGCCTGAAAGAAAATCTCGCCCATATGAGCACCATTTTAAAAAACCTGTCCACATGACAACGCAAAACAAGCCGTTAAGAGCAAGTAAAACATACGGGGGTATAACTCTAATGTAAAGCCATGCTGAAAATAGTTCTTCTCATCTTCTATGCTGACACAACCAGTGCTGCTGGCATTGGGGTCTCTGGCTGCATCCGAATGGCCAAATAAAACTTCCTTTCCAGTCCAGTTCACCTGATTCGGACTGATCTGGTGGCCCAGCGGATCCACGTGCTGGCCAGATCTTAGGAGGCTGTGGGCTCCAGATCAGGAGAAATGAGTGTTTCTCCTGATCTATTTATTATTGGGATGCAGCCCAAGTCCTGGAGGCGCTGGATGTGGCAGTGACCTCTTTGACCCCTCTGTTCCTCGGTGCAATGGGGAAAACTGGATTTTAGTTATGTAGAAGGTCCTACAAGCAGGTTAAAACTAGCACTATTTTGGCTCAGGATTCCATGCTTCCTTCTAGCAGCCCCCAAAAAAACCCATGCACCTTTCTTGCAACACCTTAAAACTCCATGCCCCTTTTAACAACCCCCAAACTCCACACCCCTTCTAGCAACCCCCAAAACTCCACACCCCCTTCTGGTAAACCCCAAAACTCCATGGCCCTTCTAATAACCACCCAAATCTCTAATAACCCCTAAAACTTCAACCCACTTCTAACAAACCCCAGAGCTCCTCATCCCTCTTAAACCACCTAAAACTCTTCTTTTTCTACTCACCCTCAAAATTCCAACCCTGTTTCTAGAAACCCCCCCAAAACTCCACGCCCCCTTCTAGCAACCTCCCAGTAGAAATCCCCAGAACTCTACGCCCCCTCTAATGACCCCAAAACACCCCACTAAAACTTAACCTCCACCCCCCTCTGAGCACAGAAAGCCCACTCACTTGGTCCTCAGGACCTGCCAGGCCGCCTCGATGTCCGCGTACAGGTTCTTCTCGCTGGGTTTTCCGGTACTCACTCCGTAGCCGGAGTAATCGTAGGAGAAGACGTTGCAGTTGATGCGCGAGCCCAGGCCGATGTAGAAGCTGCACATCTGTCCGAGATCCACGGCGTTCCCGTGAGAGAAGAGCACAGTGTACCGGCTGCCCGGCGCGCAGCGCACAAACATGCAGCCCACGCGGTTCCCGCGGCTCGTGCGCGTGCTGAACACCTCCACGGCGTCCAGCTCGCGCTGCGTGTACTGCCAGTCCGCGCGCTCGGTCAGGTGCAGGCTGCACGTACCGTCCGTGGCCGTGCGCACCTGGTAGGTGGGCTCGGGGGGCAGGAAGGCGAGCTTGGCCGCGATGCGGCTCGGACACGGCGGGCAGCAGAAGAGCCAGCACAGCTCGCCCAGGGAGAAGCCGTTCATCCTGGGGCCGCGCTCGGGCATCGGGGGAGAGCCTGGACCAGACCGGACAGGGGGAGGGGGGTTACGGTGGTACCGGGGGGCTGGACAGCTGGGCACCGGCCTCAAACACAAACAAATAAACAAGTAGAGCCTTCTAATGGGGGCTAGGTACCAGCCACAAACACAAACAAATAAACCGGGAGAGACCTCTAACGGAGGGCTGGAAAGCTGGGTACCTGCCACAAACACAAAAAATAAACAAATAAACAAGAAGAGTCTTTAAAAGGGGTTGCTGGGCAGCTATTTACTGGTTACAAACAAAATGCAGATAAAAGAGGAGAGCCTTTTAACGGGGGGACTGGGCATATAGATCCCGGCCACAAATAAAAACAAACGAGAGCGTTAGTTTTTAAAGGTAGCTTTCCCTGAAGGTTTGACAATACACAGCTGGGGCAGATACAGCTGCAAACCAGCCAGCACACAAGCAAACAAACAGTCAAACAGGCAAGCGAATGAGGTACTGCTAGCCGTTAGCATTAGCTGTCCAGCTTTCCCCGTGTTTAAAGCTTCACTAATCAAACTGCTCGGCCTGGGACGATCTTCTAATCATGTTAAGTCGTTTTCAGCGGCTGTCGGCTCCGACCGTTATAAATTAAGTCCGTAAACTAGTGTTTTTGTCTCCCTGTACAGTTCCACCAGCTAGCAGCCTCTCCAGCCCCGCGTACACAGCTTCCGGGAGCAGCGCCGGATGTCCCGCACAGAGCTGCGCGAGCGTGACGTCATGGGCGCGTGGTACAGGGAAAACATTAAAGAGAAGATCAGAAGGTTTAAAGAGTAAACCGGGTTTAAATTGGGCCTAAACCAGGTATAAACCTCTTAATGTCTCGAAACCAGGTCTAAACCTGTTCATGAGTCTAAACCAGGTCTAAACGTGTTTATGTGTGATTTTCAAACTGAATTATTGCACAGCCTATGCGTTTGGAGGAACGCATCTTTGGAGGAACCTGTCCTCTCATTAAAACTGACATACTAAAAAAAAATTTTATTCTAATGCAGTGCTCTTGTTTTTGAAAACACTAAGAAAGTGCCTGCTGTATTTTCTATACTCATTTATTTATTTATTTACTTACTTACTTACTTACTTATAAGCCCCCCTGTCTTTCTTTGTATGTAAATGTATTTTATTAATTGATACTGTGAAATATATATATGTATCTATATTTCATATAATATATAAATATATGTGTGTATCTTTCTTTCTTCTACTTTCAGCTGCTCCCGATTAGGGGTTGCCACAGTGGATCAGCCATCTCCATTTCCTTATATCCTTCACATCTTCCTCTCTAACTAAGCAGGCGCATGTGCTCCCTCACCACATCCATAAACCTCCTACTAGACCTCTCCTCTCCTCTTCCATGCAGCTCCATCCTCAGCATCCTCCTCCCAACACACCCAAAGTCTGTCCTCAGCATCCTCCTCCCAACACACTCAGAGTCTCTCCCAACCCTGGAGGTGTAAGGCAACAGTGCTACCCACTGCACCACCATTGGGCCCTACTACACACACACACATATATATACATATATATATATATATATATATATATATATAAATTACACAAATTAAAGGTGTAATCTGTGGGGAAAATTACACAAATTAAAGGTGTAATCTGTGGGGAAAAGTAATATTAATAACAGTAACCATGAACTTATGAACATGTCTACTTTCACCTTTCACCTTTCAGCTCCAGTGTTAGGACTGCTCCAGGCCGTTGACTGTCAGGACACACCCACCCCGTTGGTCACCAGCGGGCAGGTGTGAACCTGGGGGTGTCCAGGCCTGCAGTCGAAATCCCCTGGATGAGGGTTCAGCAGTCTTCTTTGCTTGGGAAGGCTCCAGAGTGAGTGATCTCCTTTAGGGTTCACTGGACAATCTCTACCCATAATTCCTTGAAGCAGCAATATTTAGAGTGCTGCCCTGAGCTCGCTGCTGCAGATGAAAGGCTACAGAATATTACATAACATGACCATCTCATAATTTATTTGATCTTTTCGTAGTTATTTATTGATTCTCACAGTTTGGGAGTGAGTGAGTGGAGCTATACCTTATGCACAGGTGGATATATGTAAATGTTTCATATTTTGTGACATCACAAAAACAATACATTCAAGAGCACACACACTACAACATATGTCAAATACATTTAAGTTTTCTTACCATCCACTAGTGTCAGGAGCCAGTTACCAAACTATGCGCACACACAAACACACACTCACACACACTTTGTTGAAAAGTTGTACATAGTGTTTTCACAGGTAAAAACACTTACTGCCCAGATACCTTTTGACTTTTGCCCAGTACTACACATGCTCAGAAGTCCTCGAACAGTTCTCAGCATATCTTCAGTGACGGACTTGATTTAGTCGTCGCATCAACATCACTTATGTCGTGGCTAAGAAGCGCAGGGGGCCCAAAGTAAGAAGGATTACCAACAGCTGAAGGGATGATCCACATTTTCTAGATAGCAGGTCTGCAGATAGGTGTGTGTGTGTCTGTCAGTGTGTGTCTGTGAGTGTGTGTCTCTGTGTGTGTATGTGTGTGAAGGAGAGAGAAAGAGAGAGAACATAGCTGCTGTGGCACTGTGGGATTTGCCCAGAAGGCCATTTAGATGCTTGGGAAGCAGACTGGGCTCTGATTGCTCTGGCCTAAGAGTTTTAGAAGAGATAAGGCTCAGACATTTCGTGCATGTTCTGGATTCTTTATGAGCCCAAACCAGGTGTTGAAATGATTCCCACAACCATTCCCATAATTTATGGACTTTCTTACGAAAGCTGGTTTCGAAACCTCTATTTAAATGGAACACAGCAATATGGATATACTCTTTTCATCAAAAATGTGGTACACAGTACTGTGCAAAAGTCTTAGGCTCCCGAGAAAAAACTATTTACTACTGGGCGATAGTGTTAAGTTTTATAAGTTTTTAATTTTATGATAAATACAAATAACATTAATACAGTATATAGTCATTTTATGTATAGCAAAGTGTTCTCCTAACCATTTTCAGACCTCTTTCTTTCCTCATGGAAGCCCAGGACTACATGTAGCTCCATCAAATACTTGGGTTGGTTCTTTTTACGTCATTAGATTAAATTAGGAGTGTTGCTAATGGAATTTTATAAATCCACACAGTGACTGGAGGCACAGAGCAGAAATCTGGAACCAAACCTGTGTCCTTCTAACCAGCTCACAAAATATGAACTACTTTTTAGAAAATGAATAAATCTTGATACGTTTTGCTGCTTTCTTGTTTGTATACATTCATTCTAATGTTCACTTGTACTTTTCCTGGCACTGCTGATATAAAAGCCTTCGAACAGTTTGCATAGGCGCCTAAGACTTTTGCATAGTACTGTATTTCACTCACAAGTCATATAACACTAGTTGCATGACATGCCGCTCTAGGCAGTGTAATGATGCAGTAATCTGGAGCTTTGCCTCGTCCACAGACAGGAATTCTCTGTTTTTTTCTGTCTGTCCAGACGTAACATTCCGTACTACTGCGAACCTCTTAAGTAACACACATTTCCTAAAGCAATAGTGTGGCAGAAAATCTCATTTGCGCAATTACACCCTTTACCCCAAATGCAGTTGTCCAGTCAAAGATGTGCTTAGTGTCTGACGTTTGCTTCTTTAATCTATTGGGAAAATTACATAAAATGTGGCACCATCTCAGTCAGGCTGAAATCATAACCTCCACAGTCTTTCTGCTGATGGTTTATTTTTCCTACAAGTTCAGAAGGTCTTTCACAGACCTTAAACTCATCTCTTAAGTAGTAGCTTAGTAGTGATGTAGTTGTGATGTATGGTATTGTCCAAAAGTCTTGAGCCGCCCTTCACTTCTTTTTATTTCACTTTGAATCAGCTTGTTGTTGGTGCAAAATACCATTTTCTGTCTGTCAAACTGTCTTTTCTAGGCTCAGAAGTAAATGAGCCTATTTTTCTCGATCACAGCAGGTGCTGTTTACATTAAATGAACATTTTGCAATAAGCAATATAAAAATGTATATTATTAGGACAGCAGCATTGATGCAAATATACAATTTCTATCTGTCATACTGCCTTATCTTTGTCATACTGAGTAGATTAAATGAAATAAATGTGAACAAATGTTTTACTGTGACAGGCTGCCAGGTTCCTAAATATACGAGGAGCCTAGATAAAGGAGTTCCACTCAGCATTCAGCACCACCAGTATACTGATCACCGCCTGATCATCTGGAATCATCTGCACCTGTTTCTTCACTGGTTCAGGCCTTAAGTTAGATGTGCTTTGTTATGTTCAGATGATTCACATGTAGGTCACTGTGTGTCTTAACAAACAAAAAACAAAAAACCTACAAAAACATTGGATAGTTCAGTTTCAAAATCCCACTTTTATTTCCCAATGTGTAAACTCAGTCTCCAGTATCATACCACATATCTGGATTAGCATATTGTAGTCATTTCATTCACTTTTCTGCAACTATGCTTGTTTTATTGTGTCGACAACGGTAAGAACAGTAAGAAGCTCCATCCATTCATCTATCCATCTACACTAAATGGACAAAAGTATTGGGAAGCCTGACCATTACACCGACAGGGACTTCAATGACATTGCATTCAAATATATAGACTTTAAAATGGAGTTGGTCTCCCTTTTGCAGCTATAACACCTTCCACTTCTCTTGGAAGGCTTTCCACAAGATTTTGGAGTTTCTGTGGGAATTTGTGCTCATTCTTTCTGTAGAGCATTTATAAGGTCAGACACTGACATTGGATGAGAAGGCCTGACTCGCAATCTCCGTTCCAGTTTATCCCAAATGTGTGGGATGGGGTTGAGGTCAGGACTCTGTGTGGCCAGTCAAGTTCTTCCACACTGAACTCATCCAGCCACGTCTTTATGGAGCTCGCTTTGTGCACTGGGGCACAGTCATGCTGGAATAGAAAAGATTCTTCCCCAAGCTGTGTCCACAAATCATGACGTTGTCCAGCATTAAGCATTAAGGACGTTGTCCAGCATTACTAAAGCATTAAGGCTGCAGTTCACTGGAAGTAAGAGGCCTAGCCCAAACCCTGAAAAACAGGAGTGTCTCAATACTTTTGTTCATACAGTGTATCTACGTGAGTCATCTCGACTGGAGGTGGTGATGATGATGATAATGATGCTACCCATGCTGAGATAAGCAGACTCCATAGCTGTGACATTTATTATCAATGCGATTTTATAGCTCACACTCCCTGTTCAGCTAACATGTGTTTTCTATGTGTGATATGACCTTTAAATGGGTTACAATACAATACCATGTCTGTTTGTTTTCATTCTTCAGAAATGAGAGGAGCACAGATGGTAATCAGTGCTGTTTAGGCACACGTAACACTATCAGTCCAAACACTGTGAGAACAGTGAGTTATAGACCAATGGTAACACCACACATCTTTTAAAAAAATGCCTGAAAAGATCAGAAAATGACCTTTTGCAATGCCCCCATTTCTCAACAAGAGAAGGCCAAGAAACATGGCCCCGAACTCCATGAACTTTGGTCCGAATTACAAAACCACTTCTCTCCGGCAGCTTTGAAACCAGACGTTCGCCGTCAGACGGTCAAAAGACATTGTTGGTAAAGCCCCAGAATTTCTTTCATTCTTCAGCGCGATTACATAAGCAGATGCTGATTTCGAAAGCCCGTCTTAGGACAGAATTGATGGAGGGAGTAGAGGAGATGAATGACCTCAAGCTGCTTCTGAATCTCAGTGATGGATTCAACTGTACTACCTCAATTAACTGGGTTCATGCTAAACACAGTATAATACAGTCTTAGACACCGATGCAAATTGTTTAAATCCATTTTCTCAGCGTCTTTCTGCCTGCAAAGATAATATTAGAATAAACACAAACAAACTAGAAAGCAGTTTGAGCTGGTGAGGTGAACACAGGTTCGGTTCCAGATTCCTCCTCAGCTCCTCCAGCTGTTGTTTGGATTTGTGAAATTCCATCAGCAGCTCCTGATTTAATTTAATGAAGAACTGACTGAGTCAAACCAGGTGTCTGATGAAACTACACGTAATACTGGACTTCCACAAGGAACACATTTTTGTACTGTACACGAAATCGCTATTTACTATTGTTTGTATTTATTAATTTAGTTTTATTTAGTACATTTAGCTAGTTTGTTTGCTAATATAAATGTGACAAAACACTCACTGCCCATCTAAACAATTTTTGAATATTATTTTTTGCCGGGACCCAACACTTTTGCACAGTGCTATTCATGTTTTAAGGTGCATCTAATCTGCAGATGTAAACGCAGTATGATTAAACATACCCCTCTTTCACCAGTCAGTGCTGTCTATATATATCGAAACCAGCCTCATAACAGAGCTCATTTTCCTATGTCAGTCTTAAAGGCACAGTGACCAAAACAGTCAGTTTAGTTCTGTGAATTAAGCAGAGACTGGACATGGTCATGTAAAAAGAGAACGGTGACTGATTTTGGTACATAAAACCATACAGATGTAGTAAGTGGACATTAGAGGAAAAATGAAATCTGAAATATATTTCAGAATATTAGATACTGGCTGTTTACAAGAGTAAGATGAACTGGTGATAATGGTCAGAAAGTGAATCGATATCAAGGGTATCCTTTAAATTATGTAATGGAACGTGCAGTCCATCCACAATGTGGTTTGGAGGTTCTGATCACCTTAATGACCAAGAAAATAACCTTAATGACCAAGAAACTGGCCTTAAATCAGCTGTTCACAAAGGTCAACACCAGCTGTGAACCATGACCATTAGAGCTAGGCCTTTAGTTCGGGACATAAATGTCAATGGGATGCCTATGGGGTTTGAAGCTCTAAGGTAACACTGGTGCACATAAACCTCTTTTGATCTATCGAGATTGAACGTGAACTTTTGAAGGTTGTAGAAGACATTAACCCTTCAGTGGGGGAGTTTTTTTAATTGTTCTACCCATTGCTAGGTGAGTTTTCGCTTGTGCGCCAGCATTCGATGTTAAAATTCAACAAACCTTGTGTATTCTCTCTGGTTGCGCTGACGTCACTCGTTTGATTTTGACTAGTTCTACAGGATGATTATGTTTGTTGTGGCTGTTATGACTGCAGTACCATAGTAGTGATGAGTGAATAAGGCGGAAGACAAAGAGTCTGTAATGCAACCTAAACAACAGCCTTGCAGGGACATTTACCGGTGTTGCTTTGACGCATGTCAGGTGGCTCAATAGTTGCACCAATGCAAAGATTTGTTACAGTGTCAAATGCCAAGTGTGTGTTTATTCGTTGTGTGTGTTGTGCTCGAGTGTCCTGCACGCTGCTCACCCTGTCCATCAGTTGGTGCATCAGCTGTGTGTAAATTTAGTGCGATTTAGTTATTGATCAACTGTCAAATGTATAAAAGTATAAATATAAAACTCTGAGTATAAAAATGATGGTGTAGCGACTGTAATCTTAAATCTCCATTAACTTGAATTTTGCCGTCAGCACTGAGAAACATTAGAATGTGTGTTGCTCAACATTCCAAGACACACCAATGTGACAGTGTGCTTTAATGGAAAGAAGTCAGGCAGCGCAACCATGTAACCCTATGTGCTGATGGGTTAATCCAGCTCCTGAAGGCCTAACCAATGGGAGAACTTGCTTGGCTGTATCTACCCAGATACTGCAGGTAGAAGATCCTCATTGGACAATTATTAAGATTTCAGCCCAATTACAATTGGAATCTTAAGTACAGCACTTCCAGAAGTCAAGTCCAGTAATGATGGTCCTGCTGAATAAAAATGAACAAAAAAAGGACAAGCATGAATATTTTCACTTCCCAGAAACCAATAAGCCTTCTTTGAAAGCCTAGAAGGCCCTGAGGGTTCCCCTCTGGTGGACACCATGCATGAATTAAGTCCGATTTTTAATGAAAGCTGTGTCTATTTTCCAATAAAGTATTTCATGAACATCACAGAGTCGATTATTGTCATTTGGCACTTTTTTAGAGCTGGGTTCGTTGATTAATCATCAGAAATAACTGTCCAATTGCCTGACTACCACAATAACAAACAGGGGCAGCTCTAATCTCTCTCTTCAGGATGTCTTATTGTCTTACTGTCTGTATGACTTTTGAATTTTTTCTTCCATTCTGCAGCCCAAAGCACAGAGGAAGCTCCAGAAGCTTCAGGCCGCTGAAAGAAAAGCAGGGATTTCTGCTGCAACAGACGCTTTTCATGCCAAAAGCCCCTGCAGGCAAACTTAGCCAGTCCTTCAGCAGCCATGGTGTTTCTGGTTGTGTTATTAGAGTGGCAGCGCGTTATGTGAGTTCAGTAAGGAAAAAACTGGAGCTGGCATAATCAAAGAGAGTGGCCTGTTTAATCAGAAGTGCAGAAACGACACTCAGTACAGATGCTCTTTTAGAACACCACGGATTACAGTGTTTATGTTGCTGCAGCACTTCTGTTGCATCTCTCTCGCAGATTCATGCCCCGCACTTGTCCGCCGTGAAGTTACAGCTGATAACTACAAGTCAGGTGGTTTATTTTTATCTCCAGAGTGCAAGCACTGACATTATTAAGCCATCAAAATGCAATGATTGGTTCCTACTGTTGGTTTCCTTGAAGGATTACGTTTGTTTGATCATTCATAAATATCTGACACAACAGATTCAAACACTCAATCCATCAGAACAAATGGACCCTTACATGCATTTGAATAAATATTAACACTACTTAAGCTTCATGTTTAGATTTAAGCTTCATGCCTTTAACTTTTACTTGCACATTGCTTGTACTGTGTATTCTCACCCCTTTCTTTCAGAGCAGCATGAACTTTTCAGCAGTTTGTTCTGCAGTAGCTGTTCTGCGGGATCAGATCAGACAGACTGGTTTTTACTCCACACGATCATCAGTGAACCTCAGGCACCCAGGACCCTGGCACCAGTTCTCTGGCTGTCCCTTCATAGAGCAGTTTGGGTGGGAACTGACCACCCCACACCGGGAACCCGCCTCAAGACCTGCTGTGCTGAAGATGTTTAGTCATCCAGACATCACAGTTTGGTTCTTTTCAAACTGTCTCAGATCCTTACGCTCGACTGTTCACTTGCTGCTTAATATGTCCCACCTGTTAACAGGAGCCATTGTAACAAGATAATCAGTGTTTTTTACTTCACCCGTCAGTGGCTTTACTGCCGTGCTTGATGAGTATGTGGGTTTCAACTAGTGGGTTTAAAGACATTTTTATGTCCATGTATAGAAAAAGCTCCATAAAAAAGATTGAATGCCGTTCCAATAAACTCAGGACATGTCATGAAGTATCAAGCTCAAAAAAGAATGTTAAATGTGTTTGAGCTATTAAAGAGGGTCTTTGATCTCCAGGATCCCCAAAGAGAACAAGATGGCTAATTATCACACAGAGCGTTTTAATTCAGATACTTTTGTTGGGTCGAAGGGCTTCAGATCTGCCTCATGCACTTGTGCAGTGGTGTCACTCTCTTCTAGCGGTGCTCAGACGTCACTAATGGAAAGGTCACCGCACCAATCTTTATTCAGCAAGGCTCTAATGAGAGAACATGACACACCAGAGCATGGGGGCAGAAAAGCAGGAGAAAAATGACCAGTCCTCCGTTGTCACTGATCAACATTTCCTGCTTTCCTCCCAGACAGATTTACTTGTAGAGGTGTGTACTGTAGATGTACAATGATGATGCCTATTGAATTGTAAGCTATGATGCAAGTTAATTTACGAAAACAAAACATCATCAGCCTGCGCTGGGGCTGCATTAACAGAACAAGATGACGTGCGCTCTAGTGATCGTGCTTTTAATGTGTGGGAGCAAAATCCAAAGTCCATGCTGTTTGGATTGATCGCTACGTCATTTCATCCTTCATTTTTATTGGCTGGTCAGTAGAGGTAGGTCATAACAGCTCTCACACTGTGAGATGATCTTCCTAAATATCTGACATTGTTGGAAAATAATTGCGGGCAAAGAAATGATCATGATTGTTTCGCAACTGTCATCTTTCATTGGGGAACAGACCAAAATTGTGCAATGTATACCAGGCATTCGACAGAAATTTGACCATTTTTTCTAAAGTTCTGCTCAATTCTGCACATTGTGGTGTCATTCCCAGTGGCTTCATGTGGGACAGATCACTGTAGAAACTGTGAAAATGTTTTTTCCTTTTCACTATAACCACTCACATTTTATTGTGTTGGTTCCGCTACTGCCGGCATTTTCTTTCGAAAAGAAAGAATGTGTTAACACATTAGCTAAATGTGTTAACACATTCCACTGCAGTTCTATAGTTCTATAGATTTGCTTGAGACTGGCTTTTACTTGAGTAATTATGGGTATGGGGCTGCACAGTGGAGTGGTGTGTCATAGCAAGAAGGCTGAGGTTCTCCTCTGTGTGAAGTTTGCATGTTCTCCCCATACCTATGTGGGTTTCCACCGGATTCTCTGGGTTCCTCCCACAGTCGAAACACAGTAAACAACAATGGCTTCCTTACAATGTTGTGATGACAACATGTTGACCAATCAGAAAACAGTAAGGCAGTCAGCTCTGCAGCCCGCTTTCGGCCCTGCCATCAAGCAGTTTGGGTATGGGTCGAGTACGTGCCACTTTATTTATGATGGAAAAACATTTGTTCATGGTACGGCGCAGTTCCTTGTGCCAGTGGAAAAGCACCATAAATTGCCCTTGTCTGCCTTTCCTGTAATGGTCTGGCAACTTTAGTTTTTCTCCACCATTCACCCTATAAGCACTGGTGTAGTCCCCAGCACCTCCTTGCAACATTTTTCTAAAGATAAATGGCTCTGAAAATGGATGGAAGAACGGGAATTGGTTATCCATGCACCCCAGCCCACCAGAATCTAAAGCACAATCCTCAAATGTCCAGCAACACTTCCCATATGCGTCATAGAAGAGCTCAGCTCTTTTGTAGCTTTCCTATTGGATTAACAACATTAGCATAACAAGACAGTGGCAGAGTTCTCCAGAGTTCTCCAGATGGTGCAGTGAGAAAGGCCTCACGCAAATGAAGACCAGTTGCCATGGAAGCTTACCCTAACAATGCCTGGAATGCTCACGGGCTCCAGCCAAACAAAGTCGGAGAAATGCTAAAGTCCTGACAAAAGGCCTTGATTTAGGTCAAAAGCAGAACTGGTCTGAGCCATCCAGTCCCATTAGCCAACCTGGGACAGCCCCACCTGAATGACTCACAACTTCTGGGAACACAACGATTAGCATCTGACATTTTTCTTACAAACAATAGTGCTGTTGGATGTCCTCTCAGGGCGGCTTTGACACATTAACTGTGTTTATGTGTGTAGTGAGCAGTGGCTTTAGTTATCAAAGTCTTTGGAAACATGTTTTGTGCTCATGGTGATTGAAAACAGACATGCGTGAGTGCTGAAGGACCCCGAGGACTGCCAACTCAGTTTAAAAGCTCTTTTTTTGGTGGGTGCTGTGGCGTGGGTGGCTCCCGCCACTCAGTACTTAGCTGTTAATCTGGCAACCTTTCATTAGGAGTGTAGAAATATCTCTCTTTCTGCAGGGTTCCTCCTCAGCTCTTCCGTCATGGTTGCAGCTCATCGAATTAGCCACCTAGTTCAGCTAGTCTGCTCTTCTTAAGCATAGACTGTTATGAGCTGTGAGCTGGGGAGAGCAGAAGCGATCACACTAACCCATCACAGTAGTACAATTGCCATTATAGGCTTCATGTGTATATATATATATATATATATATATATATATATATAGATAGATAGATATATATATTCTGTGATGTGTATACAGGAAACCCCCACTTTCACACAAATCAGCAGTTGTGGTTTCAGTCCAGCGCAGATTTTTTCTGAGAACCGAACTAATAATTGTTCACTGAAACCCCCACACTAATGCGGCACGCCCCCTCATCCTCATGCTGGGTTGTTAGGCACCACCCAAACATAAACCCTGCAGGAGGACGAGGGGGCGTGGCGGATGAGGCCCGGGGGTCACTGCATTTTTTGTGGCATTATATACATTTTCTGAAAAATTATTAAGAAAAATATAATTTGCTAATTTTGTAACAAATATTAACGTACATTCAGCCACATTTCCATATACAAATAACTATAAAATTTTGGGTACTGCAGAGAGAAACACAAAGAAAGTGTGTCTTGGGATGGTGAAACGCTGCTATGTCCAGAGGTGGGAAGTAGCCAATGCGAAAACACTATTTATTTCTCTTTGCTGCTGATTGGCTGCTGCCCTTTGACGCAGCTGCAGTCCAGAATTTCCCCCGTGGAGCGGCCCGAGTGTTCTCGTGTTTTACGTTTTGTTCTTCTTAAAGCCCTGTATTTTTATTACTGTACATTAAATGAATTTATTACTGTATTTACCTGCTTATACCAAAGAAAACGACAGCGCATGAATTACAGTACAGTCTATACAGGGGTAACATCGGTATTTTACATTCTACCACTGCAGAAGTTCCATGTAAACTGTACAGTACAAATACGGGTTTACCTTTACATTTTCTTTAAGGGTAATGTATTAAAATGAAATTAAAGTCTTTTGGGAGCATATCTGGGGGCATATTTAGGTTTTACACTGGAAAAATCACAACAACATGTTTTTTCACTATATGCGGGTGCCGGGTGCTCTTGGAACGGTTACTATATATATTTTTTGTTTTTGTTTTTGTTGCGTGAGCAACTATACATGAAAATGTGTGAAGTAAAACTGGTTTCCTTCATAAAATGAAATAATCTGTAACAGTGCATGCCTGACATCCTATTAACTTATTTTATGGTGATGCAGAGTCAAATTCTAGATTGCCTTTTAACTTTAAATGCACTCATTAACTGTTTCATCCCATTGGCTGTCACTTAATATCTTATAATATCTAAGACTTATAATTATAATTATATTAGGTGGCTTTTTATAGATCAGTTGTGATTAATAAAAAATATGATATTTTCTGGCTAATGAAGACTCAACTGGTGAGTTATATATATAATATATATATACAAATCAAACCAATCAGTTACAACATTAAAGCCGCTATATTAGTCACTGAGTGAACAGTCTGTTCTTGAAGTCAATGCTGAAAGCAGGAAAAATGGGCGAGTGAAAGGATCTGAGACACTTTGAAAAGAACCAAACTGTGATGGTTGGATGACATGGTAGGTCTTTTGGAGGATTCATGGTGGGCAGTGTTCAGAACATACCAAAAGTGGCCCGCTGATAAAAAGGTTTGATAAAAAGGTGTCAGAACACAGTGCAGTGCCCCCTGCTGCATATGGGTCTGTGTAGCTCCAGACAGGTCAGAGTGCCCATGCTGACCCCTGTCCACCACCAGAAGCACTTAAAATGGACATCTGAACTGGACCATGGAGCAATGGAAGAATGTTGGACCATATCTTCCTCTACATCATGTGGATTGGATGTGTGTGTTACTTACCTGGAGAAGAGGCAACACCAGGATGCACTATTGGAAGAAGGCGAGGCGGTGGAGGCAATGTGATGCTCTGGGTGATGATCTGCTGGAGAACCTTGGGTCCTGAATTCATGTGGACGTTACTTTGACACCTAAACATTGCAGACCAAGTTCATCCCTTCATTGAGACGCTGTATCCAAATAACAGTGTCCTCTTTCAGCAGGATGATGCCACCAAGTGCAAACACTGTTGCAGAGCCTCAGCACCTGTGCAAACACTGTGCAAACACTGGTGCAGAGCCTCAGCACCTTCAGACGTCTTGTGAAGTTCTATCCTCGATGGGTCAGAGCTACAGAATATTAGGCAGATGGTTTAAATGTCATGGCTGATCTGCAAAATGCCAATATATCAGTTATATATTATATTTAAATTATAAAACATCTTATTTTAGTATTTAAATTAAACTGTAAACATCTCAAGGATTCCTTGTCCAGTTCCTTAAACCTCATGGGTGATCTTTAAGAGCTTCTAACCCAGGCTCCTGGTAGGACTGCTTGGAATTTTGCATGTGTGGACCATTCAGAGCGTGAAAAAAATCTCCTGGTCTTCAATGAAACCTTGGACCTCCAAGGCAGCAAAGTGAGACATAAATCGCAATTAGGATTAGATACTCCATCAGACACTTTGTGGGCTCTCTCTCTCTTACCCAAACACACCCACACACACACCCACCCACACACACACACACACACACACACACATTTGTTAAGCCAGCCACTGTACGGACTACTGCCCACACACTGTCGAGAAGGTTGGAGGAGCATGCTAACTGTGCAGCCCTTTAGGTGTGTTTGCTGAAGTGTGATTACATCGGTGGGAGAGAAGAACTTCCAGTGGTAAATGAGGCTTTTACATCTCATCATAATGGAAATGCAGCAGTAACACCACTGCCTGCATGTCCCGTCGAGTTTAGTGAGCTTATCGCTGAAGCTCAGCCACCTTCATGAGGCGCTGTGCCTCTGAATGGAGAATGCATGAAGCATGCAAATCCAAAACGCCTAACTCACTTTGAGTTTCCGCTTTATCACATTCGACTCAAGTCACCCATCCAAAGCTGAACCTGCCCTTTAAATGACCAGTGTGTGGCTCACAATCTTGTTTAAAACTTAAACAAATACTAATAGAAACAGACATACATCATATGTACAAGTATGTGTAGACTCTGTAGCTTTCATCATTTTTGCACTTTAAGTTCCATATATGGACCGTATGTGCTGTGGAGTGTACTGGAAATATATATATGTATATATCTATCTATCTATATAATATATAATTATATAATTTGCATGTCATTGAGAGAAAATATTTGATCCCCTACAACCCAGCCAGACTTCTGACTCCCACACACTGGCTGTGTGTCCATGTTGCACACAGATTATAATCAATCTATCAATTACAGAGACTCCTGATCTGAACTCGTTATGTGTATAACGCACACCTGTCCACAAAATCAGTTTCTTCCATTCCAACCTCTCCACCACCCGGGGCAAGACCAAAGAGCTGTTGAAGGACATTAGGGACAAGATTGTAGACCTGCACGAGGCTGGAATGGGTTACAAGACCATCAGCAAGAAGCTTGGTGAGAAGGTGACAACAGTTGGTGTGATTATTTGGAAATGGAAGAAATATAAAATGACCATCAATTGCCCTCAGTCTGGAGCTCCATGCAGTATCTTGCCAGGTAAATGGTAAAAACCTGTGGTGTGCAAAAACATTTGACTGTAAAATGAAACCACGGACCTCCGAGGCAGCAAAGTGAGACACAAGTCGCAATTAGGATCAGATGCTCCATCAGACTCTTTGTACTGATTCCATGGTAAAAATAACTAAATAAAAAAATGGAGATTTTGCTCCAGCAGAATAATTCAGCTTGAAAAATCTTCAGGGTCTAACCTGTCCCACTCTGGTCTCGACCCTGAGGCTGGGAAAGACCTCTCACCTTTCAGCATCATTCTGAGGGTCTGGGGCTGAAGGCTGTGTCTCAGTATGGCAGCTGTAGACAAATAGGCCTGTCCAGGAAACTGGGCCAAACAAAAGTGTCAAAGGCACCTTTGTTTTGCAAGTCGAGGCGAAGACCTCTTAAAGCGTGCCCGCTGGGGCGAGCGCACATGGTACCAGCAACAACTCTGGAGAAAAGCTATCATTGAGCTTTTTATTTCGCTGTTCCGAACCGTCCATTTGATTTATTGCTCTGACACGTCGCTGGAGATGATATTAATGCTATACCGCGACGTTATCTGGGTCAGACACGACGTAAAGCTGAAACGTCTATAAGCAGCCTTTCGAAAGTGTCTGATAGGGGTGTAAATATACGCAAACTTCTATTCAAATGAATTCATGTTTCAAAGGGCTCATCCCAGCTGAACTGGGGGGTCATTTGGGACCAGACTAAGGGCTGAATGCAGTGTGCAGAAATGCAAAAGTGTTGGCACCCTCTAAACTGGTCAAGCACACAGTCCCCCACAGAGACAAATTTCTTCAGTGCTGTTTAGGGGCTGAACTAAACACTTCGGGGAACAAAAGAAGCACAGAGGCTGTGCTTTTTTTTTTTTTTTTTTGTACGGCATACTCCACTAATGATTAGAGTTTCATTAGTAGAGGTTTGAGCAGGAATTTCCATAGTTGTGCATAGGAGTATTGTAGCTGTCATATCAAAGCTCATAATTCCCTTTTATTAATTGGTTTCCACTGTGTGCATATTTCATGACAAATTTACCAATATAAATTGTCCAATATTATGTGGGATAACATCACCTTATCTTGCCAACGTTCAGACATTGCTGTGCTACTATAAAGTGATAAAGAAATGTAATAGACCAGAGTGACTAAATATTATCTTCTAGTAGCATAAAATCATGTTCTGTCTGTCATTTTGTCTGATTCCTTTTATGTACATATACTAATTGGGGTGCATGAACTTATTAATCCTGTTTCTGAGGTTCTAGGCTGTTTCTGGAGTTTTAAAACAGACAAAGGAGCTCCAGGCAGCGTTGGGAAGTAATTGTGCTTTTAAAGTGGCAGTAAAGAGTGATTGCTCTAAGAGCAGATCTGAAGTTTAGAAGAGTCTCTGGAGAAACCACATCACAGGTTGTTGCCAGGAAACATCACACACCACGGCATAACTCAGGTAACTTTTTTTTTTTTATCTCTGATGAACTGGCACTTTTTTAGGGAAAGTAGCTGTGTAATTCCAAACTTTCTTGTATTTTAATGTGGTCTTGAGGAACAGTTCTCCTGGTTTCCTGAAGGACTTTCAAAGACTCTCATTTTCAGTCCAGTCCCTGAACCTGACCAGTTTCAGAGGAATGATATTTGTTTGTTAAGACACACAGTGACCTACGTGTGAACCATTCAAGCAGAACAAAGACCATCTAACTTAAGTCCTGAACCAGTGAAGAAACAGGTGCAGATGATTCCAGATGATCAGGTGGTGATCAGTATACTGGTGGTGCTGAATGCTGAGCGGTTGGAACTCCTTTATCTAGGCTCCTTGTATCTTTAGACTCTTTGCATTCTGTTGCAGTAAAACATTTGTTCCCATTTCTTTCATTTAATCTACTCAGTATGCTAAAGATAAGATAGTTTGACAGGTAGAACATAGTATTTTCCACCAACAAGGCGATAGAAAGTAATGACTTTTTTGCTGCACTGGGAATATATAGTATGTTCTGAGATGATTTTGCTGGCCAAGATGATGACTATTGCAGCACATAAAACAATGCAGTATGTAAAACAAAACATGCCACAGGCATATTTCTATGATTTTAATAGAGCAGTTATCAATAACCCAAGTTATGTGTCTCAGCCTGCAAGCAGCTTCTGCAGCTAACGTGGTTAACGAGAAGTGAAAGTCAATAGCCTGTAATCAGAAGGAAGCAAATTACACATCAAATTCAGAATTACTGCGAAATGCACTGATTATGCTCCTGTCCTGAAATCTCCGGCAAATTAAACTGTCAGGAGTCTGACGTAACGCGGCAGGAGGAGCGGTAACAGAGGCTAAACCAGCCAGAACACGGGCTCTCAAGATAATTCTTGATTATGTAAAGAATGATCTTGAATGTATTCATGAATAAATTAAAACACTTTATTCATATGATATCACTGATTCTTTTGTGCTTATTTATTTATTTGTGTATTTGTTTTTTTGTTTGTGTAATGACATGACGGTTGAGGCAAGTTTTAAGGCCAAAGAACAAGAAAACAAAAAAAATGACAAAAACACTGTCGAATCAAAGGGGAAAGTCAACAGGTCTTACAAAAACACAAGAAAGGGGTAAAGGCAGGGCTAAGACCAAAATTTGGAACAGACATGTTAACAAAGCCACATGGATAATGTAAACAACATAGACCAGAAAACAGGGAGAAGACGCAACATGACAAAATGCTGAGGAGCAGGGAAAGGACAGGGAGAACATTATCATTTGTAGCTGTAGACGACTACTGCCTGCTGACTACTGACTCTTCTTTTATTGATTTTCTACGCATTCTTTTATTTCTTTTATTCTTTTTTACTTCCTACTATTTTTATGCCTCCTCACAGATGAAAAGACAGGAAGCAGAGCTGGAGCTAGCAGAAAACGGTAAAGATTTGCACTGGGAGTGACGAGGATGGACAGGATCAGGAATGAGTTTATTAGAGGGACAGCTCGAGTTGGACTTTGGAGGAAAAGTCAGAGAGGCGAGATTGCGCTGGGTTGGACATGTGCTGAGGAGAGACATTGAGTCTATTGGGAGAAGGATGCTGAGGAGAGACTCTGAGTGTGTTGGGATGCTGAGGAGAGACTCTGAGTGTGTTGGGATGCTGAGGAGAGACGTTGAGCGTGTTGGGAGAAGGATGCTGAGGCGAGACTCTGAGTGTTTTGGGAGCTGCACGTAAGAGGAGAAGAGGAAGTTCTAGTAGGAGGCTTATGGATGTGGTGAGGGAGGACATGCAGGCAGTTGGTATGAGAGAGGAAAAAAGGAAATGGAGACAGTTGAACTGCTGTCGCGACCCCTAATTGGGAGCAGCTGAAAGTAGAAGATTTTTATGCTTCCTAATTTATGAATATATTTTCCATTCCCGTAAAGCACATTGAATGACCTTTGTGTATATTAATGGGCTCTGTAAATAAACTTGACTCAGCACTCAGCTGTCTGCAGTGTTGATCCCCATGCCTGTTGGACATGACATTTGCATTAAAAAAGGAACAATATTTTCCCGCAAAGCAAAATAGCAAAACCTCCAGTCTCTGAAATGATAGCTTTATAGGTGCCATGTGCAACACGGGGAAGGAGGACACAGATGCAGAAGTACTAGAAAACAAAAAGAGCTTTAATCCAAACCGAAGTGCAAACAGTCTCTTTGAAAAACACAAGGGCATAGAGAACTGAAATAGAGAACAGCCTTTTCACTTAGGGACTGAAGGTCTCTCTCTTGCTCTGAACTTGGGACAGAGGGTAACACTCAGAAGACATCGCTCCATAGCTGAGGCGAACCCAGTGCAGTTTACTCATATCCAGGAGTCACGAGGAATGCTCTGCGACGTGCGGAAGCCATGAAGAAGAGGGCTCCCCCAAACAGAGAGCAGAATGAGGGTGAAGGTGAGGGTTGTATAAGGGAGATCGCACACCTAACTACTGGAATGGCTGGGTTAAATGCAGGGGAGGAAACGGAAGAAAGCACAGAAGAACCAATAAGAATTCACAACCAATCTAAACTAACAAGATGCTGAACTCAAACTAATTAGAACGGAAGAGAACTAATTTTGGCATTGTTAGTCATTAAATGTAATTAATTTTGGGTTGCAATTCATGTTGGATCTTTTGTTTTGGTCCATGCTTCATGTTATGTTTACGTAAAAGTGTCACGATTCCGGTCTGCGGCCGCTGGAGGTCGCTATAGGACTACGAACTTGCCTCCTCAGCCTTCTGGGTGTGGTCTCCTCTAGCCGGCATTAGGCTTTTAGTGGCTTCAGCTAGCTAGAGTTTATTCGGACTTGTTCTGCCCTTTCATTGGTCCTCTGTTCAGTCACCTTTTGTATTTATGTTGGTTAGTTTCAGTGTTGGAGCATAGCCTCACCTTACCCTGGTTTATGTCCTCAGTTATTTAGCAGGGGCGTGTCTACGGGGGGATGGGGGGGCAATGCCCCCACAGCGACAAGCCCTGCCCCGCCTGAGGCATGGGTGTGACCAAGGGGGGGCTGGGGTGGCCACTGCCCCACCAGAGACAAGCCGTGCCCACCCTGCGAAATGCTCTGTCTGTCCAATGAAAACTCTGGAGAAAAAAAAAAGGTTTTTAAAACTGAGCTGCTTTCCAATTGGCCCGTTTGAGTCGGGGGCGTGTCTCTCACCATGCTGCTGCTGACACAGGTCACTTCGCCACACATTCTGCAGCATGTTTTGGACCTGTTGACGGCATTCTTTAATTAAAACAACGTATAAGTTCAATTCTTATTTTATTTTGTGCTCGGTAAGACCAAAAACTGCATAGGTGGCTTATTAAAAAGCAGACATCTTCAATCTCTGTCGCTAGCAGCCTAGCACCGCTGCTACCAACATGGAGCACGGCAGCCCCCCCATCCCACCCCCCCCAAAAAAAAGATGGATGGAAGGATAGATACTTTTTGCCCCCACAGATAAGCCAAATGCCCACCCACACATGATGTTCCGGTCACACCTCTGTTATTTAGTTTCTCTTTCTTTTCTGGCCCTCAAGCCTTCTTTCTGTTCTTATTTCTGTTCTTGTGTACAAATCTGAACTAAATCAGTTTTCTTTGTGGACTATTTTGCCTCATGACACCCTTGTATCCCTTCACCATGAATGGGTTTCGTTTTAGAACTAAAATCTTCTCAAAACTCTGGTAAAAGACCGTAACCATTTCATGGAACAACTTACCATTGGGGAGCTTTTAGAGGTAAATGCCTGGTTCCATTCACCACCAATGTAAACAATTCTGGCTTAGTGAATTTCTCAAATTAAGCATTACCCTCCAAACAGACTCTGAGCACTTTGTCCACATCTTAATCATTTAATTATGTGGACCTTTAGAAAAGTTGGTGGAGGTCAGCTTTAAATGAATTGTGATTTAGACTTATATAAGCCACAGGACTGGACCTGGTCTCCCAGCAATGGGGCGAAGGATGACGGTCTTTCATTAGTTCAGAGATTTTTTTTACAGCAGTGAAGGGAGTCTGGCAGCCTCTAAAGTCAATTACATCTGGCAATTGAAGGCCCCAGAGAGATGAGTGGTCTAATAACTGAACAGCACGTGAAACTATTAATAGGACCTCGATAACATGGAGGAAAAGGTGTGAAAGCCCCATCAAAGTCCTGCTGCTATTTTCCAGAGACACGAAGATGAGGAAAAGCTGACTTGGGGTGTGAATTTGAATTCCAGGAGTGTGCCTCTATAGCCTGACCAGCATGAAGCCTAGAATTAGCACTGATGTGTCTATCAGGGCTAATACAAGTTCAAAAAAAGGGGCGACTGGCGCATGATCGATGGGTGATTCTGTGACACTTGGCTGGTACCATCCCTGCATAGCATGTGGACAGAATCATGATTAATGTTTCTCGCTAAATACGCCACTAGCAGAGCAGCTTTTGTCCTCTGAATGTCCTACCTAAGACAACAAAACAAACCCAGGGAAAAAACAACAACAAAAAAAACATTATGACTTGTCTGCACCCATCAGAAACTCGTTAATGATAGGCTGTCAGCACGGTTTGTTTTGTTCCGAAATGGTTTTGCGCAAAAGCCCAAGTGGGCTCGACCAAGTCCTGTCAAAACGGAGATGTGCTGCACCCACCTTAAGATGGCATTGCTTTTCAAATCTAACAAAAATAAATAAACAAATTAAAGACAGCGCTCCAGGCGAAGCTGTGCAAGGGCGACCCCTCCGTCTTCACGGCACTCCTAGCAATGTTTCAGCCAGGATCGTTCGAGTAAACACGGCGTTAAAGGCAATCAGGAGTGACATGGTATGCTGTCTGAATGCAGAAGGGAGCCAAGCTGCATGTAGCTGCAGAGCAAGGCCTGAAGAACAGCACTCTCTTCGCCCTCTCAGAGTGATACTTTGGCAAAAAATGGGAAAATAACCCAGTTTTCCCCAGTTTTCCAAGAAAAGCCAAATATAGTCAATCAGGACATATTTGGTGAAGTAACTCATATACAATGCCACTTTAATTTATTTTAAAATCAGCATTTCTATGAGTATGACAAGCGTTACATCCCAGTGTCTGTTAAATTCCTACACAAGCACCTCATTCTGCTTTATGAGGGACTGATTAGTGATCACCTGAATCACATCTTATTTAATGAGGAAAAGTATAAAACCACTGCTGTAATCGACACTCTCCTCTTGCAATGTGACCAGTTGGATGGTAAAACACCACTAGAAGTACATCAAAGGTAATGATTGGCATTTTGTTTAAGCCTGAACAGGAGATCTGTTTTCTTTCATTTATTCAGGTTCTGTAAACATTGCATCATTTCTCTTATTTTGAATTTTTGTCTTTTCCTTTAAAATGATGCTTTAAAGAGCAATATTTTTTAATTTGGAAATTAGGAGAAATATTGTCAGCAGTTCTGAAAAACTAAGGCAGAACTGTTCAGTCCAATATTAGCAGCTAAAATTACAGTAAGTAGGCAATACAGCAGTCGGCGTGCTGTATCTATCCAAATCATTTGAATATGTAAATGAGGCCGGTAGGCCATTAAGCAGGAAGCTCACTCTATCATTTACTCTAGTTGAGAAGGTGTGATGTGTGATTATTGCACAGGAGGCAGTTAGCAGCATTGAACAAAGTGCAAGAACTGACAGAAACAATACAATAGATAGGATGTAAACCAGAGACAATGAAACAAATAGAGAAAACAACCATGTAACATTATAGTGTGAACCTTCCAGAATGACTGGTATTGCACTGTAAGTATGATGTTGCACAGGAGATAGTTAGCAGCATTGAACCACACTGAGTGAGTGTAAATTATAGCTTGTCAAATTAATTAACAGGGCATAAGTGTGCCTGGTGTGGCTGTAAACAGAGGGTGAAGTGCAGGTGCTATTGAAAATCCAGAGGGTAATGTGAGAGGTATTTAACGAATAAAGTGCAGAGTCCATAGATTGGGTGTGAACGGTCTTACGCAATGTTACTGGTGCTGTTATAACATCAGGTTTGGGAATGTGATGTCTTCAGTCACGTTAATGGCTTTTGCTATTATATTATTTAATTTAATTATTTATATATTATCATGCAGCATTTTATGTCTTGTTACACTGGTGCAATAAACAGTTGTATATCTGGTTTTCCAATACTATTTTATAAGATGTCCTTGAGTGCCTCACAAAGCAGCTATAAATAAAATGCATTATAGTTATTGGTATTGGTATTGTTATTCTCCTTTAGGAGAAATAAAGCAGAAAAAATCAAGAAAGAAGTTTTTGCCTGTTCTTATCATTTCTCACAGCCTTACAGATCTCAAAACTGTTTCTGAACACATTTCAGATGTTGTAATTTCAGGCTCATTTATGTGACAAAGTTTTCTTTTGGGTCTTATGGTTTATCTGAGGATCGGATTATCTTAGACAAATAAAGATCAGAGCAGTGAGAGAATAGAAAGGGAATTTTAAGATCTTAAATTGAGATCGGGGTGAGATAAGAGGAAGGCTGAATGTAAGAAATTTAAGAGAAAATGGTCAAAATCTCTTGTTAAACTGAGCTCAGTTATGTCTAGGAGAAATAGGTTAGATGAAGGAGAGTATTATTTCGAATTGGTCTTTCCTCTGGGAATATTGGTTTCCCTAATAACCAGGCATGGGCAATTCAGGTCCGGAAAGCAAAAAGTCTCTCCAGGGTTTTAGCTCAAATTGCCTGGATGCTGTTGATTTGAGCTAATCAGAGAAACCAGGTGGTTGGAATGAAATCCTGGATAGTATTTTCACTTTCTGGACCTGAATTGTCTACCTCTGCTAATAATGATAGCTCCCACCCAGCAGCACAACAAATGAGAAGCCTCTTCTCAAGTAGGGTAAATGATGAGTTGAACTGCCTGCTTAATGAACTACTGACCTCATTTACATATTTAAATGATTAGGAGATCATATGTAGGCACAGCGATTTATTGCAACATGTGCAAAGTAAATGTAAATCCATTATAAACACAAAGAGTTTGTTTAATTCTAATATGCTTTAAAGTCAATATTTCTTCTGACCACTGTTCCCAGCCTGAACTCTCTTGGACAAGCTTTCTTGTAATTCCTGTAAGTGTCTTCAGGAATAGTTCTCCAAGCTTCTTGAAGGACAGTCCAAAGGTCTTTGGACGTTGGCTGGTTCTCTGCCCAGATGAGCCACACTGCTTCAGTAATGTTCTGGGATTTGGGGAGACTGATCCATGATACTGTTCTATTGTGCTTGTTTCTATCAAGGTGCTTCAACTGCATTACCAGTGTGTTTGGATTGTTATCAGGCTTGAAAAGAAGCTGCTGCCAATCAGATGCTTTTCCAATGGTATTGTGGGCTCAAAACGTTTGCACAGTACTTTACATTTTTAAAAAACTGAGGAAAAACTCAAAATCTATTTGCATTGCTGAAACAGTGTCAGGAACTGCCTTGAAGCCTAAATTTCCGTATTTCAGTCGATATAACTGTCATACGGTGTCAGAAACCACATTAGCAAGTCAACTACAGATCACTGAATATGTCCACAAGATTTGAGGCAAATTTGTATCAATATAGTCTGTAATTGTGGATGAGTACAATATACTATAAAATATTCACTTGAGCCTTTGTGAATCAATATAGTATGTAAAATTAAAAGTGAAATAAAATATACATAATGTGGCCTGCTGTTAGCGTAATGCTAATTCTTGGGGTATATTTTATTACAATAGTCTTGTAGTTTCAGCGCAAGGCAAGAGCAGGAAACATATCTTGGCTGATCGTCTACATTTGGGATAAGGGGGAGAGTGCAAATGAGATTTTTCTTTAAAAAGCACTCTGTCAGCAGCACCACAGAGCTTAGCAAATGTCACCTGCAAATTCGAGGAGCTTAATCCAAGACCCCATCAACCTGGGGAGGAATGCAGGCCCCGTCGAATAAATTAACTCTAAATGAAGTTAAGGGCGTCCTCACGGCAGACCTGATTTCGCCGACCTCCGGTTAACCCTCTGAGCGAGTCATGTCATGCAGCACTCCTCTCTGATGGAGCGAATGAATGAGATCCTGGATGGAACTGTATTTATAAAAGGTCTTGTCATGTCCTATATGTGTGCACACGCTAAGAACTGGCATAACCATCATACAGAAGACAGATCTGAGTCTGGATCAGTCTTAAATCTAGTCTGGCAACATGTTACTGATGTTTTTTTTTTGTTTTTGCTTTTCTCTTATTGTCTGAGGCCCAGGTGTGAAGAACATGAAAAAAATATATCATTACATTAATTTTTAAGCTGTTAAATTGATGATTCTCAGCCAGCACGGACGTGAGAGAACTCCTGATAAGGCTGAAGCTGAACAAGCAGAACGACACCCACCCATCCACCCACCCACACACACACACACACACACACACACACACACACACACACATACCCTCCGACTTGCAGAAAATGTCTTCGACCTGGAAGGAACCCAAGACAAAGCCCAGGAGCTTAGCTGCTACTGGTGAGGAATCCAGATTTGTTTGAATTCTGAGGTAAAATGTATAATGTAAGGAGTCCTGTGGGCTTAGATAGACACGGCAGGCTGCTGGGAAATAAAATGGACTTCCTGCTGTCTCTTTAAAATGGCTCCCCAGTCTTTTTATACATAGGTGTGCCTCCCCAATGAACCTCCCCAATGGAGACATTGAGTGTCTGGCTTTTGCACTGGTACAATCAGGCTAATCAGTTAACAAGTAATGGAAGCCACCTGTTAAGCACTTTGCTGCATTAAATTCATTCAATTAAATTCAGTATAGCTGCCACTATGCATTTTGTACTGAATTCAAAATGGACATTTTGAAGGTAAATGAGCCCATTTTTCAACCACAGCAGCTGCTCTTTGCATTATATGAACAGTTTATGATGAACAGTAGAATAAATTAGCACACCAGCACTGTGCTTTATGAATGCAGTTCTTTTACTATGTTTTTTTTGTCCATGTTCATACATTAGTCAAGTGTTTGAAACTACATATACAATATTAGATATTTCTAATTCAAAATGGGCTCAAAGGTAAATGAGCCTATTGTCCTCAACCATAGCAGGTGCTGTTTACATTATATGAACATTTTAGAATAAGCAATAAAAAAAATCCTATTAGAACAGCAGCATTGATGCAAAACTACTAATTTCTATCTGCCAAACTGCCTTATCTTTGTCGTATTGAGTAGATTAAATTAAAGACATGGGAACAAATGTTTTACTGTGACTGGCTGTAAAGTGTCTAAAGATACAAGGAGTCTAGATAAAGGAGTTCCAACCACTCAGCATTCAGCACCATCAGTATACTGATCACCGCCTGATCATCTGGAATCATCTGCTCCTGCGTCTTCACTGGTTCAGGTCTTAAGTTAGATGTGCTTTGTTCTGCTCGAATGATTCAAACATTCCTCTGAAACTGGTCAGGTTCAGGGACTGAACAAGTCTCCAGGAGGCCTTCATAAAAAGAAATGAGGTGTGGCTCAAGACTTTTGCACAGTACTGTTTAACCAGATGTGATATGCATATTAATTTGAGGTGTTTATGTTCATTCCAGCTCAACCTGGATGTCCCAAAAATCAGTACACAAACCAAAGAAACCATCAAAAAGGCCTTCAGGTGGCCAAGGAAGTAAAATGTGGGGAAATGGAACAAGCCAGTTTCTCCAGCTGCCTCCATTGCCTCCACAGCGTTTCTGTTTCTTCTCCTTTAATCCGGCAGCTCCATCATGCTGTAATCATAAACCCCTGGTGGAGGCAGGACCCTGTCATCCCTCTGAGCCCTTTAAATCGCATTCAGAACAAACATGTCATTCTGGCTTTGTCTTCTGACCCCGGGTTCATCCATAAGCTCCTGATAAACCCTAAGAATGTATTCTGATATATAAGTGTGTGTGAATAAACCGGCAAACCAAACAGCCTGTTTGATTGAAAGCCACATATTCAATGAGAGTTTATTGTCACGAGCACAATTTTGTCGTCATAAAGTTACACACAAGGAAAAAAAAACACACACACATTTACACAATTTATACAAGTCTAAAGTCATTGTACAATTAACAGGCTAACTAAGTACCGAGTTAAATACACACTCACATCGCACACGATGATATTAACCCTACAGGAGACGCATGGAGCGGTGAAGACATAAAAATCACTTTATTTACATAAAAACATCCACGTCGATTTAGCAAAAAAGGTCCCCTCAAAATCCATTTCAAGTCTTTCCTGTCAGTCTTTCATCCGGTTACACAGCTGGACAGTGTAAAAGATTTAGGCTGTAAAAGTCTGTGTGGTTGGTTCAAAAGCCACTACGACAGATAACACACCGCAAACGCCCTACGCTGGTGACCGCAGCTTCCATGAAGAGCACTTGAAGCACGGAGCCTGAAGCCTGAACGCTTGTTTCAAACGATAGAAGGAAAAGGAAAACAAACAAACAAAAAAAAGGCAAACACTTTGTTATTATATTCCATCTACGACTAGTTATTAGTTCAGCTAATATTATGGACATCACTACATAGACTACATTTTCCACAATAAGCGAAATGCTGCGTCGTGTTTATGCTGGTGCAATGGTCAGAGTTCTTGGCAGGTCCTGTCAGCGAGATGCCTTTCGGCTAAAAAACAAAACAAAACAGGGAAAAACCCAAAAAGAAAAACACAGAGTGACAGAAAGAGACTTCTCTTACATGATAACGTCAGAACCATAGAATCTACTTCATATCCTTTCATGGGATACTTTCCCATCTGTGCAAAACCAGTCTTGACAGGAGGACTGTACGTGTGTGTGTGTGTGTGTGTGTGTGTGTGTGCGTGTGCAATAGCATTCAAACATCTTAACGGTTTGTGCAGTACCATTTACTTATATAAGCAAAACTGTTGGTGTGCACGAGTGCGACTGGTGATGATGATGATGATAATGATGATGATGATGATGATAATGATACTGCAGTCATGGAAACCAACAAAAAAAGGAAATAACCCTGAAAAAAAAAGGTTCAGTCCGCAGTTACTCGGAAAACGGAGGGAACATGCCCAAGTCGGCGAAGTCTTCTATGTTGTAGTTAGCTGTGCCCTGGGTGGGGTCGCCAGCCATGGGCAGCATGTCCTGCAACAAAATGAAAAAAAGGTACTTGATCACTTTTTCACTTTTTCAAAATGTCTGTGTAGTTAAATAGTTGAGAAGTTAACAGATTTGAGGTTTGGTGAGAAACGGGAGAAACATCAGAACTGTTCACAGTGGCGGTGAATGGAACCAGGCGTCTGCCTCTAAAAGCTCCTCACACAATCATATTCCATGAAATGGTTACGGTTGTGTCGCCTGACGCCTGAGACGACGTTCTACCAGATTGTTGAGGGCCTACAACTTAATCCTTTCACGGTGGAGAAATACATGTAGGGCTTGAGGCCAAATAGTTCCCAAAGAATGCTAATTTTGTATACGTCAGACTGTTTTACCCTCATAAAGACCCATATAAACACATGAGGCTTCACTGGGGGCCAATAGTGAATAAAACGGCTGTATTTGTGATGGAGACGCCTGGTTTCAGTCACCACCACTGTGACCCATTTCACTCCAAAATGAGTTGGAAAAGTCCCTTTAAGTTAAGTTGCATTGTAAGTAAAGACACTGACTCTTTCTCTCTTCCTAATGCTCTCGATTCTCTCTCTCTCCCATGCTCTTGGTTACTCTCCTTCTATCATCCGCGTTCTCTTCATCTTTATTTTACTCACTCACTCTCATTCACTCTCTCGCTCTCAGCATTTTCCTCTCTCTTAATTTCACTCATTCACTCTCAATTTCTCACCTGTCTCATGTTTTTTCCCTCTCTTCTCTTTCTCCACTTTACTCTTTCCCTCTCCCTCGAGTTTCTCTCTCTTTCCTCTCTCGTTTTGCATCTTGACTTCTCTCCCTTACTCTATTGCTAGCTCTCTCCCTCCATTTGCCCTCTTTCAGTTTCTCTACTTCTTTCTTAAGCTGCATTGCAAGTAAAGTTTCCTTCTCCTGTTCAGACACTTTTTTGGAGCTTCAAGGTTCTGTTCTAACAGTAACAACATATTATAT
>JBBPCX010000038.1:2781863-2793497 GCA_037974365.1 Hydrocynus forskahlii
AATTTCACATGTGCAAATATGAAAAATACAGTAAACATCACCACTTTTCTACAGATGGTAACAAGACTGCAAATAAACTGAATTAACTTTACACTAAAATCAGAATAATGTGACTGACAATAATCCACAGTGCTTTTACAGTAGCCTCACTTGCTGAAATTCCATCTAAATGTCATACTTCCATCTAAAGTGATTTCAATGTTGTTAGCTTTTGAACTAAAAGTTAATTGTTTTGAACAGAGTTTCTAAATGTCTGCAAAATGTTGGAATTGTACAGAATTCTGCTCGTGGTGAATATTGTCTGGAACATGTTTTCATGAATTTTGGAAGAAGTTGTTACTGAATGCATTTTGTATGAAATCAAAATGCATTCAATAAAGTTTAGCTCACATCCTCTATAGATATGGTGTATGTGTGAAGTGTTTTGAAAAAGTGGACATGGTATTGAGACAAGTGTGAAAAGGATTGTAAAAAACTCTAGAATGTATATAAAAAATATTAATACAGTACATAGCTATTTTTTGTATGTCCATGTGTTTGTCCCAGGTCTCTCCTCATGAAATCCCATCATTAGATCGTAGTTCTCATCACATACTTCAAATACCTGGTTCAGCTCAATCAGTCCTTCATTAAATTAAATCAGGAGCTGGTGATGGATTTTCAAAAATCCAAACAACGGCTGGAGGCATCGCGGTGATATCTGGAACTGAACCTGTGGTCTTTTCACTAGTTCACAAAACTTCTAGTACTTTTTACAAACAAAACAAATGTTGACATTATATAATGTTTTTTTTTTTGTTTGTTTGTCTTTATTCCAATGTTACCCTGTGGATTTGCTGGAAGAAAGTCCCTCACTGCTCAGATAAATGGTTTTAAATAGTTTGCACAGGAACTTAAGAGTTTTGCACAGTTCTGTCCATGCAACAACCTGTTCATTTCATTAATGGTTCTTTCACAGTGAAGTTATAAGGAGTGATTTAGCTCAGACTGTTCTTCAAATGAGGAGGCCAGCCAATCAGAGCATATATCATTTGCATTCATTTGTATATACTGCAGCTCGGGTACAGCTCAGGTATGGGCTGCTTTATTTATTAAAGAAAACTTTTGTTCGTGGTACGGTGTGATTCCTCGTGCCTGTGGAAAAGAGCTACAAGTTATACTGTACCAAACCACACCCACACATCTAGTTCACCTTTATATAGAGTTGGCTGTGGTTTTGACTGAAGTTTTGCATATTTACGCACATACATTATTTGGGTTTCCATTGATTTCAAGTGCTAGCAAAGTTAGTTCAGTAGCTCCACTTCTAAACCGAAGAGGCAAAATTTGGACACCAGCTGACTGACTATGTTTGGCGTCGAAGGAAAATGGTTTTGTTAGCCAGATCAGCCCTAAATGGGTCTCTGGATACTTTGGGACATACATTGGGGATGGTAGTAGCCTAGTGGGTAAAACACTTGCCTGTGAACCTGGTTCAAACCCCCCCACTTTCTACCATTGTGTCCCTGAGCAAGAAACTTAACCCTCAGTTGCTCCAGGGGGGCTGTCCCTGTGTCTTATGATTGTAAGTCAATCTGGATAAGGGCGTCTGTCAAATGCCCCTTTACCTTTACATTGTCCTTTACAGTTGGTGTAACTGGAGTTTGTGGTCATTCTGATGCATGAGGTGATGCAGCAGGACTTTCAGGCCCAGACACATTAAAAACGTCCTTGTTTTTAACTCATACCTCCGCAATAAAGATTATCACCAGAATAGATTTACTGAGGGACCACTGAGGGGACGTGTGTTGGGGTTTTCCCTGTAAGGAGAGTGTGATTTGCCTAAGGAGAGTTCAGATATTCCGTCTGGATGTCCTCTTCTTGCTCTTTGTCCTTTTCCGCTGTGTGAGTAGGATCCTGTCTCAGCACGGAGGCCACAGCGTAGGGCTCATTCAGAGAAGAAAGGTTTACCCACCCCCTCACCCCCCACCATGGTTGCTCCACAGAGTCAGCAGTAATTCTCCATTAAAGAGCCAGTGGTGTCTCCACAGTTACTGCTGCTATGCACACATGAGCTAGCGGTCAGTTCCAGATCATAAGAGTGTAAATCTCAGACCTCGATAATTCAGTTCAATTACGATTCTTTAAGAAATGATTCAATTTAATTCCTTTTTTTTTTAATTACTTAAAATACTCACTATATTAAAGACGTTTTTTTTACACAAAGGTGGAATATATGCATATATAAAATAATGCACCAGATATTTTGTATATCTGATTATTTATTATTAACCGGTAAAAGCAATAAACCTTCAAATGGTCTTTCAAGGTTTGGTGCATTTATAAAATTTGGACTAGATTTTATACAATAAAATATGAAAATGTTCAATAAATGACAAAAACAACATAACAACAATAACAATAACCATAATAATAATAATAATCGTAGCAGTAGTAAACAGCTATGACATAACAGTCTAAGATAACCTCATTAATGGCAATGTGTTTTTTAACTTATTGATTTGTGGGTTTAAATATGGCTCAGCCAATCAGGTTTTGGAATCAGAACTAAATGTGTAACAAGGCAATAAGCCAATGAACCAATACATTTATGCTGTTTTCAGTTATGCTTACAATAAACATTCCTTCCAACCAAGAAATATGGTTCATTTAAAGAATGATATTGTTACCAAGCAACATCATAGACTGGTGTTTCATAAACCATTTTTTGTCTTATATTTCCGGTGTGGTGTAGCATCAAGCAAATGGAGCCACACATTTGTTTTCCCACTGGACTTTATGCTACTTAAGGCCAAATAACGTTCAGGGACCTTTTTCTCCTCGTGGTTTACAGCGAATCTTTTAGTAAACACGTCAATTCAAAGCGGAACATTGAGAGTGATTTGGTCTGTTAGCTCTTTAAGCCTAAAAAACACTTTTTTACTCCACCCAGCAGTCCTGGTGAGTAGCTTTTTAGTGAGCTGGCACAGTAAATTGTGACGTGATCATAAGTGTGTAGAATATTTTGGTGGTGTTTTGAATGCAAATCAGATTTTAGGACCAATTTGAAATATGATTAAGTAATTTCTAATGCTCTCTAAGTGAAATAGCTAAATCACCTCTTTAGATGCGCCACGGTGCAGTGATGCAGTGAGCTCACGCCCCCACAAACAGCGACCAACAGTGGGGCCAGATGGGGCAGGATGGCAGCAGGGGGCGCAAAAGCAAGACATAAGTGAGGTCAGTCTCAGAAACTGCTGACCATAAATAACATCCTGCTCCTCGGGGTGGACTATCAGAGAGGTCTTTGGTAGGGGAACCGTTGCATTATTGAAGCTGATTTATTCATTATTGGTCCCGTGGGCCTGGGCTTTAAACATGTTGGCTGTGGGCAGTCAAGGGAAAGAAGGACAACACCGCCGAGAGTTTGTGTTCAAGGGGAAAGGGTTGCCAGGGTCCCCAGGGGATAGAAAGAAAGAATGACCCAGCAGTTCAGAATAAAGCACAGTGGACAGCAGACTAAGGCCGTCCCGTATGGCTAATGCAGGCAACTGTTTAAATGATAAAAACTCAGTAAAATAACTCAAAGTAGCTTTACAAAAGGCAGATATATAAAGGAGAGACAAACAAACAAACAAGATGATAAAACAAGACAATAACACCACAAAGAACAACACAACAGAATACTGTTGTCAGTTGTAAGCTCATTTGAAAAGGTAGGCCTTGATGGATATTCAGTTGGAAGGTTCCCGAGTCAATGATGAGCTGCAGAATTAGACAAAGTTTACTGAGACAGGTTAAACGAATTATGTTATACTGTCTCTCATGGTACCAACCAAATCCTGTCTGCCCTCACTGCTGAGCTTATCTCCCTGTGGTCGGCATGCTGGAGCCATTCAAGATGAACCCTTGAACATGAGTGGCAAGGATCCGTGCCAGGAGTGCAACAAATGGTAAAGTGTTGGCATACAGCAAAAACTCCTTATCTGGAAGTTCCCTCCGGTTTGTCTCGAGGCTCAATGTGTCAGACGTCATACTGAGCTTTGTTTGATGTTTCTATGTCAAGTTATTGTAATTATAAATCATGTAATAAAAATATAGATATTTTTTAAACTGGCATAACACGTAAATGCAAATATAGGAAAATAAGTTGTCCAAATCTCTTTTATTCTAGGTCTTAGAATCCAATCTGAAAACACAAGATCTTTGAAGCTGGAAGAACTTTCAGGAAAGTGCCCACCCACCCAAAAGAGAGCGGCTGAGCGATGGGGTGCCGAGTGAAAGAGCAGCAAATGGCGAGCATGTAGGAGAGAAAACACCGGTTTCAGACTGTTTTACACATTTGTTGAAATCAGATTTTACTAAACGCTCTGATGTCTCCATATGACAAATAGTAAGAGAGAAAGATTGTAGAAGCCGTAAGCTGCACTTTAACTCAGACTGAGACCACATCTCTCAAAAACTGTCCAGAAACCAAGACTTAGATGTTGCTTCTTTCAAACCTCAAGTAGAAAGTGAGAAGCCGCCTGATGAATGAATCAACAGCGAAGGATTTACGGCCAGATTAGCGTGCTTTAATCACACAGTCAAACATTTATTTTCACACTCATATTTTTGCACCACAGATATTGATGCCTCTTGTCAAAAAAGTAAGAAATCATCAAGCCTACTGAGGGTAATAGATGGAGGGAGAGCTGTCAGGAGGCAGCAGTGTAATGAGAGGAGGAGAAATGTTCAGTTTTACACAAATCTGCAATTCGTGATCTCGCTGGAGTGGAACTGATAGAGTGCCAACCAAAAGTTTACTTCAAAAAAGTTTACACACATGCCCATTAAAGGTTTGCCTTTCTTTTTTTTCTTTTTTTTTAGCATTTTCCAGTAAACAGTAAACACCTCAAAACCACGAGTAAAGACCTCAAAACCTGCAGTATGCAGTTCCCATAAAGGTGATATATTGTATATATTTTACACAGTCTGTATTTTCTCTTTTACACTGAGGTTTTTCTTTTACAGTTATAATTTTAACTTTGGAGATACATTCATAGGCATCTACTCATAGATACTACTGTTTCAATATATATGGTGTTTGAACTGCACATTCAGAAACAAGAATCGGGCCAAAAGGGAACCAAAAAAGCAAGATCATGCCAGATTTCCAACTGGACAACTGGAGCCTTCATTACAAAAATGGCTAATCATTTTGTTTTTCGGTTATTCTGTGCCACTCAAACACATCTAACTGTGTGAGCACATTAAAAAGATGTCTAAGTTTCCATAGAATCATATACAAAACCATGCAAAACAATACAGCAAAAATAGAACTAGTATATATGCTAATAATGTACGCAGTAGCTGCTTTATTTGACCTTATCAAATGCTTTAGTTAATTTTGTTAGTAATAATACTGTAAACCAGCATGTTTTGGAGGCTAGTACACTGGTCACCAGTATGACTGTGCTGGGTGACTGGCTACCAGTCTCCAAAACACAACATATGCTGTTTTTGCTGGTTAGCAGCTATGATGGTTTATGCTAGAAGTGGTAGTAGTATACTGTTGCTCTTGTCTAGTTGTCTGGTGCTTGGTGACTTTATCTTCACCTGGAAGAATAACAAAACTCACTAAATTGTCATTATCTTTAGCACCTATGCAAATTGTTTCTCTCAGCATATGCTAGCAAAGTTAACATAAGATTAAATGCAAGCAAACAAGTTATCAGTGCAAAGTATCAAGATTTAATTTGTTTGTTAAAAAAAAGTAGTTGATAGTCTGTGGTAGTCTGTATCTGTAAACACACATAGAACAACTACAGTACTGAACAGGAGCCTTGAGGTTTATACGCGGATCAGGAGTCGTGGAATCACAGATTTTTTCTGAGAACTGATAATTGTACACAGAAATACCCACAAAAAGATGAGAACACAAAGAAAGCGCATCTTGGGATGGTGAAAAAACACTGTACTCAGAGTCAGGTGGTTTGAAAGTAGCCAATCCGGCAACATTATTTATTTCTCCTTGCTGCTGATTACATCTGTGGCAGCTGCAGACCAGAATTCCCCCTGGAGCGTCTCGAGTGTTTCTCGTTTTTTGTTTTGTTCTTCTTAAAGCCCAGTAATTTTATTACTGTAAATTAAATTAAAAGAGGCTGTTGAGCTCAGTCGCTGTCCAGTGTCTGCTTTAACTGGCGGTGTGCTACAATACGACTCCTCCTGAAGAACCCTGAATAAGACGCACCACCTGGCAAACAGTAAATTATAGAACTGTAAAATATATTGGTGATAACCCATACATTTTACTGTATTTTTATTACTAAAAATTACACTAATTTATTACAATATTTACCTGTTTACACCAAAGAAAACAACAGCGCATACCAAAGAAAATGCCCGTGCATGAATTACAGTGCAGTCTATACAGCGGTAATATCGGTATTTACATTCTAGCACTGCAGGAGTTCAGTGTAAACTGTACAGTACAAATACGGGCTTACCTTTATATTTTCATTAAGGGTAATGTATTAAACTGAGTTTAAAATGAAATTAAAGTGTTTTGGGATCATGTTTGGGGGCATATTTAGGGTTTACACTTTTACACTTAGGCATTTTAAAGCATTTTTTTTACCACAACACAACAACATGGTTTTTCACTATACGCGGGTGCTCTTGGAACATAAGCCCCGCAAGAAGCGAGGAGTTACTGTATTTTTGCATACAGTAAAATATAAGGAAATGAGAGGTGACTCAAGACACAGTACTGCATATGTTAGGTGTTTCTGACAAAATGGCCAAAGTGTGTCGACACAGGTTACAGTTTTCTAATAAAATTGTGGCTCAGCATATAGTAATTTTCCTCAAAAAGGACCTCCAGAAAGGACTTGAGAGAAATAATAGGCCTGAATCAAACTGAGGGGTTATGAAAAGCCAATCTTTCGGCATGAATGAAACTAAAGTAATAAATAAATACATTATTGCCTTGGTGGGGTTGCCATATGGTTCTCTAACAGGCTCCAGGCAAGGAGGTTGATCAAATAAAGCTGAGTTAAGTGTCAAGAGGCTGAGAGTAAGAGCTCAGCCGTGTGGCTCACGGCTCGGTGATATGAATAGGTACAGATTGAAACTGCGACTTTTGAAAACTGCGGGAATGATCTGAACGAGCCAGGCGGACCAGACTGATTTGCAGTTCCCTCACGATTCTTCTGTTGACCGATCACTTGCCATTTAATTAAAAGACCTGATGAATTCTCAGAGCACACAGCGTTGCAAATTCATAAAGCCATTCCGTTTCCAAATGGCCAGAGTTTATGAATTCATCATGTTCTCCATTCACTGTCAGCTGTGAGGGTTCGGGCTTTGGGCTCCATTTAGCTCAGCGTTTCCTCTGTTTGCAAAGCGTGCCCTGGCAAGAGCGAGAAACCCAAACGCACACGCACACGGCACCTAACCAGAGCTTTTACTTGAGCTCACGGTGTTCTGTTTATGCTGCACTGTCAGAAATATTTGCTTTTTTAAACTTAAACCTAAAAAAAGCAAGAAATCTTGGCTCACATTTTTTTCTTGCACTTATTTTTAAGTGAGGTCCACTTACAACATGTTATGAGTGCTTACGTACTAAACAGTCAATTCACTTTACGTAACCATGTTCCAGCCTTTCTTCAACACTCAGAATAAAACACACTGTTTTTGTCACTGTGCCAATAAAACTGATCTATGTAAATGAGTCATGTTCTCACTGGCCCTGTATTGTGCCACATTCAAAAAGTAGTCCAGACTCTCTAAAGTTTCAGCATGGGTAGACGTAAACTGTAGACTGTAGATATATGTAAATGCCTCTCAGCCCAGTAACGGAGTTTCTGACGTACAGTTCTCTTCCCACAGTTGACGGCTGGTTGTCCCAAACCACGTCCATGGAGTCGAACCAGCGAAAAGTTTTTCTGTTACAAAGGAATACTTAGGAATGTTATAAAGAAAACTTGTTGTGACATATTTTCATTTATAAAATCTGCAAAATCTGAAGTAAATGGATAAGTGGTAAACCTGTTATGTGCAAAAACTTTGGACTATTTAAATATACATACATATTTAGATGGTAGATATTATTAATCATTTAGGAATGAACAGCGCATGTAATAAGACTGTAATAAGTGTTTCCTAGACATCCTGTATTCAGTCCTTTTCAGGTAGTTGCAATGCTGGACATGAGATTACATTCTTTTTCAAGTGTTATGATTGAGGTGCCTGTGAGGCATGCCAAGCAAAATGTCAAGCAGAAGGTCTTCAAATATTCAGAGAAGGCTCCTACTTGATAAGTTTTTTAAAGAACGCCAGTGCTTGTCAGTTTGTTGTTTTCCTTCTCCATAAGTGGAGACTGTAATGTGTTTTTTAGCCTTGCGTTTTAAGCTCTGTGGACAAAGTTCTTGACAGTTTGAGGTCACGCTCTTATTCTGTGTTTAATCTCAGGTTGGGCTTTCTCCAGAACATCGTTCATTTCATCATCAAGCTGAGCAGAACATTTTCTCACTGTTTGCCAACATAAAGGCCTTTAGAACATCACCCACCACATGTTTTTTTACTTCATAACCAATGCTGACATCTCTGCGTATGCATGAGAGAGATATTGACAAAATCATTAATTTACATTTATACAGAACAGCTCATTTTATGCGCTCAGCATTTTCATTGCTTTTAGAAGACAAATGTGTTTTACACAGCTGTAACAGCTGCACTGCAGAACTGTAGAGAACCAAGAAGCAAGCTTCAGGCACCAAACATGTCTTGTTTGGTCATCTACATTTGAAAAAAAGGAGGAAGCTCTAGTCAGTCATGAATTTTTATGACAATTGATGACCATAAACAGACCACAAGAACTTCACATCCATCGCTCAACATAATGTTAGCCTGGATGTCTATTAGCTGATGTAACAAGATTTAGAATTCATGTTTATTTGTCATATACAAAGTTATACATGTACAACATGCAGTGAAATATAGCCCGGAGTTACTCCTGAGACTAGAAAATAGAAATTAACCAGAAAATAGAAAATAGAATAAAGAGAAGAACAATACAATAATTTGACAAATATACACAAATAAAAACAGTGTAAATATAACAGTATATATATAAATGGACTAAAAAGTATCTGAATATTTACAGTGGAGAATAAATAGAATATGTGCAAATAATCCTTGCGGCCTTTGCCTTGCGGTACTGTGATATTGTGTTGAAAAGATGTAGTGGACCCCTTGACCCCTCCTCAGAGGCACCTGCTCGCTTTCACCAACCGAGCAGTGGTGGTATCGTGTATCTGAGGGAGTCCTAGCTGGTGGGTGGCTAGTGAGAATTGAACGTGAAATTGTGGAGAGATCTGGAACCTTCACATCCCTGCAATGAATTAAAATGTTATGGGAGATAGTATGCCTTATTGCTTTGAGTGCACTGTTAGAATGTACACTGATGCTGAGCCAGGACAGTAAGAGTGATCTGACCTGCACATGACTTTGAACAAACAGGCCCATAAATACAAACTATTGGTGATATTGAGCGCTCCTGACAATAATGGCCCCGGGAAAGTAAACTGATGAAGGACTTGCTTTTGATAACATGTCTGCTGTCACTGTTGATAATTTGCAGATGGTACATTATGGGAGAGTTATGAGATACACTCCTCTCTCTCACTTTCTCTCTCTCTCTCTCTCTCTCTCACTCTCAGATAAGCGATCAGGATGGTAGCAGCGTTCCGGGTCGATGCGGACAGACCAAAGCGATGGAGGAGACTACGCCGGACCCAGCCTTCGTGGACGTGGACCAGGGTCTGACTCTGGCATGCATCGCATTCCTCTGCCTCCTGCTGGTGGCCATGATCATCCGCTGTGCCAAAGTTATCATGGACCCCTACAGCGCCATCCCCACGTCCACCTGGGAGGAGCAACACCTGGACGACTAGCAGATTCAGGTACACACACACACACACACACACACACACACACACACACACACACACACACACATATCCTGGTCCTCTTGGACTTTTGTAGCCCTCGGGGATGAACACGCATATCCTGCCTGTCAAATTTCCCCTAAAATCAAGTGGAATTGTCGGATATGCCTATGTGATTTCTGATTGTGTGTTAAACTCTGATCTATAAAGTGGGGCATGACCTCACACTTTTTGAATCTAACTAAATAGTTTTAAAAGCATTCAAGCTATTTTTATACATTCCACTTATGCATAGTCACTAAAAAGTCTGAAAAATCGTTTCAAAACATAAATAATCCAGTATAAATGTTGTTACCCTAAGGGCTAAACACACATACCCTGCCTGTCAAATGTCTGCAGATACCTTGACATCTTTTGAAAAGTTTGTGTCTTCACTATAAGAAAAGCAAGAAAAGCTTCAGTCAGCATAAAACAGCACGGAAACGGCTACAGCTACTGCATCCACAGTGCACCTGAACTTTAGATGGACCAGCAATGCTGCACCCATTCTGCCATCACCTGATAAATAAAAATCACCCCAAACTGACAATGTGCAGTCAGCTCTTTTTCTCACTCCCTCTGTCTGTCCTCTAGATGCATCGTCTCCAGGATGAGGGGTCGAGGAACATCCACTGAAAGCACACCAACAAGGGACTCTCACAACTATGAAACTGCCTCCAGCCTCCAGGCCGGGTCCATGTCCAGCTGAGCTGAGGTCCAGGCCAGCCAGAACAATCCAATACCACACAGCCCACACAAACGGGCCCGAGCTGTCCAGCTATCCAAGCCCACGATTCACTTCCCGCACACTTAAACAGCACCAAGTGCAATGAGGACGAGTGAGAGCCACAGCACGCCTGTGTGAGTTTTCATTTATCTTTCGAGGGCACCTTTTGCTTTTGTACATTTTTCTAATAATCATGATGGATGGACTGCGCAAATACGGAGTGTGCTGTGCACTGGACCGCAGCCGAGTTCAGAGGCATGCTGACAAAAGCGGCCTCATAAGAGGAAATCAGTGTAGGAATACTGATAATTAATGCCTGTTTACAAGGAAGAGTCAACAGTAGCTGTTAGAATGGACATAAGTCAGGAGATATAATGGCGGGTTCTTTGCAGGACCTTAAGGCTCCAGACCAGGACTCTTAGTTGAGCTTCAGTGAAATTTTCCCTCCCTTTAGTCTTAAAAGAATAGTTTTAAAAAAAAATGTTTATACAGTTTTCCACCCTTATCTCAAATGCAGTCAATCAGTCTGGTGTCTGAAATTTGCTTGTTTGGCTGTAGGTCCATCAGGCTAATGCAGCTAATGGAAGTTTATATCCTACCAATTAGCATGGTGCTAACTGCAACCCTTCATACACCTTAACCATGTGGTATTGTTTGAAATAGGCTTGCTTGTGTGGTTTCTGATGCTATATAACAAAATGATCTATAAAAATTGGACCTTAATAACGTTAAAAGCATTCACAAGCATTTTTTGCAAGAAACTTACATCTGGGCTCTAAGACCTTGACCTCCATCATTTAGCACAACGCTAGCCAGAGTGGGTGTCTGTTCGCTGATTCAATCAGTTTAACTCAATCAGTGCTGAGTATGCTCCTTTAAGTGTGTTGAGCTGTCCAGTGATGTTGCATTATCACCCGTTTGAAAAGAGCTTCATGTGAGGCCTATATATAGTATATA
>JBBPCX010000038.1:2801854-2814180 GCA_037974365.1 Hydrocynus forskahlii
TATGATATAGTATATGACATATCCTGTTATAGCTCTAAATAAGTTTTTGAAAAAGTTGTTACATTATTGTTAAAATATTTAACAATATTTTGAATTGCAACCAATCAGAAGATGAGTTTGAACGTCAAATTCTGAACCTGTGGTCAGTGAGCTTCCCAGTCGGTGGCTGGAAAACTGAGTTCACCAGAAACTAACAGAACAGTTCTTGGCACTGATGCACAGTTCTAGAAGAAATATTGAACTTTAAGCTTTAAGAAGTTTCTTCACACTTCTCCTTCTCCATTTCCTTAAATAACTGCTCATGGAACCAAAGCGATGATGCTCCTCAGAACCCTTTTTGGAACTTTTATTTTTTTTAAAGTGTACATGTAAAACAATACAGTACGTTAATTATGGACATGAGGAATATTAGCCTGCACCCACTAGTTTGCTAAATCATTTCATTATGCGCAATATCTTATTATGTGCAATAGTTTCACCACGTGAAATATCACTAATTGTCAATATTACAACATTTGTGTGACAAGTAATTCACTTAACTTTAAGGTAATTCTCTAGCATTACCCCAGCATTTGTGTTTATACCATAAGGTATTTCATACTGCGTTTTTTTCTACAGATTTTTATTAGATTTATTTAGCCCTTATATTTTATATTGTTCTTGTCTTTGTGTCTCCGCATGTCTGTGCAATTGTACCATAAGCAGTTTCCTCCAGGATCAATAAAGTTTTCTGATTCTGACAATTTAAAAACCAAGCACACTTTTTCTAACACATCTGAGTGCACTGGAGACACTGGGCCATATTTAGTAGCTACCATATGGAGGAAGCAAACAGTCTAAAACTGTCACTACTCCTCTTCCACTCTAGCTGCTGTTTTACACAGCAAAGCTGTAATAAAACACGGCCTCTGCCTCCTCATTGATTGACTGGCTATAAGCCTCATCTTTGGGAATGCTTGTGTCCCACCGCTGCCACTGAACTCAAGCTAATTCATCGCCTTCTCCGGAATTCCACCCTTTATCGGAAAATCTATGCGCTCCTGGGGTCGGTGCATTGATCGAAAGTGGCGGAGGCCTGTGAACAGAAACGTTTGCATTTTGTGTCCTTGGATAAGGGCACTGAGAGATTCTGCTGCTTTTAATTATATTCACATTAACTTCTGACAATCTAAAGGCATGCTAATGAGCTGAGAGCAGGACGGTGGAGTTTATTAGAAGGTTCAAAACATCTGCTTTGGAGGGATGTCACTGTGAATTGACAGATCAAGGCTTTGCAGACTGAACCCTTAGAACTCAGAGTGTGATTTCAACAAACAGTGTAAAACAGACTTAAACCGGTGTTTTCTCTCCTACATGCTCGCTGTTAGCTGTTTTTTTGCTGAGAGCACCGCCGCTCAGCTGCTCAGCTGCTCTTCAGAACACTCTCCCCCTGAAAGTTCTCCTGGTTTGTTGCTAAGACCTAAAACAAAAGAAATCTTTGCATTTTGTTCTATATGAGCATTTGTATGTGATTTTTATTATTATTACATATTTTTTAGATTACAATAACTTAGGTTCTCCATGACACAGGAAGACCAAACAAAGCTCAGCATTGGCACACAACACAAACTAGGGGAGCTTCCATATAGGGAGCTGTTTAGCGTGATGGTCCGCAGAAACCCATCAGAGCATGACAAAAATATGTAACGGATCTCAGGAGGTTAAAGCCCTCCTGAAGAACTGCCCCTTGTGGATGCTCAGCAGTACTGCAGAATTTTCTCAGCCACGAAATGCATTATGTATATCCAAAGGTTCCTAACCTAGTCCTCAAGGAACCCAAGCAATTAGTTTCCTGCTTCCAACACAACTCCATCTACCTGCAGCTCTCTGACTACCTGCCTGAAACGGGCCAGGATTTGGAATGGAACAAAGGAAGTGCTTTGGCCCGAGACTGGACTGGCAAGCACTGCTACAGTGGATAAGCTACACTCTAAAAAAATGCAGCCCTGCTGGATGAACCTGGCTGTTGTGCCGGATATTTGATGAAAAACTGTCATTTCTAATATGCTATACATCACCAGGTTCAATTTTATCCTCATTTTTAAGATGAAGATTATGCTGCATGTTGTCCAAGGTAACACATACACACATGTTGGTATTACTATTTTTGTGAGGACATTTCATTGTGATACTGTATCTTAGTCAAAGTCAAAATAAACTTTTTTTAACCCTCCTATTGTGTTTTCTCTCTAGAAAATCGCAGTTAATTTCATCGGTTTGATGTAAGGTTCCATGACTTTGTTTACACAAGGTACTGGAATGCATAAAAAAATATTTGAGAAAAAAAAAAGTTCAAAAAGTATTGAACTTAGGAACACTCATGGTGTTCTCGTTCAAAAATGACCAGTCATTAGAAATTCATTAGTAAGACTGAGATTAGAACATTCCCACACCCCACCATGCTGGTGCCTTTGAGCACACACACATAGAAACACACACACACACAGACACACACACACATATTCACAATCACACACACACCTTATGTCCCCTTTTCCCCCACAGGAACCTCAGTTTTTACTCTATGGGGAACCACAACTGTTGACAATTCATTCAAATAAACACTAAATTTCTGAAGAAATTTTGAGATTGGCCTGTCGCCCAAAATCTCCATAGCAACCGCTTCCTTCACCTGAGCAACCATCTTGTACACCTTTGCAACTACAACTACTCCCCAGCCAGTCCTACACCCTAGCATCTACCTGGAAACTACATAGCAACAACCTCCTACACCATGGCAACCGACTTTTATACCATAGCAACCATCTGAAAACTCCCTAGCAACCACCTCCAACACCATAGCAACTGCCGAGAAACGTCTTAGCAACCACCTCCTACACCACAGCAAGCACCTGGCAACGCTCTAGCAGCCACATGGTAAACCAGACCAACAATCCAGAAACTCTTTAGCACCTCCTACAAATAGAAACTGCCTAGAAACGTCTTAGCAACCAAATCCTACACCGCAGCAAGCAACTAGCAACACCCTAGCAACCACTTCGTAAATCAGAATCAGAATCAGAAAACTTTATTGATCCTGGAGGAAATTGCTTTGACCCAGATAGCATAGCAACCACCTAGAAAACTACTTAGCAACCCACTACGACACCATAGCAACCACCTTTTATACCATAGCAACCACAAAAAAACGTAGTCTTTTTTTTTTTTACTAAATAAATCATACCATCACTTTTGACCGGGAACATGACAGATGTTATGTTTGTGCTACTTTTTAAGAAACTTTTAATGGTTTAAAAATATTGTCCTTGGTGAACATTTAAATTATGTTCTCTGTGAGAAACATCATCAACATAAACAAAATGTTTCATCTTTAGTGTGTGTTACAGTCAAAATAATCTCTCTATAATATTTTTTCTTAAAAAAAAAAAGAGTTATATGACTTTATGTGAATGAGGCCTACAAGCCATAAATAGGAAATGGAAGTTCAAAACTTGTAATGTTCACATACATTTGAGTTAGTAGAAAGTTCCAACACAACATTAGGTAGTAATATATATATTTTCATGGATTTATAATCAACTAACATGTTCCCGGGGAAAAGTGACCTGGAAAACAAAGAGTGTTAAACCTAAATGAACACAGTAGGAGGGTTAAAGTATTGCTTAGCGGTTCAACACTCAGTAACGAATTTGAGGATATTTGGTAAAATTACACACACACACACACACACACACAACTAAAGGTGCCAGAAAGGTTTCTGAGGAGTGATGATGAAAAAGAGCCTCTTGCAATTGCCTATAATTCCTCAAAATTTAACAATTTTTGTAAATAAGATAAAACCTTAAGGATAACATTTAAGAATCTCTGCAGTATATGAAGGTGCCCTTTATACAAATCTTTTCTTAGAACTGTACATGTAAGCTAAGAACCATGTTAACATGTAGGAAGATGCTTTTTTTCCAGGATAACAGGAAATCAAGATTTTCTTGTGAGCATCTGTGAAATGATGCAACAATGTGTGCTATAACGACACGTCTCAAAAAGACACAGAGTGAGTTTTCACATTTCTCATCGTGTAACACTCTCCAAGTCACTTCAAGCTTGACCCTCTCTCTGCACATCTCAGGGAAATAGCACAGCCATTAATTGGCAATTATACTCAGCAGCGGAGAAATGAGCTGGTTTTATTCCAAACACAAAAACTACTGCACACGGCCATTAGTCTAAATAAGTGCTCTCCTCTCTTACACTACATGTTCCTGATTCTGCTGTTCATCTTAGAATAACCTTGGATACTGTCTCAGCAATAAGGGTTCCTTACAGCGGTAGTTCATGAAGCATTCTGTGACCGTTGCTCTTTCCTGAAGTTGAAACAAAAGTCTGGAGCATCTGGGGGTTCCTGAGGACCCGCTTGAGAACTGCTGCTTTACCTTTTTTTAATCAAAAAATTCTTCTTAAAAGCTTTAGATTCCATGAAGAGCTATGCACTAGTGTTTCCTGTATACCGGTGGAAAAGTGCTTTTGCAGAAACATTTAAGTAGTAGGGTGTGGTGTAGCACAGGAAACCACACAATTCAAGTATCCAGATAGTTCTTTAATCCTTAGAATCTGAGCGACAAGGATCTGTGCCAGAAGTGCAATAAATGGTAAATTGTCGTCATACAGCCGTTCGGTGTTCCTATGTTATGTAGAACCAATGTTACTGTAATAATAATTTAAAAAACACTACTGGGGTTTTATAAAGACCAAATATGCCCACATTTCTTTTATTTTAGGTCTTAGGAACAAACGGAGAAAACACCAGAACTTTGAGCCTGGAAGAACTTTCAGGATAGTCTCCGCCCACAAGTGGATGGGAAAAACCCACAGAGGGAGGGGGGTCCAGAGAACGGGCAAGCGGCACCACGCTGAGTGAAAGCAAAGATCGGTTTCAGACCATTTTAGACCTTTTTTTTTTTTTGCCTGTAATCACATTTTACTAATACACTCTGAGTTTTAAGGTTAATGTTTAATGTATAATGATTTTATATAGAACCATTGCTGTATTAAAGAAAAGTGCATGGCTGATGCACATAGACCACTAACCTTTCTCTGCCAGGCTTAGCAAGTAGCCATCAGGAGCTCAGCAGGTATCAGCCATCTCTCTCCACTAAGCTCTGAGTAATCTTGCATCAATAGTGCAAGTGTGCAAGCAGGATTAATTTGATTTCCTCCTTTGAAAAAAGCAGCCACAATTTCATTCAGCAGGAAATTGGCCACCAGTGGGATTGCTGCAGTGACCGAGTGGGTTGGTTTGAGGGTTTACTTTCAACAGCATGAACAGAATCACATTACAGAGTCCGCAAGCGCATGGATTTGTTAGGGATCTTTCAACCAGAAGAAAAGCTTTTTGTTTGTAAAGATGGGCTAATTAGATTTTATTAGCAGAGCATGTACTGAGAAGGAGCACAGATGTTAATTAGAAAACAGTACATTTTCAGGGGTGAAAGAAGCAAGAAATGATGTGAATATCTCCTCTTTTAGCTGTTGCATATTTTTGGTAATTATCTGTCTCTTAAATTCTCTCAGTAAAAACATTCATTCTCAGCGAGTTCCGTTTGTTGGAAAAAAGGTCTGGCAGTATTTTCTGTAGATGTAGCTCAGTGGAAACACAAGCTCAGCATCAGTACAAGTTCAGCACATTTTTCAAGAATAGAAGAATAACCCCAACCACAGCAGTGCTGCAAATAAATGTGGCTTGTGAGGATATTTGACAAGAAATTAATAAAATGCTGTAGAATACTGCAGTTATCCACTGACATTATTTTATCATGCACATTAACTTTAAATACACCTTTGCTACACTTTGGACTCTTGATTTTAAGGCACAAATATATATACATATAAATATATATATATATATATATTTTTTTTTTTATGTCAGTGCATTTTTAGCACAAGGTGCTGTCTCAAGTCATATCGTAAAGTTTTTGTGACAAATAGAGACAGAGATGTTTAGATATTTATGAAAAATGATTAGCCGTTCAACTCTAAAGTATAAAGCTGCATCTATAAAGTTAAACAAATATAAAGGCTGGGTCCGATAAAGTGACAAAGCCAGTGACTTTAATGCATCTTTCAAATGCATTGAAAACATCATTTTAAAATGAGATTTTCCTTTGTAGTTTTTTGCCAGTGAAGCTTGTGCAATCAGAGTATGGATGGGTCAGCTGGTATCAGTCCTGAAATCCAATATTCAGTGCCTTAAACTTATGCTGAATTAGGGTGAAATCTAAACACACTCGATTGCTGAAGGATCGCTTGCTCAGAGCACGGTTTGTGCCTGACAGTTTTCTGTCCCTCACGGGAATGGCCTCAGAAATAGAGCCTTTAAAGTACCCTCGCAATCAAGCGCAATACACAGCAACTGCCATGCTAGCCCACTTTCCACTCACATCATACAAAAATGGTGCTGATGCAAAAGACCATCTTTGCCTGTGCGATCAACACTGTGCGATCAACAAGCTGCCTTCTTGACTGCATTGTTTTTCCAGCTTCATTTCCGTTCGACCTGGACAAGGACAGTTAATTTTCCCCAACACTGACTGATTGGATTCTGCCGCCAGAACATTCTGTTTTGACAAAGTCTGCATTTTCTTGCATGCCTTCTTTTATTGGCTCAGGGCCTTCTCTCAATATGGCTAAGACTAAACCAACATTGCCACAGACAAATAACATTGTGGCCTTTAATCTAAAGTAAACAGACCTGCCTGATTCGGCAACTGATTTTAAGGCACAAAAACTGCCTAGGATTCCTAGATGGTGTCTCAGTGAGGCATTTTATCCCTTATTTCTTGCAGTGTTAGCCCACACAATGCTGGCTACAGGATGACCTCGAGGCCCTCATCCAAGTGTGGCAGCAAGACATTGATTCAGCGCAAGCTTCCATACAAAGCCCAAGAGGCCTGCCAATGTCATTAAAGCCTTCAATCCCCTCTTGCCTCAGCCTCTGAGGCCAATCCAATCTCAGCACAACACTGCAACACATGGAAAACACCTGTGACATAACGATTCATTTGGCCTCACCCGTGGCTGGCCAGCCTGACCGGGAGAGGTTTAATCTAAGCAGAAATGACCCAAAGTCCCAAAGGATGGTCTCACCTGTAGGTCCAGTGCACTGAGTTTGCTCTTGTCTCCTGAGTTGCGTTTGAATTCCTCTATGGTCCAGGAGGGTTGTGGACGCTTCCCCTCAGCCACACTGGTCAGTCGCAGGTCAGTGTAGAGAGGGCTGCCCTTGACATGGGACTTGATGGAGGGGGGGAAATGGTGGGGGCTGAACACCTGCTCAACCAGGTAGGAGTCCTTGGGTGGCTTTGAAGAACGGTGGGCCTGGTGGGGGTCATACTGTCGATCTGTCTGTTGGGAATAACCAGGAGAAATTATTACTACAGCTCTGGCCCTTAGAAAAAGCTGGTCAACTAGTGGTGAAAAGAGCTGAAACTATAAATGGTAAAATAGTGTTTATCTACCGCTGCTAGAACACACTCCCCATCAGTATTAGTTCTGCACCAAATTAAAACAACATAGACTAGAAATGGACGGTCATTCTTGAGAAAAGAAAACATATCCTTCGCATTTTGGCAATGTTCTGTCATTTCAGACAGAAGTCTACAACGCTACTACAAAGCTTTCACAATGAAAGAAACGTAATTTCGGCCAGTCTGAAGGCCAAAGTCTTATAGTTATGGTTTGCCACTGCATAAGGTAACTGCATTTGAACAGCAAATAGTAAAATGAAAATACTGTTGACTTCTAAGAGTTAACTTGTTCAGTTATGCCTATGATGACAATCACCAAACCATTGCCAAATCAAGCATATTCAACAATATTCAACAATAAAATCCTAAGGCAAGTTTGTGACATAAAACCATGATTGAAGCAAAGATAATACAAAGTGGTATCAGTGTCTGGCTTTTGTTCACACTTGAGCATGCCCGGAATATTGCTGGACACATCCAGACGAATTGCCGGATCATCTTTTCTGGCGTTTGCACCCCAGCTTGTGTTTCACACATCACCCTGTCCAGGGAAATCAGGAACATTTACGGGTACAACAGCACTTGCAAAAGGGACTCGCTTTCATTAAATGAAGACTTACTGGTCTTGGAACTAGCATACAATGCTGTAAAGTCACTTGAATATTGCTAACATTGGTCAACTAAGGAAAAGAAAACAATCTAGTCATATTCTTGACCTAGCAGAAGGCCAGAAATCAGTGTCTTTCCATCCAATGGAGTTTTGCAATCATTAAAACATTTGCTACAGCGGTTCGCAAATCCTTTTCCTTCACAAGCTACACACTAAAATCAAACACTAAGTCTGCTCCATTGGGGACGGATAATAATGACAACAATAGGATGGACTAGCAGCAGCAGTTGTAGACAGCAGCAACTATAACAAAGGTTTAACCACCAAGAGACTTGACACATAAAACAATAATGTCGTGTTTGCAGAAATTATTCCTGTCTTGTTTGCAGTGCAGAAAAAACTTGTGCTTGTTGTCCATTATACAGCATAATATTTTTTTTAATATCTCTAACTCTTGAGCTTAGCGCTCTCCTAAGGGGTATCACAGCATGAATCTGCTGTATGCTTTCATTCTAGCAACAATGTCAGCATGATGTACAGTTTCTTTTTCGTGAGTCTGGACTTAGAAATGTTTGGTAACACTTTCTTTTTTCAGCCCCTTAAGTTCTAGGTGCTTAGGTAAATGTGAGGTACAGTCTCCAAAGAATTGTACAATTACTTTGGGTAAAATTAAGGTAAAAATCAAGATAATCTAACTAAATTCTAGCTATTTAGCAGATGAAGAATGTAATATCTCAGATAATTATACGACATTGTGAAGAAACATACACTAACTTAAGTACATACTCAGATAAGTACTATATAAAACCTGCTACCCCGATTACTGCCTTTTTCTGATTTACCTTTCTGCTTAAACAAATCCTGTGCACATTTACCTTGTACTCCAAATAAACAAGTGTGAGATATTTTATTGTTTCGGATGAGATTAATGTATAGAACTAATCTTACTATCTAGAACATGTTATATATTTTAGTGTAATAACTAGACTGATTATTCACTGTCACTCAAAATAATATTGGAGCTTGCCATCACAATTACCTGGACCTCACATTTGCCCAGTTAATACCAAGAATGTAAGTGATTGTAATAGAAAGTGTTACCAAATGTTTGAGATTTGAAATGATGTTCCTGCAGTAAAGGGGGATAAACTCTCAATTGATTCATTGGAGAAGAAGCGCTTGGCGAGCGGGTGTCTTTTGAACCCAACCTAGTTCTGTAGTTCATTTTTCTCTCAATGGAGAGTTTACATTAGAAATGCATTGTAGTCCAGGACTGGGCTTTATCTGCTAATTCTGATGTCCAAATGTTTGTAGACACAATGTCACTCCAAAACATCCCTAAGGTACAGGATGGAGATCCATTACCTCAGAGAATGCGGTTCGACTGCTCCACAGCCCAGTGCTATGGGACTCAGCATTCCTGATTTAAATGAACTGGGCTGAGGAGTGGTGGAACTGCATTCTTTACCTTTGGGAAGAGTCGGAGGGGCACTGTGTCTACAAACTCTTGGACACAAAGTCATCATATATTTCAGTAGATTAAGCCAAGTCCTGGATTACACTGCATTTACTAAAGTAAATTCTCCATTGAAAGCAAAAAGTAGTCCAGGACTAGGCTGAGACCAAATGTTTGTAGACATCATGATATTCCAACTCATCCCTACGTTACTAGATGGAGAACCATCATTCCAGAGAATCCAGTTCCACTGCTCCTCCGCCTAATGTTATGGAGCTTCATACCTATCTAGAATTAACTGATGCGAAAGGCAGTTTAGACATGTTTGGACATATAACTTAGTATCTAAACTGGTTTAACAACAAAAAGTGGGCCTAATTTCATTACTCTGACAAAGGTCAAGTGAAGGGAGACCAGAAGGGCACAGCTAGAGATCTGAGGTAAGGGAAAAGAAAGGTTCATTGCTTTTGGTGAGACAAGGAAGATTGAGAAAACAGAAAGAGGACCAAAAGAAGAACATAAAAGAAGAATCCAAAGTCAAAAGACCAATGCAGATATTTTTACATTGTGAAATATGTAATTTATACAGGCCATGAGGGAATAAGGAACGTGTTCAGAATCAGCCAAAACATCTCCACTTCTGATGACCACCCCTGCCTTGGACCATACTTTGCCTGCTAAAGATATGGACTCAGTTTCTAGTTTGCCCTGTACCTGCTGTCTTTTATCATTTCATAACTAATGCCTACCATATGCACTAATCAGTAACAAAATTAAAACCAGCGGAAGTTGGTGAGGGGGTTTATATTAAGCAGCAAGTGAACAGTCAGTTCTTGTTGGGTGTTGGATTGATGTTGGAAGCAGGAAAAATGGACCAGCGGGAGGATCTGAGACACTTAGACAAGAACCAAACTGTGATAGCTGGACGAATGGGTCAGAGCATTTCCAAAACAACAGACCTTGTGTAATGTTCCCAGTATGCAGTAGTCAGTACCTACCAAATGTGCAATTCATGTGGATGTTACTTTGACACCTAATCATCACTGCTGAGCAGGACAGTGACAAGTTCAGGAATGGTTTCAGGAACATGATAAAGAGGTCAAGGTGTTGACTTGGCCTTCAGTTTTTCTTTAGATCACAATCCAACTGAGCTGTGTGGGAGATGCTAACGAGTCCAGTCCATGGAGGCCCCAGCTTGCAACTTATAGGAGTTAAAGGATCTGTTTCTAACTGTGCCTTATGCCACAGCTCTTGTGGAGTCCACGCCTTGATCGGTGAGAGCTGTTTTGTTGGCACAAGAGGGACATACACAACATCAGGCAGGTGGTTTTCGTGTTATTTCTGATTAGCGTAGATACACTTTGTAGAAATACAATTGCAGATTGTAGCCCATCTTTTGCTACACAGTTTATTAGGCACACTCTTCCCCATACATCATCAGAAAGGGACCAACGAACCACCACTTTCCAGACATTATTTGAATTGTGGGCCACGCTTAGCCCAGCAGTTACTAGTTATGAAATCCAGTAGCAGACTGGGATTGAAACATCTTGGTCAAGCAAAGGCCACTAGTTGGGTGACGGGAAATGAGCTGCTAACTCATAGCCTGTAAAGTATGCTAGCCTCTCAGACATGAGGAGCAGGGGTTCAGGTATTATTCAGACAGCAAAAGAGATGAAAGATGAGAAAGAGCTGAAATTGGAGAGAGCAGACAGCTAACAGCAGATGGCTGAATAACAGCAAGGTTGGAAACAAATTGCGACACACAGGGAACAATGACATACCGAGGGTTTTAAATTGCTGTGAAAATTGGCTTGTTTGACTGATGAGAATCAGCTTATTGGTTTCTAGTGGAGATGGATGTAAAGCAGCAGCAAAAAATGAGATTCAAGAGACAGTAAGAGCCTCAGTGCAGCAATGAGAACTAATGACAAAGGTTAGTGTCTGGAGGCCTGAAATATGAACCATGACAACTGCTTGCCAAAGACAAAGTACTGATTGTAATGTTTTGGGTTGCTTGAGTCTTCAATTTCTAACAAAAAAGTAAAATTATGTTAATATTTAGTGTTAATTAAGTAGAAACAAGTAATACTGTTACTTATTATTAAGTGTAATTTTACTTTAGACATAAAGTAAAATTACACTTAATTAGGCTATAGACATAAAGTGTAGGTAAGTGTAGGTGGATTAAGTAAATAAGTTATAAATGTAGGCCTGGAAACAATTATTCTATTGTGGATTTATAATGATTCACTTTGAGAAGGGTGGTATTAGAATGCTGAAGGGTGGTACAAAAATGGGAAATAGTTCTAGAAAAGGTCATTCCGAATACTGAGTGATGGCACTAGAGTAATGAATACTACAATATAAGAATAGTATATTGTGCTTCTTGGATATTAAATGGTGTTACAAGAATATTGAGTACTGTAATATTTATAATACTATAATACTGCCTCAAGAATATTGAGTGGTGTTGCTGTGTACTATAAAATTAGAATAGTTAATGGTGGCTCTTGGATACTTACAGTGGCCCTGGAGTGCAAACCACACCAACAAATTACTGAACACAACAACAAATTGAGAAACACAAACTAATTCAGAAACAACAACAAAATCGAGAAACACAACAAATTGAGAAGCACAACAACAAAATTGAGAAACACAAGAACAAATTAAGAATCACAAAAACAAAACTGAGAAGCACAAAAACAAATGGAGAATCACAAAATCAAATTAAGAAGCA
>JBBPCX010000038.1:2814280-2829185 GCA_037974365.1 Hydrocynus forskahlii
AATTAGTTTGTGTTTCTCAATTTGTTGTTGTGTTTAGTAATTTGTTGGTGTGGTTTGCACTTCAGGGCCACCGTAGATACTGGATGGTTGTACATGGAAAGTGGTGCTAGAATATTGCATAGTACTATGAAATTGGTACTAGAATATTGCATAGTACTATGAAATTGAAAAAGCTTACTACAATACCAAAGCACAGTACTAATCCACTCAAATTTATACTAAATAATACAAAATGATGGTATTACAATACTTGAGTGTTCAATGTTCTAATACCAATAGCATGCTATGACAATACTGAATGGTGGAACTGGAGTATTAATTGTGGATATTAAAACTAAATAGTGTACTAGAATATTGAACAAAGGTACTTGAATACTATAGGCTGGTACCAGAATACTGAATGGTGGAACTAAAACACTGAATGGTGGTACTAAAATTGCTGAATGGTGGTGCTAGAATATTAAATGTTGTTAACAAAACTGAATTAAATGGTGGTAATAAAATGACAAATGGTAGCACTGGGGAGCAGGTAGTGACTAGTTCTACAAACCACAAGAAAATGCATTTTAAAATCAGCCGAATAAGTAGAATCTGTTTGATGAAAATGTTAACATTACAAACTTAAACGCATGGTGAAATATGAGTTCGTTGCTTGCTCTGATTTGTAACCCGCCTGGTCTGAACATTAACTGGCAATTAGCATTTAGGCAAAACAAGGCAACAATGGTTGTTCTATATATAAAAGAACTGTGCAGTGGTCTAATTCTGACCCTGACCAAACAGATGAATTGCAGAACTGCAGCCGCCCACTGTGTGCATGTTGGTCTATGGAGTGACAGCAGAATGAACGAAGGATTACAAGATAAGACCAGGGAAGGGGTTGAAAATTATATGTTGCATATAACAGCCCCAAGAAACGTGTCAGGGGAAAACCTCTGAGGGTGAGAAAGGATAAAGCCAGAAGAGAGGAGATCACTTTGAATGGAAAGTGGTGAGTAGATACCATGCCACATCAATAACAACAATGTTTTATTTGTTTTTCATTTTATTGCACCAGTTTGCCCTTTACAGTGTGTGGACACTTCATGATGAATAGTCCAATAGTAATAGTTCAAAATGACTGAACAAAATCGTGTTACATTAAAGTAACTGTCGTAACAATATAACAATGACTTCATATTCACAGATTTCCACTCCCAAGCACTAGAATGTTAGATGGTGGTGCTAGAGTACTGATTGATGGTGGTGGAATACTAAACAGTGTTGGTAGAACACTGAATGGTAGTACTTGAATATTTAATGGACATTTTATGATAAATGGACAAATAGAAATGGTCATTCCCAAGAACTAGAATAGTAGATGGTGGTGCTAGAGAAATACTGAATGGTGGCACTAGAATATTAAATGATGGTACTAGAATATTAAATGATGGTGCTAGAATACTGAATGGACACTTCACGATAAATGAACCAGTAGAAATGGTCCAAAATGACTGAGTAAAATCTCCCTACATTAAAGAACATTACTTGTCATAAATGTATAACAATGACCATACAGGGGGTCCTCGAGATACAACGGTCTCGACATACAATGTTTCGAGTTTACAACGCTCACTCCCACTCCCGCTCGGCTTACACCGTTAGCCTCGTATTTACGGACTATGTGGGCGAACTAGTTTGGTTGCGCACGATGGAAGAACACAGTAACACGGCATATGAGTGAGGGAGTTTTCCTTTTCCTTTTTCTGTGGCTTAGTTGTGTTTTTATGATTTTACAACTGTGTTCAGATCAGTAAGTGACTGAGGCTAAGGTGTGTTTCGACTAACACCAAAATTTGGGTTACATCACTGTCAAAGGAACGGATTTGTGTCGTAGCTCGAGGACTCCCTGTATTCACAGATTTCCATTCCTAAGTGACAACAGTGGAAGGGAGAAGTGGGTTTGAGCTAATTAGTGACACACTGATATAAACCAAACCAAATGGAGGATGTGTGGCACAGAAGAGTGGGAGGACGTCAGCTTCCCGGGGAAGCTGTTTTTACCAGCTGGCCAACAGGAACATGAAGGTTTTTGCAACATTCTATTATAATATGTAATATTATAATATATTCACACTGCATATAATACATCTGCTTTCTTTTTACAACATTACAAAAATTGCTGCCATGAGTGTGATATAGAGAGCTGCCTCATGTTTCTGGTAACAGCAGACCAGTAGCCACATTGTTTGGAAATACGGCTCATGTTAGCCATGACTTTATATTGCTATCCTGCATTCTTCCATAATTCATCCAGGTTCGGAGGAACATAGCTATATAACTGGACTTGAATGCCACCAGTTGCAGCATGATTCTCCCACATTCAATATACATCATCAGTTTAGTTTAACTCTAAAACAGTGCTTTGACTTGTTATGTCTGATTTGAGCTACTACAACAGTAGTCGACTAGAGCAGAAGGGATTAATTGAACCAGAATGAAGGCTCTCTTTTCTTGAGAAAAATGTCTTTTACACTTATTTTTAGATCACTGAAGCATGTACATACGAATGTAAATATTGTTGATATCAGGACAAATCCTTGTATCTCAATTTTTAAAGCTTTTCCCTTTTTTGCATAATTTGAAAGTACAACCCTGCGGTGGGCTGGCGCCTTACCCAGGGTGAGTCCCTGCCTCGCGCGCGTCGACCCTGGAATAGGCCCCAGGACCCAGAAAATGAATGCATGAATGAATAAAAAGAATGAATAAAAGTACAAGCTGCCTGTAACTCTGAAAAATGCTGAAATGTTATGATGAATACATCAATAAAAATGGTCCAAAGTGAGTTGGTGACTGTTTTCATACCTAAAAGCTTCTTGATATTTTTACATTGTTTACATTGGATTCTGTTTAGTTTTGGCGTAGCATTGCAATTTTATGAGTGCACTAAAGAATTTTGCATGACACCCTGTTTCTTGCTGCCATTACCTACATGGGTGGAGCCTCCCTATACTTGACAACAGTAGGTTAATAGACAGGTATATGTCCATTGTTGACACGTTGTCCAGTTGCTGGATAAAAAAAGGAAAATTCTCCTTCACATTTGTCGATGCAGCACACACCTTTACATACCCCTGCTACACCACTTTCTTTATCATCAGGTGCCGTTGCCTTGTTGTCCTCTCATATCCTCTCACTCCCATCCTCTTACTAAATAAGTTATAAGTTTCTGAATTTCTATGTTTTTTCAAGTTGACTTTTGATCTCCTCCTGTCTCCTGAGAGCATTTTTACTTCTATTTCTTCTGTTGTTTATGGAGGACTTTAGCCTGCCTCAGTTTCCTGTAATTGATCTGAAAGTCTGAATAACCCAACTGCAAACAACCAAATCATAGTTCAGTTTGATCCACTTCCTTTGGTTGGACCATATTGTGGTCCTCTAGTCCCAGACACCTTTCACGCCTGCAATTTTGGTTCAGAGAAAACTGAAATCAAGGTGGGTTTGAAATCACCCACAGAAAAAAATCAAATTGCATGTACTTACATTGAAAGTGCAGAATGTTTTTTTTTTTTGTCATGTAAAATTAGGTTTTGGGGGTTTGAGGTTTTGTTCTGACACTGATAATGCTTTATTTGTGAATAGGATGTCCTGGTGTTCATTCCCTTTCTCTCTCTCTCTCTCTCTCTCTCTCTCTCTCTCTCTCTCTCTCTCTCTTTCTCTCTTCCTCCTGTAAAGCTCCTGTGAGGTGTTACTCTGCCCTTTACCGGTACCGGCCTTGCCCGGACTCAGGTGCAAATTAAAAAAAAACAGCATGAGGGACCACAGAAGGCAGGGGGGCTCAGTGTTAGCCCAGCTCAGCACTCGCCCCGAAGAACTGGCCAGGGCTAATCAACATGCAACACAGAGCCTCATCTACTGCAGCATATGCTGAGGATGTCAGATAGAGACGCTCTGAATGGAGAAGAGACTTTTAGAGATAAAGGTTCCTCTAAGGGCAGATCTGCCTTCAGGACTGTTGCACTAAAGACGTTATGAGGTGGACGTGAGATAAAGACTCTCCAAAGAGCACCATCTTATAGAAGGGAAGTAGCAAAGGCAACTTGGTGGGGGAAATGCCAACCAACAAATGTAAATGTAAAATCTGTGATTTACAGATGAACTCCAAAGTTGTTAGTCATTCTGAGGATTCCCAGAGGATGTCCTTACAGATGTCAGCATTGTTATTGAATACAATACTGACTGATATACTGCACTGATATTGCTGCATATTGCGGCACTTATGAATCAATAAAAATAAATAAGGCTGGCCTGCATTGTTTTGACCAAAACAACACTTTCATCAAAACACCAACAGAAACAAAAGGGTATATACACTTTTGAGTGCAGGTGTTACAAAGTTAAATCAAGGCAGAAATATGAGCCCTTTAATTGTGTTGTTAGAAAATGACCCTATTATGATGCTACTACAATACTATTACAATTCATAATTTCTAGCAAATTCATTTTAAGACAAAAAATGTGATTCATGTTTAAAAATAAATGTTTAAAAGTGAGAAACTATAGCTGAATAACATTAACAATGAAATTATAAAACTGAATTAAAGTGCATTTCTACGGGAAAATGCAAAGTGTGACTGTTATTTTACCTGTGGTTGTTGCTAGGTGGTTGGTATGGTGTTACTAGGTGGTTACTATGGCACTGCAGGTGGTTGCTAAGGTATAGCTAGAAAATCTCATTTCACACTGCTTTAATGGATAATTTCCTTATTAATAACCAAAATGAGTTACAAATGTTTTAAATTCATTATATTATAGGCACGGAGGGCTAAATATAGGCTTATTGCACACTCTAAAATGGACTGGGAAAATGTGCTCAGCCACAAAAGAGATTCAAACAAACTCACTTTTGATTCATTCCAGTTATGGGGCTCATCACTCCTAAAGCTGCGTGTTCAGCGGCTTATTTTTACTCTGTTCTGAGAGTCTGGATTCTGATTGGCCTCTTGAGATAACTTAATGTTAATAACATCTACATAAGCCTTTCATAGTACTGACCTACATAAATGTTTTTAATGGTTTTATTTCAACAAATTATTGCAGCAAGTGTTTTGACAACTGACGCCTGTTGGAATAAGCCTTTTTATATGCTTATGTACATCTGTGTCAGTTGTTATGAAAGGCTTAAGTATGTGTTATGTAGCTTTATGAATACTGTTAAAAATATTGCCTTTGATTATGAACACTTCAGTAAAGAGTTTCTTGACGTAGTATCTATCAGCTCCATCTGAAGTCTACTTGCAAATACTTTGGACAATTATTTCCACAGAAAACAGAGGCTCAAAACTTATTGTAGCTGTCACAACAAAACCATGTTGTTTTTAATGTAATTTGACATTCTATTTTCTGAACTGCTTATCCTCATAGGGAAAAAAAGGTACAGAAACATCCTGCAAAGGTCACCAGTCCATCTCACTGAAGACACACAGACAAACACTCTCACACTCACACCAAGGGGCAATTCAGCATTTCCAACTTGCAGTATATATTATACTTTAGGCCTCGTCCACACAGATGTCTGAATCAGGTGTTTTTTGGGCATTTGTGGTGCCAGGTGAGCGCGGACTGAGCGCTGACTGCTTTTCTGCTCATTGGAGCAAACCGAAGTGTCCACACGGGCGTTCAGCCCCGGCGCTCGGTCAGCTGCGCATTCGCGTGGCATCAAAAAAACGTCTTCTTGGCGTCAAATTCTACCAAAATCCTCTCCTGCCTACGCTGCCATATCAGGAGGATTTTTAAAACAATAATTTGATTGGAAGTTTTAACGAAGAATAAAACTTTGTTTTCAATGTAGAGCTACAAATCAAGATGTCCAACATGTAAACAATGAGGAGAGAATAATTACTGCCCCCACAGGTGAATACATGAAACTACACACTGGACTGCAGGCTGGCGTTAAACAGCATCAGACGAATGCCAGTGTAACGTCTGACTGAAGTCAATCAAGCGCAGATACAAAACGCAACAAAAATGCCTATGGCATTCAGAGCATGTTCATTTATCCAAGATTCAAACGTCGGCGTGGACGAGGCCTTAGTGTCTCTGGACTGTGGGAGGAAACCGGAACACCTGGTGGAAATGCACACAGAGAATATGTAAACTTGCATACCACACATTACAGTACATAGGTTATTCTGTACATTGCTTACTTCTGATCTTGTTTACATATGCCATCTGTTATAAGAGTTTGTTGAGTAAATAGGGCTTCTGTTCTTTTTCTAAGTACAGACTGTGACGTTTGGTCAGCCTCAGTGACACCTCCAAAGGAGCCAGTCGCCTGAGTTTTAGGAGTCACACAGCTCTGGACACGCGGTATCTGTATGGGAATGAAGCGTGTGTGTGGTTGTTAGGTGCCTAGGCAACCCAGGTGTAGTAATGAGCTGCTTTAGTGCAGGGGCGGGGTTGCTAGGTACCTAACGACATGTCCACCTGTCATGAATGTCTGTAAGGGATTGGTAATTGTCCTCCGTCATGTGATTGGTTGCTTGCGTGTGCGTGTATGTGGTTATAAGCCCGTGCGAACCAGAGGTTCATTGTGTGGTCGTAAGAAACCGTATTGCTCTGAGAAACTTCAGGGCTTATTTGAGTCGGAAGAAGACGGCAGTCTGTTCTCCCCATCGTTCACTGGACTCTCACAAAGGGGCGTGAAAGCATGCTCTGCTGGCAAGCAGACATTTCGGACAAACGTGCACAGAACTAACGTGGATGTGTGTACTCCCTTCTCGCTTCTCTCCCTCTCCCTCTGTCCCAATACAGGCATGAATGTGAGAGCCCCGGCTTCCTAGGAAGAGGGGTTTCCGAGTGGGCTACTAAGAAGTCGTCCAAAGTGGAGGGTCTCGTGGACTGTGTGTGACTGTTTAGACAGACTGTTTCCGTTTACTTGGGGAGAAGGTCCCCCGCGAAGTTTTGAGTTACTCTGCACCCTTTGTTTCAGTGTGTGAAGTTGTGAGCCTGCTCGGCTTCGAGCCTTTGAGAAAACCCATTTACAGAAAACCCTCCAAGATTAACCATTTGCTGTCTGCTGCTGTGTCTGTTCCCCCCAGAGCCATGACACAGACAATTGCATCAAAATGATTGTTCTTGATTAGGATCATGATTAGGATGGAAAATGCTGAAATTCTCCTTTAAATATGCAGGACAAAAATGTATCATAACGTATGCAAGCTAGCATAGAGGCAGCCATTCAAACCAAGCAATAACAAACCCCTTAAAAGGACTTTGTCTCCTGAGGGACACTACGTTGAACTCAGTATCATATTCTGACACCAAATCCTTTGAATGTTTAGACACAGTGTTAATTAATAGCTAAATGTTAATTTGTTTCATGATTTTTATCCCCAAGATTAGGGCCGCTCATGTTCTATTTCCGTCCGTTCCGCAGAGCGCTCTTTGAACTTGGAACGTTCTGAGCAACAGCACGGCTGTCTGTCAGGCTCATCACACTGCAGACTCGTCTCAGCTGCAAGAACAGTTTTTCGAGCAGCACGGCCTGCTAAGAAGCGGATGTTGTGTTCCGAACAAGGCTGGAGATGACAGCCCGCTCGATTCTTCTCTCGCGCGCACACACACACACACACACACACACACACACACACACACACACACACAGTGACAGCTCTGCTGCTCAGAAACAGTTTGGTTCATCAGATGAGCACTATTATAGCCTAGGCCTTGTGGAGGTCAAGCTAAAAAGTCTGTGTAAGTATTTGGAAAGTGTGTATTATTTATACGATTTGTTTCCAAAAGTATACAGACAACCCCTAGTAATTTGCGAATTCAGCTCATTTAAAGGGAACTTCCTCATTTTTTCCAATTTTCCCAAACTAAGGAAGGATGTAAAAAATAAAAAAGTTGGTTTAGTGCAGAATGCTCCAATCTAGACAAACTTACCAAGTCAGAATTGCTCACAGAGTTGGTGAATGGAACCAAAGTTCTGAGTGATTAAAGAGAGGGTTAGTATATGAGATGGTTATGAATATGCAGCATTTTTCAGATTTCACAATCTTTTACTGTCATCAGCATTACACAAAAGACATGTTCACTGATGGGTTTGGAGAGTAAAAACAGTTATATTTGCATTTCAGATGCCTGGTTCTATTTACCACCACTATGAAGAAATAAAGAGAGTTGATAGTTTTTTTCTACAATGAACAGTTTCACTTTGTTTACATCTCAGCATCTGAATTATGCAGAAATGTTGACAAATCCATGCAATTCTGCCTTAAAAGTTGCACACATGCACACACACATGCACACACACACACACACACTGCTAACACAGGTGTTCATACGTACACACACACAGCTTGTGTAGTCTCCATAGAAAAGCACAGGCAATGGGATGCTCTAGTGGTTCAATGCAATCAAATCATCATAGGAATGTTCTAACACACACACACACACACACACACACATACATCTACAGTGCCAAAAAATGAGCTCCCCTCATTTCTTCATGTTTTACTTCTGAAGAACCAGACTTTTTAATGTAGTCTTGAGGAACAGTTCTCCAGTCGTCCTGAAGGACTTTCAAAGACTTTCATATTCAGTCCAGTCCCTGAACCTGACCGGTTTCAGAGGAATGTTTTTTGTTTGTTGAGCCACAGAGTGACCCACACATGAATCATTCAAGCAGAACAAAGAAACAGGTACAGATGATTCCAGATGATCAGGCGGTGATCAGTATACTGGTGGTGCTGAATGCTGAGTGGTTGGAACTCCTTTATCTAGGCTCCTTGTATCTTTGCAGCCTATCACAGTTAAACATTTGTTCCCATTTCTTTCATTTAATCTACTCAGTATGCCAAAGATAAAACAGTTTGTCCAGCATAAAATATTATTTTTGGACCAAACATTTTTTGATGGTTATTCACAGCAAAATTTTAGGAAATGAGGGATGGCTCAAGACTCTTTTATACATGTATTTGCGTGTGTGTGTGTGTGTGTGAGTGAGTGAGAGAGAGAGAGAGAGAGAGAGAGAGAGAGTGAGAGAGTGAGAGAGAGAGAGAGTGAGAGAGATGTTGATATCAATTCATTTGACCCACTGTTGTCCTGTGGGTTCTTCAGCTGCCGAACTAAATAATATCTGTGCAAAACAGCGATGCACTCTGAGCCCCTTATTTCTAAGTTAGGACCCTCAAGACCCTCCACACAAACATGCATCCTTCTCTGAACACTATTTCAATAAAAAAGAACTAAATGGCTTATTACTGTATTACATAAGCCTTGCAAAACAGAATGAGAAAACACTGAAGCATCCGACACTCCATCAGCCAAAAACATCCATAAAAGACTGCATGGCGAAACACACACTATTAGCTTCTCCCCGTTGCATTACTGTTTGAGAGTTTTGATTAAGTATCAGCTCCCTGAGGTGCCATTCAGAAAAATGAATCAGAGGCCAGGAGACTCCAGAGAAAGGATTTATGGCAGTGCAACACTCATCAACTCCCCAGAAGAGGAGAAACGCGAGAGAGGGAGCGGCACAGGAACTGGCTGCCCTCCACCCAGGCAAACAGCCAGATGGAGGGGAGAGAGAGAGAGAGAGAGAGAGAGAATGAGAGAGAGTGAGAGAGAAAGAACAACGGGACAAGGCATTGTTAATATCTGCAAAGTTAGCTGTGTTTGAGAAGCAAACAAACTGTAAAGGACAGGGGAGTTTTAATATCTGCATGGTTAGCTGTGTCGGCTAGTTAATGTAAACTAATTTTTTTCAGAACTGCATATTACTGAAGCTGAAAGAATTAAATATAACAGATTACTGCAATTTCATAAAATATGATAGTATAAGACCCTGCAAGGAGAATTAATGCTAACTGAATTTGATCATAATTGCACCTTACTGAAGCTGGAGGTAAAGAGTAAATTGGAATATAAACATTTTCTAAATAAATTGGACTATAAAACAACAAAAGAGGAAAACGTGTAAAGAACATGCTTGATATCTGCACAGTTAGGCCTCATCCACACGGACGTTTGAATCTTGGATAAATGAATGCGCTTTGAACGCCATAGGCATTTTTGTAGCGTTTTATATCTGCGCTTGATTGGCGTTACACTGGCGTACGCCAGCCTGCAGCCCAATGTGTAGTTTCGTGTATTCACCTGAGGGGGCAGTCATTATTCTCTCCAGATTGTTTACGTGTTGGGATCTGTAGTTTTACATTTTCCTTCAAAACTTGATTTGTCGCAGTTCCCAGAACAATTGAATCATAGGACATATTCAGTCCTCCAGAACGTTGACCGAACGCCATGTAAATGCAGTTCCGGCGTTTTCTTCATGTTTGTCAGGATTTCGGCAGAAATTGACGCTAAGAAAACGTTGCATGCATGAGCAGAAAAATGGTCAGCACTCAGTCCGCGCTCACCTGGAGCCACAAACGTCCGAAAAACACCTGATTCAGACGTCCGTGTGAATGAGGCCTTAGCTGCATCGGAACTGAATTGGTCCAATTTGTAAAATACTACAAAGAATATGAAGTTTTTCAACAATAAAGAAGAATATGTCTCTAGAGAACATGTGAATGTTGATATCTGCACAGTTAGCTGTGTCAACTAACTGATAGTAACTTTTGGTCTAAATTTGCAAATTATTGAAGCCAGAGGACTGGAAATATTGAAATCTGCATAGTTAGCTGTGGAGCTAATCTATGCTAACTGTATTTGTTCAAAATCCTAAGGATAGAATAGAATAGACAAGAATATAAGAATTCTGGAATAAATCAGATATAATACGAGTAATAAGAGAACAAAGCATGTCTCTAAAGAACATGAGAATGTTGATGGTGTCTATATAATTAGCTGTGTCACCTAATTGATGCTAACTTGGTTCAAAATTGCAAGTGATTGAAGCCAGAGTACTGGATTTAAAAAGAAAATATAAAGTTTTTGCAAATATATGCAAATTTGCAAATGATCCAGATGTTTAGTGTGATGGGGGTACAGTGTGTGTAGTGGGTGTCATTTTGTCGACCGTTGTTGTAGTTTTTGTTTTACTGCATACAGTGGTATTAGAATACATCTGCATAAATACAACTTGGGTAGTAAAACAGATTACAACTGCATATCAGCTGCCTCCTATTTGGTATACATATTTGGCTCACACCCAGATAATCAAGGTTAAGGGCAAGCCAGAGCTCAGCTAACATGTCGCTCATTTAAATAGAGGAGGCCCACAAGACTGTTATCTTAGCATTAGAAACACAGAGGTGCTTACATTCTTGACAGCGAAGGATGTCACAACTCCGGTCAATACCCTCTTTCAAATGCCTTTAGAGGCCCCTCTGTGAGATGCTGTCACAAATCACTTGCCTCTTTACGCTCTCCAGACCTTCCCAAGGACAAGATAATAATTACAATCCTTCTCCACGCCTGCTAAAGTGGAAAAAGCATGCATGGAGTTCAGTAACATGGATGTCCTCCACAATCTTCAACAGTTCGTTTGCATTCAGGATTTGCGATGCTCTGCTACCCTCTGTTTAAGCTGATGAATGTGTTAACTCTGGAGGTGGTAAAAGCTCCACAGTGACAAATTCTCCAAAAGCCTTGCACTACCAGTGTGCCTAATTTGACTGCATTTATCTTTCAGCTGATTGTGGCCTCACAAAGGCAGCCCCATTTCTCTCTGTGCTCATAAAATGAGTAAGGGATTGTTTGGACCTTTGTGAGAACTTCTCGCCATCGCAAAAGGGATGTGCTGTCAGCTAGCATTTTTACACAAAGATGCAGAAGCCTGCATGGGAATGTTGCTGGGGAATTTGAGGAACCAAGCAGCTCTCCGTCAATGCACATGAATATAGAGAGACACAAGATGCTGGGCTTAGCTTCAGAAGAATGTAATATGCTTAGTGTCTTACATAATGGGCCATAAATCTGTGGCGTACTGACTTTTCAGGTTTACTTGGAATTTGAGCCTCACCAACTGGCAAAATAGTGCCCTTGCATAGCAAACAAATCACCACTGCAAGAAGAAAAACAACCATAGCATGAAATAAATTACCTCTTTGGCTTTCCTGTGTCTGTCCTTGCCTTCCCCATGTCTGTCCTTCTCCTTACCCTCCTCTCCTGGATGACTGGAGTGGGAGACAGTCCTCCAGTCTCTAGGAGAATTGGTGATACTGGCCACTTTGGACTCAGTGGCGCTGTTCTCCTCTGTCAGAGACCTGGACGACCTGCGAGTCAACATGTTCTTTTTCAGTGCTTTCACCCTGAGGCTTTCACTGCCACTCACATCCGAGCAGCACCACTCCGTGTTCGTGTCCACTTTTATGTTGTGCCCCGTGGTGTGGCACTGAAACACATGAGGTGACAGCTTCACATCCGTCTCGATCTGTTGTGCCATGCCGCTGTCGCCAGGCTTCCCATTTGCCTCAGGTTCTTGAATTTTCTCATCCAGCCTGGTGAGCTTGGAGAGGACCTGGGAAATCTCTCCACGCACTCCTGAAAGGGATTCAAGCTTCTTCTCAATCTCACCAATCCTGAGGACCAGTTTGCAGACACTTGCTTTGAGCTCATCGTCCGAATTCTCCAGAGACTGGAAGAGACGGTCCAGCTTGATAGTAGACTTGCCCAGTTTGATGGTGTTGCGTTCGGGTGAGCTGTCTCCATCAGACTTAGTCACCTGTGAGAGTGAGCCATTACTGTTGTAGCAGGACGACTGGGTAACGCCAAGTGAGCCACACACGCTCATATCATCCAGGAAGCGAAATATGTCACTTATGTCATCACTTACAATCTCGCAGTCTTCCTCTGAATGTTTGAAAGAAGGTCTTTCGCCATATTTGTTGAGAATGCTGTATTCTTTCAGCTTCCTCTGTTCAGACTGCTCTGTCTGTGTCCCTACACTAAAGCCATTGTCTATGCTAGCAGCCTGGATCGATGGGCAGTTGATACTTTTGTCCTTGAACCTCTTACCCCCTTCTCTTTTTTCAGCACTCGGACCACATGCAATGGAGGTCATTTCCTTTATCTTCCCATTAGACTTCTTGGAGAAGCCTGCGGGAGAGGATGTGGACTTCTCTTTGGCACACTGGAAGTGCTGGTTGTTATCAATGGTGCTGATGAGATGGCGGTGATTGTCTTTTGGTATCTTGTTATTCAAGAAGGACCTCTCAAAGTCTGGCCCCTCATCCGCATTCAGACTTAAACTCTTGACAGGCCAAGCTGGCTGCCTGCCCTGCTTTCCCGACGTCCTCCTGGTGTTCACACACTCCGTGACTGTTGTTGGCCCGAAATATGTGGACGCCTGCAAGTCGTCTAGGCTCTCATGCTTCACTCGTGTTTTATTCTGAATGGGTGAGCTGACAGGTTCAAAGTAAGGGTTGCTGTACGGAAGCTCGAAGCTGTGATTAAAGAAGGTGGCCGGCTTGTGCAGCTCCCTCCTGTGGTAGTCTCCACTGCCTCTGGCACTGACTTTGGACTCAGTGGAGATCACATGGGGTGAAAAGGCAACGAGGTTGTGAAAGTCTTCTTTGAAGATATTCCGTTTTTGCACGCATGAGTGCACGGTGAAAGGCTCAGAGTTGGGCAGGTAAACATCCTTGCCACTTGGGTTGATGTGCAGGGAGTCCTGGTCGGTGGTGGACTCGCTGTCAATGTCCATGGGGAAGTAGGTGCTCTGCATCTCGCATGGAGGAGGACTGGCACTGGCGTACTGAGGCAGATGCTGCAGCTTATCCAGCGATGCTGCTCTACATTTCAGATCCTTGGTGACTCCCAGGAGGAAATTAGGGTCTGAGGTTGGTATAAATGGTTGACAGTTGTTGCACTCCAACTTGGGACATGGTGACACCCGGGAAACGTGATGACCCCTCCTGTCCGGGAAGTCATATGCCCTATCACAGTCATTGTACTTATAGACGTCCGTGTCAGACCTGCAGGACTCGAAAGACTGGTTCTTGTGAAACTTGGGTCTGTGACTCATCGGCAGCTTGTCCTTGGCCATCCCGCCGTTCATCTGGATGAGGTTGAACATGGTGACAATGTCTGCAGCCACCATGAGCTTCTTAGACTGCTGGTCCTCCACCGAGCACCTCATCTTGTCCTTAAATAGGGTAGCAGGGAAACTTGGGTCCAAACATGCTGTGTAGAACAGCAGGCTCCTCAGCTTTGCCAGGTGGACTAGGTCAAAGCGGGCACACAGGGATTTGCACAGATCCTGATATGACACAGTGCTGTACTTGGTGTCTAGTTCCTCCAAGATCCGCACGAGGAAAAGGGAATACTCAGGCACTGCATCCATTACTGTGGGTTCTCTGATTTCTTATCTTATAGAAGAGATGATAACCTGCATGGGGAGAGACTGAGGATTAGTGACTAAAGATACTGTATGGCTTCCAGCAGATTGATGCAATCTATAAACCTTTTTCCACCATGAACAAAGAATATATATATATATATATACATGTGTGTGTGTGTGTGTGTGTTATGTGTGTGTGTGTTATGTGTGTGTGTGTGTTTGTGTACATTCTAAACATGTAGAAAGAGAGAGAGAGAGAATGAAACATATTATATATAGCAGCAACATTTGCTATAGAGATGTTTAAGCATACTTTAAAATCTCAGAAGAACAATTAGTAGCCTGATTAAACCATAAACGAACTCTTACTGTTAAAAACGATTGTACTTGCAAAGAGAAGAGAATACGTGCAGTGCAATGCAACACACCATTCTAACGGTGCATATGAGAGGAAATGAATTGAGTTCTTGCCTGGGGTAAATACAGTAGCAGCCTCCAGAGACAGGAATAAAAAACAACTCTGAATTACAGCAGCATTTAATCATTCAACACACACGCACACCAACACACACAGGTCCTCTCAAACGTGTGCGTTACACCCAAAGTCAACTATGCCAAAAAATTATATATATA
>JBBPCX010000038.1:2829285-2852426 GCA_037974365.1 Hydrocynus forskahlii
TTGCGTTAAAAATATTAACGCGTTATTTTTTTCTGTGATTAATTAATCTAATTAACGCGTTAAATTCCCAGCCCTAAAAAATACTAAATCGCTCTAAAGATCTACTTATCCAGCAGAGTTAAATGACAGTGTCCTTTCTGACCTCGAATGGGCTCTCCCAGCCTCACATAAGAGCAGTGCAGCTGGCTGGCCAAAAACACTCCTAGTAAGGTCAAAAACTGCATTTTGGAGAAAAAAAACACAATTTCGTTTCCAGTTTCGTGCTTTCAGTCGAGTTCTTTACAGAATAGGTTCTCAACCCTGAAGCTCTCCCAACCATGCTTCCGACACATCTGATATATTAATTCACTGATTAACAAGACTTTCCCGTAACTGAAGAAGCAAAACAAGAGTTGTTAGATTTATTTAGACTTGATATTTCATACTGCTCTTGTCTCTGTGTCTCTGTATCTCTCTCTGTGTGTATGCAGTCGTAACATAAGCAGTTTCCGCCAGGATCAAACATGTTTTCTGGTTCTAATTCAGAAATAAAGAATCTTGAATATTTTAACCAACAGCTGGTAATTAACAGACTGTTCCTTATCACTTTATTAAGCAGCGTGCATCAGGTTTGTATTTATGCATTACATATCTTAATCCTTTGCACATAATTTTGGGTGTCCATTAAGCTAATGAATGGCATTTGCTTGAGTTGGTACATCAAATAGTGTTACAGTACACGGATCCAGTCTTGGTCTCAAAATTGGTCTAGTTATGGAGTTAATGGTCTCAGCCTGGAGTTGAAGAGGACTAGTTGAGTGAATGGCTTCCTTTATTTTCATTGTGTTTCTTTTGGTGTTTGAAGAGCATCTCAAACCAGAAACAGTACCATATATAGTGCACTCATTATAATTAAGAGCAGAATGACATACAAATCAACAACAGACACACACACACATGCATTTTGTGCCACTAGAAAAGTGTACAGACTACATTCCCACACTGTTTAACCCATCCCACTTTAACATGAGAACACATTCCTTATTTTTGATAGAAAATAAGCTGCATTGTCCCCTTATCTCCACCCCTTCCTCATTATGTCATGCAGAGATGATATAAAGTCAATAAAAGTGCTGGTAAGAGAATTCAGACTAGTTACTGCTTGATACATTACTCAGTAGCAGCTCGCTTGATGAGGCTTAATAAGAGCCTTACAGTGCATTATATTGTCCCCCTATACTGGAGAGTCACTGAAAGTTGGTTCAGGAGCATTAAGGAATGGGAACAGGCCTGACTGAATCTGTATCTATAAGAATCTATTTCTGAAAAATAAACTGTCTGGCAACTAAACTGGCAACCCGGCAAACCCACAGCATCTGATTCATTTTAAGGCTTAAAGCCAAAGAAGAGTGTATCAGTAAAATTTGATTTCAACAAATGTAAACAGTGTAAAACAGTCTAAAACCGGTGTTTGCCCTCCTACACTCTCGCCATTTACAGCTCTTTCACTGGCCCGCTCTCCGGACATCCTCCCTCTGCAGGTTTACCCCACCCACATGTGGGCGGAGACTATCCTGAAAATTCCCCTGCTTTCAAATTTCTTGTGCTTGTTTCAGTTTGTTTCTAAGACTTAAAATAAAAGAAATTTGGGAATTTTGGGTTTTTTTTATGGGCATTTGTGTGTGACTCCAGTTTTAAAACCCCAGTAGCGGATATAATTATTATGACATGTTTTTTAAATGACAATAACTTTGGTTCTGCATAACATAGGTACACCGAACAAAACTCAGCATGACGTCTGACACCTCAAGCATCAACTCAAACCGGAGGGAGCTTTCATGCAATGAGATGTTTTGTGGTAAAATGTGAATTTACCACTTGTTGTGCTCCTGCTGCTTGTGTTCTAAGGCTTTAGGAGTGGGAACAGGATTGGCTGGACTGGTCCAGGTGTCACACTGATGGAAGGATAAGAATCTGTATTCTGACAGATATGTACATCAAATAAACCTGCAACCCAGTGTACGCAAGATCACAGCATCTGATTAATTATAATCCTTGGATTTTGCTTCTATTACCAAAGACAAGGACATCTGAGAGCTCAGTGACCTTACTACAAAACGAGGCTGTATTTCGGTCTTCTCCTTCATGTTCAGCAACCCTCGGCACCTTCAGCAGGGTTTGTGTGTGTTTTCTGAATGTCAGCTCACTGTCTCTGAGGGATCATCACAACAGCGTCCTCCTCGCCCTGATCTGCCGCGCACAACAACAACGGCGGATGTGAATCTGATGTTGCTGCATCAGCCGCATGGAGGTGAGATGGCAGACACACCCCGAGACTTCACATTTTCACCTTTTCTCTGCACCGCAGCAGCATCTAAATCCCAGGATCCCCTGCTGATGCAGTAAATCGGTGGCGCATGGAATTGTTCCCATCATGCCTTTTGCTTCATCGGTGCAGAGAACTGGAGCTTGAAGGAAAAGACTAGAGAAGAGCAAACAGCCAGCTTGATGTTAATGAACACCCCCCCCCCCCCTCGAAGTCAACAGTTATGTTTCTTTGCTATATGTAAGCTACATAATTCAGCTATATAAACTACAATTACATTCAATTGCAATTTTGGTGTGACAGATCTATCTACACTTTGTTTAGTTGGTTTTGATATTAAGAAATGGCAAAATCAAGGCTGCTTCATCAGGTGGTTGTGAGTTCGATGCCTAGTGATAACACAGTCATCTGTGGCCAGAAATCCAGGAACATAATTCCCACTCCTCCCATGCTAGCCGGCATGGGTGTCTGTTACCTGACCTTACAGAACTGTCCTAATCCAAGCGGAATGAGCTGTCCAATGATATTACATTACACGCAAAAAGCATATATTAGCCTTCACCTCCCCAGCTATATAGCATAGTCTGATAGATAAGACTTAGCTAGTGAGTAGGAATTGACTAAGGCTAAAAACTAGCTACTAAAACCAGGAAGAATTCCCCACAAAAAAAAACATTTTTTGCCACAAAACAACTTAATCCGTTCAAAAATGTCTCCTCTTACAAATACAAATGTGGTTCCATACAATGTACATGCTTATCATTTATAAATGAATCAGTAATGAGTTATTATTAGAATAAAAAGAGGTACTGAGAGGTTGGTATACTCACACGCCTGTGCCACTGAAATGTTTTCTTAATGACTCTGGTTAAGATAAGATTACCCTTTACTACTCCCACTAGTGGGAAATTTGCATTGTTACAGCAGCAAAGTGGATCAAGAGAAGAAAGTAGATGCAGCAAATTAAAATAACCAACAGAATAAAAGCTATACAACATTATAATATAAAAAGTACACTATACAAAAAGTGCACTGGAAATTCACTTTGAGCTGCTTCTGCATTGAATATAAAAAGCTGAATCTTTGAGTTGATTTGGTTCCAGTGTTTTTAAGGGCAAAATCTATATTCTGGATCTCTCTGTCGGTAAGAGTTTCTTTTTTCCCTTATATACTCTGCCCAGGAGGCCGACATTAAAGATACAATGTGATGGTGAATACAGGAGAAGTTAATAAAGCAGCAAAAAGAATCCCAGCAGATCTGTGCAGAGGTGCTTTCTGAAAAAGACTATTTAATTGAGGTAGGTAGAAGATGACGACATGCAAGCGTTAACAGTGACCAGGTTTCTAGGCTCTTGATTTTAAATGAAGCAGCAACAATTTGCAAGACAAAAAGACAGCAATAAACTGATATGCAGTTCAAACATCAGTGAATATCATGACCTTGGTAAACTGCAATATCATCTGTATCCACTGGGTGGCCTAGTGGGTTGCCTCAGGACCAAGAGGTCATGGGTTTGAATCCTACCTTCAGCACACCACCACTGGGTTGCTGAGCAAGATCCTTAACCCCAAGTTGCTCCAGGGAGACTGCCCCCTGTAGTTAGGGAATGGAAGTCACTTTGGATAAAAGCATCTGCTAAATGCCATAACTGCAAATGTAAATGGCCTCTGTGAAACCAGATCTTGAAAAGGCTAATTTGGCAATGGGGACTTATGAAAGCTGTAAAGGTGGACATGGCAAATAAAAATAAATCTCTTGTGCAAAAACGGTGAATTAACAGCGGAATATAGCATCTAGCAGTCTTAAGAAAACTAGAAAAAATGACAATAAACTAGTAAAAAACAATAAACTGTAAAAAGTTCTGGTTCTGAGCTATTTCCTTTTGCACTGTTTGTCTTCTTTTATCCTTCAGTTTTATTTATTTTATCGCTCATAGTATGTCATACTGTATCCTAAACCACATCTTCAAGTCTGTCCCAGCTGAATGAAGAGCTGGATCTGGTTTGAGTACGTTGAGAAGTATTGCGTTTAATTTTTAAAAAAGGTTTGAGTGACTATTGACTTCAAGGAGCTTTAGCCTTATAGCTCCAGTTCTAAAGAAGCAACATTTGGATGCCAATCTTGTTCATTGCATATAAAGTGTAAAATTGGATAACTTGCTTGTAGAATACATGTAGCAATATTCACATTCCTCCTTAATGATCTCACTGTCCTGAGAATCAGGTGGGAAAATGTACACAGGACAAAGTGTACCATGTTTGGAATATTTTTGTGTGCTACAACATGATACAGGTCTTTTGGCCCATTAAATATTTGGGCATCCTGTAAGAGATCAGGACTATGTTTTTAACCCTTAGAACTCAGAGTGTATTAGTAAAATCTGATTTCAACATATATAAATGGTGTACAAAACATTCTGAAACCAAGGTTTGCTCTCCTACACACTAAGCATTTGTTGCTCACTCGGCCGCTCTCTGGAACCCCCCCACCCCATCATCCTGAAACCTATCCTGAAAATTCTGCTGGGTTCAAAGATCTTGTGATTTTTTAAAATAAAATAAAACTTTTGTGGGTGACACAATATTTAAAAGCACAGGAGCAGTTATTATTGCATGTATTTTAAATTACTATTACTGTATGGTTCTCTGTGACATAGGAACACCAAACAAATAAGAAGTCGTTTTGCTGTACAACAACAATTTAACATTTGTGAAGCTTCTAGCATGGATCTGTACCGCTCTCTTTCTAAGGGTTAAGCAGTGCTTCATATGTAACATCCTTGAAACGCTCAGCGAGGAACACTATAGAGTCCTAAAAGAAAGCTGATTTTTTTTTTTTACCTGTAATGTTTTGATCAGGACCTACTGATGGGTGTCGGTACCAAGAATCTCATAACAAGACAAGCAGAGTGATGTAAAGGATGTGTTTTTGCATTAGAGCACAACATTTCAATTAGGGGTATATAAATGGGCTCCATCCCCCCAAAAGCCTTTTCTCTGCTTCACTGCTATAAAACATTAACCATGGGATGACCTCATCTGTTAAAGAACATAAAGTAATAGAGGCTCGCTTTGACCAGCTCTGAAAGCGCAAGTGCTTGTCTCTCTCTCTCTCTCTCTCTCTCTCTCTCTCTCCTTTCTTACTCTCTTCTTTTTTCGCTCTCTTCTCTCTTCTTTCTAGCTCTCTTTCTCCTCTCTCCCTCCTTTCTTTCTCTTTCCTCTCTTTTCCTTCCTTCTCTTTTTCTCTCATTTCTTCTCCTCTCTCTCCTTTTGCTTTTTCTTTTCTCTTTCTCTCTCTCCCTCATCTCTCCTTGTCTCTCATTACTTCCTCTTTTTCTCTCTCCTTTCTCTCTACTGTCTCCCTCTTCTTCTCTCTCTCTTCCTACTCTCTCTCTCTCTCTCTCTCTCTCTCTCTCTCTCTCTCTCTCTCTCCAGATGCTGCTGCACCCCCTTCAGTTCTCCACACTCGTATCAAGCTCTAAGTTCAGCTAAATTCAGGCTATAATTAATATCACACAGTCTACTATCTGGATGGTGAAGGCGAATGCAATATACAAGTGGCAGAGCGCTAATGTTCCTGCCAGGGACGCGCAGCTGAACGCGATGACATTGCAAGACTGATCTTTCTAACAAACTTCTGCTGAGGAGCAAAAAACCCCCAGTGAAGTAAAACTCCAGATTTAAGAATTGCTTTTGGGGTGTATTTCTCAGGATCGACTTTCAGCACAGTCACTAAATTGCATTATATTTTGGTGCTGAATCCTCCTAAAAAAAAAAACCCAACGTGCCGTTTTTTTTTTTATGGATGTGTCTCCATGTGCGGAGATAACAATGAACCATGCTGAGAATAATACAATCTGAGGCTGCTTTGCTGCTCCTTTGAGATGATCTCAAATTCATACTTAGATGTGGTTCATTGAAAGCCAAAGGAGCCAGCATATGTATGAGGACGGCATTATATTTTATTATTCTTACCATTTTCTCTGTGCCTTTTGGGTTTATGCATATGAGATCAGGTTTGGAGGAGCATTAAATAAGGAAAAGAAAAAAAAATGGGTGAAAAGCAGCAGGATAAAAAGGCAGAAACCAAGAGCTCCCGCACTCTGGAAACAGGAGTGACCTTCACACAGTCCTTCATCGCCACCCTCGAGCCACGGGGTGGATTTACAGGCGAAGGGAGCAGGCCAGGTGGCCATTTGTCAAGAGAGCGCCAACTGATCTGCATACCGCAGGATGTTGTCAATGCTAAGGTGAAGGAATGCCGGTGGAGGCGCGTATGAAGACAAAGAACGGGCAGAACACGAAGATGAACAGTGGGAAGATGTTGGATCCTCAGACTGATGATTTTAAAACTAATTAAATAGCTTTTAATGACCTTCTACAGTCCCGTATTCAGAAAAAAAAATCTTTGTAAAGGTGTTCAGAATTTCTATGAAATACATGAAGATGTTGCCTTGCAACATTTCGTCCTTGTCGGAACAAATCTATCACCATTTTTAGTTTTTTAACATCATTTGAAAGCACAGTTTACCCTGTTTGTACAGGTGATGAACTGACCAATAGAAATGGTCCAAAATGATTCTGGATTTTTTTTGCATTTATTTATATAGAATCTTATGAAAGCTTTTTTCCCTCTCCTGTAGAGATATGTTGTTTTCTGACAGAAAACTAAAGCTTACATATTGCAACACAACTTATTTTACCCAGTAGATCCTTTTATTACATGATACCACCTGTGCTGGGAGGGAGAATGCTTCCTCTAAATCACGCGATCTTCACTATATCATTTTGAATGGTTGCGGATGAGCAGCTAAACGCGCTTGGAGGAGAGCACTAGTTGCCAATTCTGTTAGGTCATCTAATAGACACCCATGGGGAGAGCAATCCCACCCACCCAGAGAGAGCGAGGCCAGTTATGTTCTGATGAAAGCTTAGCCATGGATGGGGAGTTAAACCTGAGACAATCAAAACAACAGTTTAGCACATGACCATGTCTAAAGGAGAAGGAAACACAGTTAAGAAGAGCTAATTTGGCTGGTAAGCAATTTGACGACCAAACAAATGCGAGCTTCATTCTTACTGGCTGAAAACCAATTAATGCTTGTTGTGCTTCATTAGCCTGCTGTTGCCACGAATGATACATGAAAAGTAATAACTAATAATTATGGTAACCAGAAGTAAATACATCAATTATTTTTCAACCTGACATCACTCTGAACATTTTATGACAAAGTTTTTGTTTCACAACTTAAGATCCATAGAACCTCATTTTCCATTTAAACCCTGAAACTGTATTGTTCTAAAAGGAACATATTCAGTGTATCTTTGGTTCACAAAAAAATGGACAACACAATGTAATAAGGCTCAGTCCCTCTGTGTTACAAGATATTAATTTATTTTTGTATAAACAATTCACCAATTTGAATCAAATCAGCACCATTGAAAATGCATAGAGTGGCAGTTTATGTACCAATCATGTGTGCAACTAAGGACATACAGTACTGGGAAATATACGCAGACCGGCACTATATCAGTAAATGAAGCAGTCGGCACCAAACAGCCTAGTTCTGAGATACGAAGGCAGCTACATTTCAGTATTAAATAATGACGACAAAACGCATGTCGGAAAAAATATATAAGGAAGAAATGAGAACACAAGGAAACTGCTGAATTCCACAGTAGTGAAACTTGTCTAGCACCAAATGAACCCTGTGCTGCCTGAGAAAACAGGGGCCAAGGTATCTAAACCCACACACACACACACACACACACACACACACACACACAAACTTTCTCTCTCTCTCACACACACACACTTACAAGCAGACTGGATCACCCTCACCAGTGGGACTTTTCTGTGAAGCACAAAGTTCACATTTTACACCAGTACCCAAAGCGATGCACCTGTTATTGAGGTTAAAACCTGTTATGAACGTGTGTAACCCTTTCAATCTCGCCATGCACTCAAAGTTCACCCAAAGATTTTTCACATGAGGATCACGTTTTGTGGTACCATTCCTTTCCTCGGATTTTGTCACTGTCCAATAAATACAGTACTGTGCATAAAGGCACCTCTCATTTCTTCATATTTTGCTTTCAAAGATCCAGACTTTCTTGTATTTTTAATGTAGTCTTGAGGAACAATTCTCCCGGCATCCTGAAGGACTTTCAAAGACCAGTTTCAGAGGAATGTTTTTGTTTGTTAAGCTATACAGTCAATCAATCAAGCAGAACAAAGACCATCTAACTGAAGTCCTGAACCAGTGAAGAAACAGGAGCAGGTGATCAGTATAATGGTGGTGCTGAATGCTGAGTGATTGGAACTCCTTTATCTAGGCTCCTCATATCTTTAGACACTTGTTCCCATTTATTTAATATAATCCACTCAATATGCCAAATATAAGACAGTTTATCAGGCATAAAAAAGTATTTCTGCACCAATAAGGTAACTCATAGCAAAATATATAGAAATGGGGGGGGGTTCAAGACTTTTGCCCAGTACTGTAAATCACTGTAAATCATTTTGAAGCATTTCTATTGTTGCATTTTTCACAGTATACAGAGCAGGTGCAGATTCAGCTGATGTAAAAAAATAAAAAGTGAATAAAAGGAGATACATGGTTTTCACTGGACAGTGACTTTTCTAAGCTTCCAACGAGAGGATGTCACAGTTATAGACTGCTTCTCCTTACACAAATAAACTAATGTGCAATGGTGGAAAATAAAAACATTGAACCATCCCTTTAAACATCAACAGAAGGTACATTTAGTAGGACATTAAATATAATGCAAAATAATATACTGTAAATAAAATTATAAGGTGAAAATTGGACCCTTGAGCTGTGAAAATGACTGTCGTTCAAATCAGAGGCAGTTTGAGGGGAATCTGGCCACCCTCCATAATGAAGAACAGCAAATCGCTAGGGGGCGCCAGTGAGCAAGTCCACAGTGAATGGGAGTTAAAGGGAAAATGTTAATTAAATGTTGCATTTAGTTATGCAAGATGTACTGCACATTTTTTATGTGCACCTTGGAGTACTGCACAAGTTTTATGCACCTTTGAGCATCCATGAGATGCAATAACAACTTAACCACTAGGGGCAGTTCACCACAGCCGCTTCTGCCGTCTGAATATCCTGTTTACTCACCATAAACACTACAGTCTCCTCATTCAGTGTTAAAATCTTGGGCTAAATCATGATTAATAATCAGAAAAGACATTTTCATGCCAGCTGGGAATCCCCTAGTGGATACAGCTTTTAATCCATGTAGACAAAAGGTCCACAGATGAGTATGTGACAATTACCACTCATGCACAGAACTCTGGAAGAGTCTTTAGCCACACCACAAATTCATCTTGGCGTTTTTCAGCATCACAATGATCCTAAACGCCCTGTCAATGCAGTCAAAGCACCTTGATAGTAAAAGTCATGATGGAACACCATCAGTCATTGATCGGCCTCCTCAAAGCCCAAATCTCAACATTATTGAAGCAGTGTGGATCATTTCGTCAGAGAATCAGCCAACGACCAGAGAAGAGCTTTGGATTTTCCTTCAAGAAGCCTGGAGAACTGTTCCTGAAAACATTTAAAGAAATTACATAAATGCTTACCTAAAGCTGGTTAGAATTATACAACCTCTTTGTGTTTATACTGTATTTACATGTATGTTTGCACATGCTGCAATAAATCACTGTGCTGATCTACTGTCTCATTTCCCTGCAAAATATAAAGACATGAGGGGGTGGCTCAAGACTTTTGCACAGTACTGTAGCTGCACTCATCAGTTAACAGAAGCAGCCCTAAAACAGTTTGAACATCATAGATGTACATAAGACACTGTTACAAAGTCCCATGTTTGAAATATTTTAGGCTGTTCTGTTATGAAAGCACATTATTTAACCATTTACTATTGGACACTTCAAGCGCCCTCTAGTGTCTGACCACCTGGAAACACATTACTGTGGCAGTTCTCCTCACTACAGACTCTGGATTTAAAACTGCTCTGAATCTCACTCAGTCATGTGACCAGCCCTGTGCCAGTAATATAAACATAAAGGCAAAAATCTTACACAGAGCACCTTTAGACCACCCTCCTACAACACCTGCCCCAAACTGTCCACATGGCCATTTCTTTGTAATAGAAGATTGTACTGGGCCTGAAAACCAAAGTCCAGTTTAACCCTCCCAGCTGCAAGACAGGAGCACGTTTTTGAAAGCTCAACTTTTCTACTATTTTATATCTCAGCTGGACATTAGCATTGCTGGATTCTTGAATTGCTGACCACCTGCATTCTCAGCTGCAGAGACCAACCATCTGTGGAATATGAGGGTTAAAGTTCTGGATTATGTGCTGCTTCAGAATGACCACTTTTCTTCCCTTTCATTAACAAATGCTGATATTAAGGCAATGTTATTTTAGCATTAGTCTACGCAGGACTGTGTGCTTATCTCCTGTGCTCCTCTGCTATAGTGTTGACTCAGCTTTAGGTGTCTTGGTGGTCTTTTCTCGCAAAATGAACCGTTTAAAAAGGGGTCAAAAAAGTCACACAAGGATCGGTGGGTGCGGGCGAGGAGGGTGTTTACACATATGGAAAATATAATGAGAGGAGACAAGCATGGAGTAATTAAGCAATGCTGTAGGCCATTTACATTACAGCAGACTTTCATTTTACCTCCCACTGATTCCTATGCAGACCAACAGCAGCCTGAAAAGAGAACTGTATTGGATTAAGTTGAACAACTACTAACGTCTATGCAAATTATATGTGTTTTAAGGGGCATTTCCTTATGTATAACATGTCCATATGTGTTGAGGTCAGTGTTGAGAAGTGTGTATAAACAATCAGATTGTTGACACTGGTTGAAAAACAAAAAAAAAACATAACGTTGCCATCCACTGACAAAAAAAAAACTGTTGAAACTAAGTTTTGCATCTCCATTTTTGTTGTATCTGTTTTGTTTGTTTGACATTCAGATCAATCGGAATTGTAAATTAAATTGCTGTTAATTAAGCATGAATTAATTTCGAAAGTCATGATGCAAGATAAAAATGAAAAAAATATATAATAAATGAAATGGAGATACGTGATCCAACCATTCGGACAAATATCAGTACACTACAGGAAATGTAGGGGCGGATATGGCTTCCATTGTTTGGAAATCCCTAATAGAACTGATGATGGTAACGCTGGAAACTGATCAATCAATTAATCAAACAGATTAATCGGCCATGAAGACAATCTTAAGTCACAGCCCTACTCTCTGCACCAACTCTGGTCCTTAAGATTTACTGTAGTACAGAGTTTAATTACAAACATACTCTGTCCCTGGTCACCTAAATGTACTGCAGATGATCCAGCCAATCATGGAGTTATTAAAGAAGTTAACTCTTAGAACGCCAGCGGCCTGTGTCACCGATGTCCAAGGTCAGTTTGTTGGAGTGATTTACCTGCACTTTAACACTGCTGGCCACGCAAAAAATGACAAATCGTTGTCATACGGCAAAAAAACTACGGAAGTTCCCTCAGTTTGTGCTGATGGGCTTTAAAAATTGCCAAAAATGACCAAAAGTCTTTTATTTTAGGTCTTGGGGAAAACCCACAGAGGAATGGGGGGTCTGGAGAGCGGCTGAGCGAAAGCGCAGCAAACGGCAAGTGTGTAGGAGAGCAAACAAACTGTTTTAGACTGTTTTTTTTTAAGTGGTTGAGTCGATTGTGGTTGAAGCTTGACCTTGCAGGAAGATTCATCTCCAGGACCAGGGTTGGTTACCACTGCGCTACACCTTAAGCTCAAATCTGAAGATAAACTGACACTCTGACTGGCACAGATTCACATCCAACAGTGCAAGCACCTCAAACCATATGCTAAAGACACTGAATAAGACTGAAGAGTCATTTGCACAACAAGAACAACCAAAGCGACGGCACAGCACTACTGATAACGTTGAAGAGCAAGAGCCCACGGGCCATGGGGTTCTGAATTACATGTCCTCTTTCAGGGACGTAATGGACCTCTTTAAGACGTCCGGGAGAGGAGAAACCTTAAAAGTAAAGAGAATGAAATAAAATAAAATAAAATAAAAAGATACAGTATGGTGGGGTTATTGGCCAACCAGTGGCTTTTAAAAAGCAATGCTAGCCAAATGGTTCTTCAGAACTCTTCGAAAGCCGAGCTTGCTGTACAACAGCCAAACCGGGATGCTAAAGAAGTCTCCAACGGCCTCCTAATATTGTTAACCTTTGGTTTACAGCGAAGAAAAAAATAAAGTCATAGACCTTTTGCATCCTTTTTTCAAGTCACAACCTTAAAAGCTTTAAAATCCCATTTGCAAAATCCACTGTGTGCCTGTTACTGCTTTTATACTGATTTTCACTTTTGTTAATCTCCAACAATAATATAAACAGTGTCACTTAAGACAGTACAAAAAAAAGGACATCAAAAATAAGCTGCTACGTGTTAACGAGTGCCAGGATCATTAACTCTTGTCGGACATTGTGTTGGCGTAAAAGTCTCTGCAGGTCTGGCAGCAGCGTTGGTACCAGCGCATGTCCTGGCACAGGTTCTTCTCCCGGATCACTCTGCAGTACACCGTCCACTGGTCCCCTGTGCACTTGTACGTCAGCGCCGCTGCCGGGGACACGACAAGGACAGGACAGAGGCTGTTAATGTTGTTAATGAGGATGAAGTCAAGAAAACAGCATGCGAACACTCTGGTTTCTGAGTTTGAAGACTGACTGACTTTGGAAATCTGATTTTTTTTAAGACATCAAGCCTGTCGCACCACTTGATGCCCAGTTTAACTATTTTCATTGCATGGAAATTGGAAGAAAAAAGGAAAAACAGTACAAAGTAAATACATGTTTCATGGCTAATCCACTTTTTTCCTTAAATATTCAGAGACAGCAGAAGTGTCACGTTTACAGTATAGCAAAACTGTAGAGCTAGACCCACTATCTGTAATAAAATTACAGTACAGGCATTCAGAATAAACGTACTCATTTGCATACTGCTCAAAAGACATTTGAAGGAAAACGTCAAAAAAAGGAAAAATGGGCAATTACACACAACAGGCAAAAAGTCTCGAGCCACCCCTCATTTCTTCATAATTTATCTACAAAGATCCAGACTTTCTTGTATTTTTAATGTAGTCTTGAGGAACAGTTCTCCAGGCTTCCTGAAGGACTTTCAAAGATTCTCATTTTCGGTCCAGTCCCTGAACCTGACCAGTTTCAGAAGAATGTTTTATATTTGTTAAGCCACACCGTCACCTACATATTAATCATTCAAGCAGAACAAAGCACATCTAACTTAACACTAGAACCACCAACATTCCAGTCCCCCCTAGAACCGCCAAGGGGGGGGGGTCATTTTGATACCCCTGCTGCAATAGCTTCAGCGATGCTAAGATGTCATTTCTAGAAGCTGTGAAGTGGCTCATTCCCATCTTCTTTTTTAAATAATAATTGAGACTTGACAAAATAAGTGTTTAAAGTAGATATTTTTGCTGGGGTTTTTTTGCAAATAAATAAATATTTAGTTCGAACAGGTAAAATACCTTCTCAAAGTAACGCTGCACGCTCCCTCTCTCTCTCCCTTCGTCGCTCACACATGCACGCACACACATTATTTACCATCAGCACACACGGTGTACACTTTGACTGTGCACGGTCCACAAACTGCATGTTGGCACGTCATGCACATTTTTGTGGTTTTGTTTTTTGCGCACTTGTGCTTTACACTGCAGTTCCTCCTCTTCTGATTGGGGATGACCTGCAAGATAGCTGGTGTTTTTGCTGTACGGGTCAATGTCTTAAATTTCGCAGTATTTTAATCGATGGTGCGCTGTCAAAGTCGTCACAAGCATCTAGTGTTGCTAAGCAACAGGAGGGGCGTGGCACGAAAAATGACAGCTGTACACGGTGATCTAAATGAGGGGGTAAAAATGACTCCTTGGCGGTTCAAGGAATAAATGGTCGTATTTAATTTTCTTTTTATCACACACTCACCAAAATCCACTAGATGATTAATAAAGCCATTTTAGACAAAGTCATTAACTTAAAGATGTAGGGGTTTTATTTTAACAGAACAAGCCTTTGAAAATGCCAGGGTGTAAAAATGACCCCCTTGTCGGTTCTAGTGTTCAGGCCTGAACCAGTGAAGAAACAGGTGCAGATGATTCCAGATGATCAGGCGGTGATCAGTATACTGGTGGTGCTGAATGCTGAGTGGAACTCCTTTATCTAGGCACTTTGTATCTTTAGACACTTTGCAGCCTGCCACAGTAAAATATTTGTTTGCATTTCTTTCATTTAATCTACTTAATACGCCACAGATGAGACAGTTTGATGGGCATAAAATAGTATTTTGCGTCAAGAAAGCAATTCAAAGCAAAATATAAAGAAATGAGGGGTGGCTCAAGACTTGTTGTAGTTTAAACCAAACCAGGTTTGTTGTTCCTCGTCAGTGTGAGGTGCGGTTGTCTTACCCAGTCTGGGAGAGGTGATGGTGTTGACATTGACCTTTTCGTTGCACGCCCCCTGGTGGCACTGTCGGTATGCTGGGGGCTTTAGGACTATGGGACAGTCGCTGCCATGGCGACCCGTCACCTTGTGCATGCACTGGACCACTCGAGACTGCAGACCACGCCCACAGGAGGATGAGCACTAAAAAAAAAAAAAACATCAACAGATCAACACTGGCAACTAGACTGGAACTGGCATTCGCTGCACTGTGTGAGGGGGGACATCTCTTTACTGTAATATTAGCCTAATTCAGATGGAATTGTGGAGCAGTGGTGATTTGTTCTTGAACAGGTGAGACAGATGGCGTTATTTCTATCCAAATCGGTATTGCCTGGGTTTTCTCCTTCTATCCTTAGGAAAATTATAACATTTTAAAAATCTCAACTGTCATCTGATAAATTTAGTCCATATCTCATGTGCTTTTTCAGGCACATGGGGGAAAAAAAGGTTTCTGACCACAGCTATTTGCCATATTTTGGTCTCTTACCAAGCAAATCCATAATAAACACTTCTTTAACAGCAAAACAATGGATGTCTTGTTTTGCACAGTAGAGTCTCATCACACTGAAATTGTGATTATAATATAATGCGAAGGCTAGAGTTTTTATTAAAAATATACACATTTAGGCCTATATAAATTAGATAAGGTCTCATTTACATCATTAAATGCCTTTTAAAAAACTGCTTATATAAAAAATATACCTTTAAATAGCATGTCGAATGTAAAATACATAAAGCCAGATTAAAGAGTTTAGGCCTTTAAACATAATTAATAAGAACAAAGTAGGGAGAAACCAAAAGCAGAGATAAATGCATTTTCAGAAACGACATCAAGACCCAACAGCAACTCAAAGAAGTATCGGTTGCAGTACTTTGTTTTTTGTTTTTTTTTTGTTATTTTCTGACCTACCGTTTCAGAACTTTCTGTAAATTCTGTACAAGAGCTATCACCATGTATCTCCACAACTATCTCCACCGCTATTTCCATTTATCTCCACAGCTACCTCCATGTATCTCCACAATTATCTCCATGCATCTCCATAACTATCTCCATGTATCGCCATAAATATTTCCATATATCTCCATATATCTCCACCGCTATTTCCATTTATCTCCACAGCTACCTCCATGTATCTCCACAATTATCTCCATGTATCTCCGCACATATCTCCATGTATTTCCTCAGCTGACTTTTGAAGGATTGGTATATGAGCAATGTTTCAGTTTACACATGCGTTTGCCTGGGCCTGTCCTGACCAGGTGTGGTATATGATGAGATGCTCTTTAAACCCAGTGATTAACGCTGCCCTCTGTTCCAGTTCTGAATATAAAGCAGCGGGTTGGCGTGCTGTAAGCATGAGAAGCAGGGGTTGTAGCCTCCCACTGCGTGACGTAAGTGATGCTAAAGGAGGGCAGTTCTATGATAAATGCTGTCTGGAGGCAGAACTCCTTTACAATGCAAAATGCAGCAGCTCGATTAGGCCATCCTACTTCTCTCCACACGCAGTCTTCAAAGTGTCGGCGCTTCTCTCAGCCTCCACTTGACATTTGTCTTGATAAAGAGCCTGGAGTCCTGAGATTATCTAATTACAATAATTTGCAGTTGTTATGCAACCAGCCTTTTCGGGGCATGTCAGAGGCAGCGACTCTGCGGATCCTACACTTATTATAGCCTGTAAAGGCAGAAGGTGGTCATTCTGGGGTCCATAGGGCCTTAGAAAGCCCTGTGTAAACCAATCTAATAAAGCTATAATTTCGTGGGAGATACCGTACAGTCACGGGTCAGTGATCGGTTCATTTTCAGTGTTAGTGTACGGAAGGCGTTGCTCCTACACAGAACACGATGACTGAATCAGGTCTTAGTGTCGTTTTCTCAGCAGATTTCTGATGAATAATGCATCATCAGGCTTGCTTTGAGAGGCACTGGTGATAAAGTGTCAGAATCAGTGTGAGCTCGTCAAGCTCGTGCTCTCTCGACTTTGCCGAGAGGCCTTATTCACGGGTAAAAAAAAAAAAAGAGCAGATACCAAAATAGTCTAACACACGATGACTTTTGCCCACCTGGAACACATTCAACCCGTTATTATGGCGTTTTTCCTCTGCCACAAGGAACCGCACTGTATTGTGATGAAATGTTTTTCCATTACAAATAAAGTGACCCGGACCCGAGCCGTACCCGAGCCGCTCAACAGCAGGGCCAAAAGTTGACTGCACTGCTGCTTTCTGATCGGTCGAAATATCACGTACAATGTTCAATAGAAATACATTACTAACGACTGGGATGTTGACAAAGCACAAAGCACAAGAACTACTAACTGTCTGGGCTGAAGACAAAATTTCAGGCGGAGTTTTAAACGTCTTGAGAAATGTGAAGGTGTACCAGGACATCACTAACAAGTTAGCTATAAATAACAAAACACCACAAAATCAAATATCACTTACTAATTAGTAACTGATTATAGTTTCTTATTAGTACAATATTTATTTACTCATTAACTGTGTACCTGTTTAATAAACTGATAATGAGCATCTTATAGGCTTAATTAAAGCACCCTTTATGACCCTTTATTATGTTCTTAGGCCTTCATGACTTTATTTTTAATGTAGTTCTGTATCAGTTGTCGTAAAAAGCTTGTGTAGGAGGTGTGTAGCTTTAATGAAGGTCATGGTTTAGTAAAGCATAATCAAAATCTACTGACTTTGGAGCATCTAGCCATGAAGTTACACACACATACGCTGCCTCGTTTCAGAGGTGTCAACTGCAAAACAATCTTTACGCCACTATCCAAACTTCTTTCATCGCCGTCCAATATTTCACTTTTACAAGCAGTGGCGGGGCAGTGAAAATCAAATCAGCGTGCCGGGTCTGACTCCTTCTCCGCCCGGCTGCTGCGGGAGCGTATATAAATAACATGGAGGGGGATTGTTACTAGAGCTGGCTGGATGGCTGCAGTGTGTGTGTGTGAGGAGTGGAGCTCTCTTGTAGCCTCAAATGCATTTTTAACAAGAAGTGACATCCCATAGTGGGCACCAAAGCCTCTTAGAGAATATCCCATCCACTGACCAAAGCCACTTTCCAGCCACAGGCCTGTGGCACCGATGTGCAAGGTCAGTTTGGCGGAGTGATTTACCTTCACTTGAACCCTCCTGGCAGCACAACAAACGGTAAATTGTCATCATACAGAAAAATAACTCCATATCTAGTTTGTTTTGTGCTGATGCTCGAGGTGTCAGACGACATGTTTGGTCCCGCAGAAATGATGAAGTTATTATAATTTAAAAAACAAGTAATAATAATCTCCATTACTGCGGTTTTAAAAATGGTGTCACACAAAAATGGCCATTTAGAGCAAAACATGCCAAACTTTCAGGATAGTCTCCCCCCACAAATGGGTGGTGAAAACCCACAGAGGCAGGGGGGCAGCAAACGGCGAGCGTGTAGGAGAGCAAACGCCGGGTTTCGACTGTTTCACAACGTAAATATTTGTTGAAATCAGATTTACTAATGCACTCTGAGTTCTAAGGGTTAAGAATAACAATCTGCTTTCTCCTTCCAAAGAGTCCCATTCATTTTACCAGCAAGCAACAGTTCTAAGCGAGTCCACAGAAATCTAAGCGAGTCCACAGATTGAACAGAAAACAAAAGTTGCCTGCTGGGTGTAATACAATTTGATGGTAGCCCAAATGACGATGGAACACGGGCAGTTTCAATATTGCAGCCAATAGAGAAATGCAGTGTCTAATTTTGTCATTTGCTGCCAGCACTCACACAATGTGTTTCTGGTAATTGGAAAACAATGACATTCAAAAAACAGCCGGGCATCTGATCATCCACGGTTGGAGAAGAGATCTTGCTGTTTAGTCAGAATAAACTCAACACGGTTTCCCTGAATCAGCCCGGCGGTGCCAAGCCTGTTGGAGCCAGTCACACAGCTAAACTGCCAATCTGCTAATCTGCATGTCTTAATCTGTCATAATCCCTGATCAGGATAATCTATCTGGGTTAATTAAGGCTGTTTTTGAAGTGACGGCCTATTTCTCTTGGCCATTCACAGCTGGAATTCTGGTTTTGTCTGTAATGCATTCAGGCAGCAGACGTACTGCAGATAAAGCAAAAGCTTCAGTTACAGTGATAAGCAGTCAAAAGACTGCCAACATTTCAATAATTTGGTTCTGCAGGGCAATAAACTTTCTTGACAAAAAAATGACAGATTACCTCAAAAAGCTGATCAGCCAAGACATGTGCCTGATGTTCATTCAGCACTGAAAATATGAGGCTAATTTAGCCAAAAGGTAATGGGATCTGAGTACAATTAGCAGCAAACACACTGTACACTAGATGGGAAAACAACCTGTTGGTCACTGATAAAATGATTTTAGTAGAAGTTTATAATCCTCATGGGAGAACGTCAAAAGTGAGGGCCAAAAATTTTTCCCATTAGCCGAATGGTAGTTGATCAGCCAAGGCACATTTAGTGTCTTTCATTTTGCACTGGGGCTATGAAGCTAATGCTGACTTCTGGCAGTATATGACATACTGTCAATGTGGAAAAAAGCATGGTGCTCCTTATCTGTAGACCTTCCCTTCCTTCATCTGTGCGGATATTGCATTCTATGAAATATTTTGTTAAAAACACTTCCTCCTTTTTCTCCTTCTTGATACTGAAAAATTAATAACTTTTGACATAAAAATACCATACTGTGCCAAAGTCTTTATTTCTTTATATGTTGCTTCTCTTTGACACACTGAGTAGATTAAATAAATAAATGAAAGAAATAAAGGAGTTTCAGCCACTCAGCATTCATCATATATATATATATATATATATATATATGTGTGTGTGTGTGTGTATATATATATATATTTCTTCACAAGAATACTGGAATATGGTGTTGACATTTAATGTTAAGGCATCACATCACATGGGAGCAGCTGAAAGGTGATATGGTCATGTCAGGAGCATCGAGGGGGATGTGAGAGTTCCCTTCTTTGAGGTGCGTTTTTATAAACGGTGGCCAGGACAGCCCGGAGGGCTCCAGCAGCTGGCTGCCAGCTTTGAAAGTCACCCATAAAAGCTAGTATTAAATCGCTGTAGAATATGACTCTCCCAACAGGCCTGGAGTGATGATATGTCTGAGAGATTTACAGTGCTGTGACTGCAGGCAGGAGCAGGCTGTTTGATGTTCCTTTTTTATTTCTATTTAAAATGTCCCAGGACATACACCATCAGCAGAAAATTATAATAATGTTGTACATGTATACATGTTTATGAGCCATGAACATAAAAATGGGTCATCTACCAATGAAAAACAACAACAAAAAACCTCACTGGCAACTTCTAACTCTTGCTGGGGTGCAGTTAGGAGCCGTAGCCCATCTGCTGATGCACAGTTTGTGTTAGCCACCCTTTAGGCCTTCAATAATGGTCACTTTATGACCACACACTTGGTGAGATATTTTAGACCAAGTGGCCAGTGAGTACGTATTCTAATAAAATAGTCAGTCAGTGGAAGGAAAAGTTGGGTTTAAAATAAAAAAATGTGTATTTAAAACTTAGCTGTATGCTAATGTGCAGTCGCAGCAGCCTTTAGTGAGGTTAGGAGAGCTCATTACTGTTGAACACAATACTCAAGAGGTTGAGAGAGAGAGAAAAATAGAGCAAGGCAGAGAGTGAGAGTGCAGTAATCAGCTCTGCTGTTGTAGAATGGCTGCAGAAAGGTATTCAGCAAGGCCCTACATGCATCAGCAGGTCAGTTAATGCACAGAGGGACGCATACACACACACACACACACACACACACACACACACACACACATTCCAAATCTGACTCAGCTCAGCATGCCTTCTGCTACTGTTTTATTCCTCGATCTGTTTGTTGTCCAACAGTACGTGTATGTATATAAATATATATGTATATATAAACATGCATACAATAGCTCACAAAGGTAGTGTACAGCTTGTATAACAGTGTAAATTTGCTGTTCCCTCAAAATAGCTAAACACACAGCCATTAATGTCTAAACCGCTGGCAACAAAAGTGAGTACACCCCTAAGTGTAAATGTCCAAATTGTGCCAAAAGTGTCACTATTTTGTTTGGCCACCATTATTTTCCAGCACTGCCTTTACTCTCTTGGGCATGGAGTTAACTAGAGCTGTAGCTCCCCAGTGCCGGCAGCACTCACGCAGCCCCAAACCATGACACTCCCACCACCATGCTTGACTGTAGGCAAGACACACTTGTCTTTGTACTCCTCACCTGGTTTCCGCCACACACGCTTGACACCATCTGAACCAAATAAGTTTTTCTTGGTCTCATCACACCACAGGACATGGTTCCAGTAATCTATGTCCCTAGTCTGCTTGTCTTCAGCAAACTGTTGCAGGTGCAGATGATTCCAGATGATCAGGCGGTGATCAGTATACTGGTGGTGCTGAATGCTGTATACTTGGAGCTCCTTTATCTAGGCTCCTCGTATATTTAGGCACTTTGCAGCCTGTCACAGTAAAACATTTGTACCCATTTCTTTCATTTCATCTACTCAGTAGATAAGACAGTTTGGGGGACATATAGTATTTTTGCACCACTAAGGTGATTCAAAGCAAAATATACAGCTGCATCCTCCCAACCAAAGCTGCTCCCAAGCCTTTCCAGGAAAGTAAGATAAAAAAGCACTTTTTAAAACTGTGGCTCAAAAAAATGATTAAAGGGGAAAGCCAGAAAATGGGACACCTAACAACCACGCAAGACCTGGTAGACCACCACAACTGTTCAGCTAAGAACAGTGCTTCATGCTTTCACCTTTGAGATGAAAATCATTCTCCACACTTGACGCAGATCTGAAAAAATCCACAGGTGCTCCCGTCCATCCATCCACTGTGAGCAGATGACTCAACACTGTGGAAGGTGGAAGATGTGGATGTGGAAGATGACTCAAATCTGAGGCGTGGAGGACGGTTTAATGGGCTGAAGAGTGTAAATGTGATGTTGAGAAGCAGAAAATGCAGTCGACTTTCTAAGACTGAACTTTGGAGGAGTTTATAAAAGGCAGGAAAAATGTTTCTGCAGAAACAGGGTGAAAGCAGGTCTCAGGAAAAGAAATAGTGCCATCCATACTGGCGCCTCTTTAAAACGTACGTATATGTTTACATATGAAAAGGATATATACAGTACTGTGCAAAATCAGAGGCGCCTGTGCAATGCAAACAAACAAAAAAGCATTAAATGATATCAAGATTTGTTTTGTTTGTAAAAATTACTTGCTAACTGGTTAGATGAACACAGGTTTGGTTCCAGATTTTGCCTTTGCATGGATTTGTGAAACTTATTCAGCAGCTCCTGAGTTAATCTAATAAAGTATGAATTGAACTGAAGCAGGTAATTGAGATATTTGATGAGAACAACAATGTAAGACTGGATTAATTTTATTTGTATACATTCTAATATTTGCTTTTAAAAACATACTGCTCAGCTAAACAGGTTTTAAATATTATTTAGATATGCTCAGGTGTCTGAAACTTTTGCACAGTACTGTGACTAATATTAAAGATTAAAATTAAATTAAATACACTTAGTAGCCAATTATTCTCCACCACTAAGGACACACAAGCAAGTGCGTTCTTAATGCTGGTCCTAAGTCCGGATAAATGGGGAGGACATCTGGTGTAAAAGTTCAAATATGCAGATCAAAAATGAGGATCATGAATCAGAATTCCGGACCAGATCCCTTAAGGCCAATTTATTAGAACCAATAGGGTTCCTGTGGAGTGGGCCTGTGAATGGAATCTCCTATACAAGAGAGTATAGAGATGTGTCTTTTCAGCTTCCGTCCTTCACTATGTGTTTGGTGTCGGAGGCTGAGAGGCTGTTCTTGTGTTAGTCATTTCCACTGAAGGCGGCAAAGGCATCGGTTTGGCTGCACTCACTGCTGGGCACTCAGGCAGAATATCAAGTGAAAGGGAACCGCAGGAGGAACATAAAGATCACTGTTTACACATCAGCATGTGTGTGGGGAGGTGCTTTGATTGACTGTGGGGTAGTGTGTGGGGTGTGTGACTGAGAAAGGGATGGAAGCAAGGACGGAAGACGAAGAGAGAAAGAGAGAGAAAGAGAGAGAGAGAGGGAGGAAATAGATAGAGAGTGAGAGAGTGAGAGAGGGAGGAAAAAGATAGAGAGAGAGAGTGAAAGAGGAAAGAGATAGAGAGAGAAAGAGAGAGAGTGAGAGTGGGAGGAAAGAGAGATAGAGAATGAGAGAGGGAGGAAAGAGATAAATGATAGAGAAAGAGAGAGAGTGAGAGGAAGGAAAAATTATA
>JBBPCX010000038.1:2863416-2883178 GCA_037974365.1 Hydrocynus forskahlii
CACACACACAGTATTTTTATTACTGTAAATTAAATGAATTTTTTACTGTATTTACCTGCTTATGCCAAAGAAAATGACATAACACAATTTTTCTATAGTTCCTGCTATACCATTATCAGTCTATTTATCATTCCATTTATCCACCCATCTATCCTTCTATTTTTCCACGTTTTCATCTATCTTTCCATCTCTCTACCTATCCATCCACCCATCTACCCATCTGTAAGAAGAAGTTTAGAGTTTTCAGGTAAGCAACTAATGTTTCCCCTTCACCATACAACCCCCAACAACTGAGAATGACAGAGCAAAATTGGTAGTGGGTAGACATGTCTTCAGTTTCGCTAAATATCACTCTGTTCTAATATGACACGTAATCAAAATGTCTTCATATATTTTTTGTGACATCGCCGATGGTACTGCAGCAGACGCATCCAGAAGAGCTACCTGTTGAGCTAACCTCCTCTCTCTCCTCCTTCTGCATCTGAACAGTCTGTAATCCAAACAGAAGAAACAAGGAGCCACTATATCTGGATATTCCTCTCCAAGCGCTTCCCACCCTCTGCAGAAGTGGGCAAATGGTCAGGCTGCTTTGATAAGACGAGGAGAGATAACAAACATGAATAAATCTAAACAAGGCCATCCATTATGAGGCCACTTTCTGCTTTCGCAAGGTCCCCCAAAGTTCTGTCTAAGTGTGCACAGTATAGAGGGAATCACACGAACCACAGTGGTGTTCATTTTCATAAAAAAAAATCTCACAAGGGACAGAAGAACTCTGACTGGCTTTTACAAAACAAAACTAGGTCACAGTTTGAATGGAGCAGCACAAAGGCTCAGAAAGTCTTTTGATTGAGAGGCTGCTGGAGGAGTTTCTGGTGGATAAACCCCCCAACTGTGCCCAGAGCTGCACGTCAGTGTCCAGACCACTTTTTTAAAATAATTGAGCAAGGCTGCAGTGGACATTGCCGTAAATACCAGCAACGCAGGTTAGGCAACAGAACTGGGCCTGACCTGCGTTTACTGGACACCATTATATCACTACTTGTGCATTTTTAAACCAATGACGCATGGATAGCTATGATAACTTAAAGCGACACTCCCGTCAAGGTGAAAATGCTAAATCGCTAAATGTTGTAAACACGCCTACTTGCCTCCCACATTTGTCCTAGTTCTTCCAGGAATTAAATGGTCCGGTTTAAAGAGTAGGAAAGCGTCCAGCAGGCCAACATTTTCAAAATCAACTAAACAAATCTCCCCTTGTACCCCAACCCCCGTCAACAAAACGAATGAGCCTGCAATTGCAGACAAAATGAATCAATCACCCCACCCCCGTTGACAAAACACAAAACAAAAAACGCAGCACAATATACAAAGTAGTGTCTTTTATGAAGGTCATTTTCATATGGCAGGGAGGGTCATTCGCTTTATTCGCCCCGACATCTGCTGCATTTAAAACTTCAGGCACCAGCTACTGTACATATTTTCACACTTACAATTTCCATCACAGTGGCATTCGCAGCCCGTGACAGCACTGCTGTGAACGTTAGGGGCTGATGACTGATGGGACCAGGTGGCTGACATTTCACCTGATTACGATAGCTTGTCTGCTCTAATTAGAGGCACTTTAGAAGGGCTCAGAGCAGCCTCTCTGAACAAAATGTGAATGCCTGCAACAGAGAGGTGGAGGAGAACCGTCTGATGCTTGGGGTTTGGATTTAATTAAACATTTTCAATGGAGCCTTTTTCTTTAGTTCCTTTCTTCAAACACCGTTGCTCCCTTCGCCCGCCCTGACAGTACAAGCAGAGTCTTCTCCGAGCCCATAACTGGGGCACAAATCCGTCGTCACTCACCAAAGAAAAGGAGCGAAAAGACTAAAGAAAACATCTATTATGTAACAGGTCACCATAACACTTCTACATACAGCTAGAGTCAATATACAAAACTTGCCAAAAAGGAGGCCGAGTAATCCCAGGATACTCCAAACATGGGAGCTCGCTCAGAATGTTTAGGCTAAGTTTATGGCGCGGTCAGCTCATACGCAGTCTTCTCCGAAAGCTTCCTACGGTCCTCGCGGAACAGGAAACTTCACAGTAAACCACCACAGCAGGGGAGCTTATAAAACTGGGGAGGCACTTCATAGCGGCAGATGTCAAGATTACACAATCTACTGAACTGTGTACTACTCTACTATACATAAAATAGGGAACAGAATGGATGAAGCTTCAGATGTTCAGCCCAAATCCCAAATGCCATTCCTCCCAGCCAGACATGAAAAGGTGAATGCGATTCGCTTCAAGGCGCTGATCAAAGAGCGTTCCATGAGATGCTGTCGAGGCTCCTGGGGCCGGGAAGCTGTCCTCAGACATTTCTCCAGACTTGTCTTGCACCTTCTGACCTCGGGATGGTATGTATCCATTATGGTAGCTGATGGGGGCATAAGGGCTTTCACAGAAGCAAGGCTTGTTCACGGTGTGGCTAAAGAACAGCTCCGGTTCAGTGGAGCAAATATCAACAGGATATAACAAGGCCATGCAGCTCGCAGGGAGGCGCTGACTGAAACCAAAAACAGCCCTCACTGGTGTCAGGACATGAGGAAAAAAAACTAACGGTGGTCCAATACAGCTACAAAGCAGTCAGCAGCTATTTCAGAGCTACATCAGAGGGTTCAGCTGTTAATTGACAGTTAAAACTGACCTAAATGAATTTATAAGGTGAGTTAATATGGATGATCTCCTATAAATCATTCAAACATGATCAGGCACAATATAGAAATCTAAATGACAAAAATGAGCATAAACATTCCTTCCACCATTTAAATACTAAGGCAACCCACCAAACACATCTATTTCCTCTTGTGACCAAATAGCTAAACCACTTTTAACTAATGGCCGAGGCATTTCACACGTATTGTCTTGGACTCTTTTTTGAGGGTGTATTATTTGTGACTGGTAACACTGAACATTTACAAAGGCTTACTCCAACCAATGTCGGATGCTTTGCTCAGTTGGAATACGGTTCAAGGGTCGAGGTTACTTTACTGTCATCAGCAGCTGTGTACACGTACATAGTGAGATGAGACAATGTTTCTCCATGGACCACGATGCAACATATAGCAACATACAACATTCAACAGAGTGCAGGTTATAGTAGAGACAGTAAACAATAGACGAACAACAAATAAACAAGTACTGAGGATGCTACGTGAACCTTCCAGAATGATGAGTTTTGCACCATGAGTGTGATTATTGCACAGGGGCAGTTAGCAGCGCAAGTGCAAGGAATGACAGAAACAATACAATAAATGGACAATATAGCAATGTAACAGGGCTGTGAATCTGAGACAATACAGTAAGTGGAACATACAAAAGTGTGACATAAAAGTGGGAAGTGTATGTAAACTTACAGGATAGATAATATTGCATCATAAGAATAAGCCTTTGGGGGTATGCCTGAGCATGGTTGACCCACAAAGTCCAGTTTGTTTATTAAACTAATGCAACCATCCCGTTCAACAGTCAAAGGGATGAGCCTGGTCTCTGGCAGAGGTGTTTTCTGAAATTCTGGGCAGAAGAGAGGTCAGGTGGTGGTGGCCTTGTGGGCAGGAGACGTGCCTCTGGACCAAGAGGTTATGGGTTTGAATTCTACCGTCTGCATACCACCACTGGGTTCCTGAGCAAGACCCTTAACCCCAAGTTGCTCCAGGGAGACTGTGCCCTGTAGTTAGGGAGTGGAAGTCGCTTTGGATAAAAGCGTCTGCTAAATCCCGTAAATGTCAATTAAATGAAATGAAATGAGAGAAAACAGGAACAACTTGATAGAACTGGTAAAATATGCGGACCAAAGAACCCCTGAACAATGTGGTGAGGAGCTGAAGACACTGTGGGTTCAGTATCTGAAGGTACAGGACGCACTCTGTTAATCTGGCAGCTCACCAGACGGAAAGGTTAAGGCAGTGAGGATGTGTTGACGTGAACACGCTCAGGTGTGGGACGTTCAACACAGTATGAGCACAGACTAGTGGGGAGGGGGCTCGGAAATGGTGCAAGGCAACCAGGCCTAGTGTGAGTACATCCTTCAGAAAGATTTAAATAGGTTTTTGACAGTTGTCAAGAAAGGCTTATGTAGATGTCATGTAGCCCTATGTTTACTGGTCTTCAGTAAAGTCTTTCTAAGCAATGTAAGTATTTAGAGAAGAAAAGAAGAAAACTAAATTCTCCTCTGCCTTCCTCTAAATATTTGCACTTTTAATGCACTTTTAATGTTCTTTTATGTATACCTTTACCTCTTTTACCCCTCTCATTATCTTGTTTTATTTTTCTCTCATTTTTTCTTTATTCTTATTTTAATTTCCATTGCTGTAAAGCACATTGAATGACCTTCTGTGTATGATAATGTGCTATATAAATAAACTTGAACTTGAACTTGAACTTGAAAAGTACTTGGCCAAGGGTGTGTCACCGCCTTTATCATATTCCCCCAGAGATTTTGCTAATATTATATAAAAGCAACAACAATAATAATACAAACAATTTAAAGAACAGAAACAAGACAAAGAATATACGCCAAATTATTTAATGCACGTTGTATGACCTCACTAAATATCTAAACATGATAGTGTACATCACAAACCAAAATGTCTCATCAGCATTACAGATAAGCCTGCAGAATAGGCCAGCTGTATTCCACTACATCTGATACACCATCAGCGACTCACCCAGGGCGAGGAGAAAAGCAAGATGAGGTATTTTCACAGCCAGGAAAGTCAACTGACACCTGCACACGCCATCTCCATCAATGAACTTAATGCTCCTCATTCAGATCGCGTCTCCAAAGGTTCCTCGAAAATGAACTGAGGTGGAAAGAAATCCAGCCTCTGATCATCGAGATCTAAAAGATGAGACCTTCCTGCTTATATGAAAGGGGGAATTCCTCCATCAGTAATTACAGCTGCCAGATCTGTGAGATTACAGTGTGATTCAAACATTGTCTCGTGTGGTTTAGAGTCGCTTTGAGTCCCTTTTAAAGGCTTTAAAAGATTGTAGCAGATGACATTACAGAGGCTTCTCCCTCGGATAATCCTTTCGAGTGGCTTGTGCTCTTCAGATGCTGCTGACAAATGTTTGTTCTGCCATAATTCTATGAGGATTGGGTGTTTTCCACCCGTTTATAAATCTAAATGGCCCTCAAAAGCGGAAAAGGCAACCTGCATTTTAAGACTAAGGCCAATTTCTGGCTTCAAAAGTCATAAATCAAAGTTTGGAATGGATGCAGCTTTACATAATCGGAATGGGAGGCTTCTTAAGAGGTAAATTCATTTATGAACCACTATGTTTAGAACAATATAAATCATTTGCAGAAATAAAAAGAGACAAAAAAGGCAAATATATACAACAATAACAACAAATGCAAACGCAATGCAAAACTACAAAAGAAGTAAACAAAGGCAAATTACTTCAAAACGCGCTGTCATAAGTGTAGATAAAAATAATTCACTCAGCACTGCCGAAGACCCAGTGAAAGCAACCATGTGACAAGTGGACCAACACCTGTCAGTGGGAGGTCTCAGACCAAACAATCCATTGATTAGAACCAATGACAGTCAGTGAGAGGCCTCAGAATAAACAACACAATGTTAGTATCAATCACAGTCAGAGGGAGGTCTCAGAACAAACAACCCAGTGATTGGTACCAATCACAGTCAGGGGGAGGTCTCAGAACAAACAACATTATGATAAAGACCAATAACATTCAGTGTGTGGGCTCAGAACAAAAAAGTCGGTGATCAGAACGAATCGCAGGAAGGAAGAGATAGAACAAATAACATCATGATTAGGACCAATAGAAGGAGCAAACTATGCAGCCATGAGGACCAGTTGCAGTAAGTTTAAGAAGAGAAGTTGCTGATGTTCCTCCAGGTGACCTTCAAAATGCCAGCTTGCTTTTTTTCCACCCCTGAGTATGACAACACTTGTTGCTTCCTACAACCGACCTGCTCCGGAAATAGTTCAGCCGAGAGCTGCGTATTTTTCTTAGAGAACACTTCCAGCGAAGTGAGGTGGGATTGATACCTATGAGATCATTGCTTTGGTCTGGTTCCACGATTGGGCTTTAGTGGATACTCGGCGCTTTATCCCAATCGTTGTCATTCGGATGGAGTCTCACCAGGCCAGGGCCAAGCTGTTATTCTAAGCTCTTTCTAGACGTTTCCATTAGAGAAAGACCATATACAGTCAAGCGGTTGGCCGGCAGCATAATCCTAATCATGCGGAATGTGTGTCATGGTAAGAAAGAGGTGGAAATCCGAAGGCAGAAGTGGAAATGGCTGGATTCATTAAACAAGTCCTGACAGGGTATGCCTGGCCGGCTGATACTGCAGCACGGCTATACGTTCTTGTGCTCCGTGTCAATCTTCTCCCGAAGGGGGACTGGGCCACCCAGAAGGAGTGCAGTCCACACTCTCGCGCACACACACATGCCATTCCAAGAGCGGAGTGGTTTATGTCTGAATAATAGCACTACTGTGACCAAAGCCGGTTCCATCATGCCATATCAATTATGTTCCACCCCGGCTCTCGGTCTGACAATGCTCTCCTTCACTCGCTTTAAGCCTCTCCACTTGTAGACGCATTTCAGCTTCACGATGGCCCCCTCTCTTATTCACACACTCTACTAGGGGTATAACCTGAACAAATATACTTCAGGCTTTTATAGCAGCGTGCTTTCAGGGCAAGGGTGTTAAAACTCACACCTCCTAATCGTGCCTCCTAATCCGCCGGGAACAGTTTTGGTTAACGCGAGCGGCAACGCACGATGGCTCATTTACAGTAAGCTCCGAGGACAGGCAGGTTTCAGCACATTAGCAGTTCGCTCTATTAACAGACTCTGGGTGAACGGGTGGGGGGTTCAAATCACCTCACTTTTCAAAGCTGGGCATCTACAGGGTCATGAGGGGTCTCAGGGCCAAGCTATTTTCAAATGCCCCCCCACGAAGAGGCAGCTGTTGCTGACCAGGTCAAGTGGCCTTTCTTCTGGCAAGTGGATGAGGGACGTCTGGTGATACCAGGGCATACAGAAAGACTTGGCTTCAGTCGAAGATGGCACTGACCCAGTACCAGGTGTCAGTTTTGGTCTGAGTTTGGTAGAAAATGCTGGATTGGACATTGTGGAGGGAATCCAATCCTATCCTGTATCAAATCTATGCTGAGATACTAGGCGCTTCCACTGTGTGATGTGATATTTGGTCGTATCAGAAAAGAGAAAGTGGTACTGTGCAATCTCTGGCCTTACTATAGTGTGACAGAGGTCTACTAGACATTTCAAGACCAAGATACTTAAGAACCTATTGGTGCTGTTCTTAAGTAATTGTTAATTTTTTGGAAATGTGACTTAATCTAATCTTTACACTACCTGGGTGAACACATGCCTGTCCAATACATTCTTTCTGACTCTGTATGCTTCCACTTTCCCAAAGGTGAGTAATTGTGCCTTTTTAAGTGGGAAAATAAATTGTAGAGCCTGGAGTGAGAATGGGGGTGCAGGGAGTCTGCAGGGGAAGCACAATTTTGTTCCCAAACTAAAGCTACTGAAGACGTACCCTTGAGGTTACCTCGACAGTGAGAGCATTTGAGCTCTGAAACGTGCAGGTCATTACCTGTAATTGACTGATAGGCTGATTACTATATGATTTATTTGGGACTTCTAGAGGACCTAGAGTGATGTTTCCCACTTGATGCCACCTATTCCTAACTATTTTGGTGATTAATCTCACACCATAGGTAACCAACAGAAAATCTCACTTAACCTTTTTCCACCTGGAAAAAAAACTGATTGGATCATTTTTCTGTGGATGGTTCAGAAATGTAACCCAGTGTTTCCTTCCAAAACATAACAGAATCAGGGGAGAACCATGAAACATAAATACAAACATGACTGTACTAAATAAAAACGAACCAAAAAAAATGTGTTTTTTAGTTATTAGATATCATAGGTTTTCCTTGAGGCTTTCATTCATAATTGGCCAACATAATGACCAGCAGCAAACCTAAACAATTACAGTATCTCGCATTCAGGAGCATCACAAATGGGCTGCCCAGCTATTGTCTGGTGGCCAGAACAAAATCCCTGCTAAATCCCACCTCTTCTCACCACATAATAGCCAAATTTGAGTGTGTTTGAGGAGAGAAATTACCTGACTGTGCTGGACACGAACCCTCCAGGAAAAGATGGGCACCCTTGAATGTGAGGATCTAGCTATCTGTAATCTTAATCAGTAATCTAATGGGTGAGCTAGCTAAAGCAATGTAGTTTTTAGCTACCATTAGATGATAACTAGTGTTACACCCACTACACCAGACCAGGGCCCTCAGTGCACAACCAGTCTGATTAAACGTATCAGACTAAATTCCACATTGAGGATTTATGCCTCCTCAGTGTTATTATTAGAGGATACAACAGTTGATGTTACTCTCAAAAATGTGAATATGAGCATGCAAAACATACAGGCATGCAAAGACCGATGTAGGTTAGGGTTAAAGGCCCTAGCATAGTTCATTTTTACCGATGCGTAAGCGCACTGTGTCACACTTCTGTCTTCCTCTGATAATAAAAAAGCATTGATTAATATCTGTCTCCCTCGACTCAGGGAACCCTGGCACCATAATTAATCAAGAAGACAAAGCTCTGGAAGGAGCGGCGGGACTATACACAAACAAAACCCCTTGTTTTTTCGAGCATTTTGCATGTAGCCTTTTGACAGCTTAATTTCAATAATTGTGCTTCTTTTTTAGGACGGCAGGAGCAGCGCCACAGTTTGAAATGTTGCAGAGCTCCGCGCTGATGCCGCTGTAAAAAAGAATGTTTTGCATACGTGAAAATAGACTGTGAAGCCATTCGGCTGTTATTACTCACCGACTGTGTCGCAGGGCTCGTTCTTGTGGACGCAGAAGTCGGTCCTGAAATCAGATAGGCAAGAGAGAGATAGAAAGTGTTAATATGTCCTTCAAACAAACATATGAAAGGCTGGAATGTGTTCAGAGATTGAGAGGGGGTGTGTGTGTGTGGGGGGGGATGGGTGTACAATGGATGACAGTCTAGCAGACTGGATCGCATTGAGAAAATGAATTGGGGAATCTTACTGTTTGATTCATAAGTGTTGTAGTAGTTTCTTTTGTTGCCAGAGTTCCGAAAAAAGAAAAAACTGGAATAAATGGGGTAAAAGTGTGGTCTTGTCTCCTAACCAAACCTTCCTCAGTCAGACTCTTGGGAATGGACATTTGACAAATGGCCTATTAATCACACGTCCAGCCTGAGTTACGTTCGTTTCCTGCTCGAGTCCTGAAGCTTTTTCATTCTCGAGACAGTCGAAAAACACAAAACAAAAACCTTGCATTCCACCAAAACACACTTTCCAAGCCTCTTCTGACAGCTGCGGGAACTGACTGACCAGCGTCCACAGACGTCCAGGCCAATACCGTCAGCATCAATTTCTGTTGATATATAAAAGATGGAAAGGGCAATCCAAAGTAGTTTTTTTTTTAAATAATGCATATAATGCGGGTTTGATGTGAAATGGACCACTGTAGACAAACTTACAGACTAAATTGGAACCAAAATGGAGTGACCTAGATCTCCTAAATGAGTGGCCTTGGAGTACCCTTACCCTTCATACACCCACATCACTTATATGCACTTATAATAGAAATCACTGGGCGGTTTCAGAAACCTATAAAAAAAAATGGCTTCGATACAGAACTGAACTAAAAATATAGCCTTTACACTCTATCCATGTTAGAATGAGACCGACTGAGAGGACACCTTAAAACCCTGAAATATTCCTTTGCCCCTTAAAACGCGAGAGGCATGGATCTGTGCCTGAAGCACAACAAATAGTAAACTGTCATCGTATGACAAAACAACTCCTTATACGGAAGTTCCCCCGGTTTGTGATGATTCCTGAGATGTCAGACATCATGCTGAGCTTTGTTAGGTGTTCCTATGTCACATAGGACCAGTTATTGTAATTTAAGAACATCTAATAATAATAACAACCGTGACTGGGATTTAAAAAAAATGGCGTCACATGCAAATGCATATAAAAAACAAAAACGTTCAGGATAGTCTCCGCCCACAAGTGGGTGGGGAAAACCCAAAGAGGGCGGGGCCTGGAGAGCGGATGAGAGGTTGGGGTGCCAAGCAAAAGAGCAGTAAATGGAGTGTGCAGTTTCAGACCATTTTTATTTCAGATTTTTCTAATACGCTCTGAGTTCTAATGGTTAAACCTTTTAGAACAGACGAACCAATTGGGTGTGAAATGGCAGAAGCTACAGAAGGCAGTTTCCCACGACCCCATCCTTTGACTGAGCAAGGCGTCAACAGAATCGCATCATTATCTCAACCTGACCATCCTGAGCATGACCTGGCCATGGCACATACCAGAGGCCAGGGTGGCTGAGGAAGAGATCCAGACAGAGAGAGAGAGAGAGAGAGAGAGAGAGAGAGAGAGAGAGAGAGCGCGATAGACAGGCACCTCCACTGGGACCCAAGCCAAACCTCAGTAGAAGTCTGGACAGCTTCCAGCTCTGCTTGCTAAGAAGAGAAACAAGCCCTCCCTCCACCACCCCTCCAGACCCCACTCCTCCGTTAGACAACTTTCAAACGTATCCAAATGCCGCATCACTTTGAGTTACAACATCAATACCAGACAGCGCATCTCCTCTCTCCTCCCCCGACCAAAAGAAACAAATCCGACATCCAAGGAGATCTGAGGCTGCTGTTTGCTTTCTCAGCAAGACTCGAGCTGCACCCAGGACACGCCAGTCTAACGCAGAGTATGGCCAAGTTCCCTTCAGCGTCAGTCTTCCTCTTCGCTGCCCCGGTTAGAAAAACATAGTTGACGTCTCATCCCGAGAGGTCAACATCAGTTTAAAACCCCTCCCACCAGGTCACCTATCCACGCTCCGCCCATTAATACATGCCTTTGTAGCTACTGTTGCAAAGGCAAGCTTAACAATACACTCTGTTCAACCTTATGTAAAATACAGGACTGTGCAAATGTCTTGAGCCACCCCTCATTTCTTCATATTTTGTTTCAAAGACACCAGACTTTCTTGAGTAACAGTTCTCCAGGCTCCCTGAAGGACTTTCAAAGTCTCTCATTTTCAGTCCAGTGTCAGAGGAATGAATTTTAAGCAACACAGTGACTGTATGAATCATTCAAGCAGAACAAAGCAGATCTAACTTAAGGCCTGAACCAGTGAAGGTGATCAGTATACTGGTGGTGCTGAATGCTGAGTGGTTGGAACTCCTTTATCTAGGCTCCTTGTATCTTTAAGCACTTTGCAGCCTGTTGCAGTCAAACATTTGTTCCCGTTTCTTTCATTTAATCTACTCAATATACCAAAGATAAGACAGTTTGACAGGAATAATATGGGATTTTAGCGTCACATTGTGATGCAAAGACAAATATAAAGAAATGTGAGGTGGCCCGAGACTTTTGCACCGTACTGCATGTACATGAAGTTTTGTGTGACTGTGGCTGGTGACGCTATTACGATAGGTCAGGTGAAGTTTTAATTATCAAATCAGGTCTTCAAGGGTTTTTATTTGTCATTTGCATTTAAGCCTTCGTGGCAGAATGTTACTGTCTGGCAACAGGGACTTTTTCTATCTATCTATTTATCTATCTATCTATTTAATATTACAATATAAAAGCCAATTATTTCCTTGCTCCTTCGGAAAACTGGAGCCTTTCTGAGAAATATGGTATGCTTTTATCTGATCACATGCCTTCCTGTTCCAGTCTATGCTTCTTTTCACACACTCTCTCTCTCTCACACACACACACACACACACACACACACACACACACACACATACACACACACCACAGGGTAAAGCCAGGTCTCTGAAGCGACTCAGCTCTTGTATAATATGTATAATTCAATATTCGTCCACGACAACTTCAACAAAACAGTCTGTGGGACATAATGATTTATTTTTCATAAATAAATCCAGTTTAGACTTTATGGTTTTTATGTACAATAATAAGATGTAATTGTTCCCACATGGCAACAGCCTGTGACAATTTGCAGGACATACAAAGGGAGAAACACTACATTCCAAGTGGTTTAGTCTCATCGTGTGCATTGCAGGCTTCAGTTTCATCCTTACATGCTGTTGCCATATGGCAACAAAATACAAATAATCTCTTTCTTCCAAAAATATTTCTATATTTCTATGATTTATGCTATTTTCAATAAGGGACGAAACTTTATCTTTCAGTACCAAACCACACAGGCTTTGTTTGAATATGCAATTGAGTGAAGACAGCACTGAGATGAGTTGGGATGTTGGCATATGTTAGAATACCGACAGATTTGTTTTAGATCTGTGGGAAGCATTAAGCCCACACTGCTAGCCACTATAGGGTTGTTACTGTAAGAGATCTGCTGACAGCATTTTCCCCATCGCACTGCCACATATATGCCACTATTTCAGCAATAACAGATAACATACGTTTCATTTTACAGTCGGAGAAGCATTAGCATTGTATTAAGTGATGGGGAGAGGACCACCTTACCCACAAGGACAGTTATGCTCTCCTAGGCTCCCAGTTGCGGATGGCTGTGGCATCACCAGGGATCAAGTAATAACATTTGAACATTTACATGAAATGAAGATACTTTTTGCTTGGTGATGAGCAATGTGGTGATGTGTCACCAATGGGTGGTACAGCTATTCCCACTAGGAAAAATTAGCATAGCTTAGGGCAGCTGGTGCGAGGTACCACCCCCACCCTGCTCCCCCTGGCTGCCTGCTGCTTCACCTGGTGAATGGGTTTAAATGCTGTTCACACTATATGACAGAATGGTCACTTTACACACTTTATACTAAGCTAATACATTTATATGAATAAAGTTGCCCATTTCAATATAACTTTTCAACAATAACTCAACTGAAGAGAAAAATCCTCTGGCCATAGAGATTTGTGAGTACTTTAAAGGTCTAAATGAAATCATAAGGGAGTTGAAGAGCATGATTTTTCCATCATAATCATGCATTTAGTTTCAATAACACTTACACTGCATTTACAAAATTAATGTGTTTACCAAAGTACAGATGGGTATTATTTATAAATAATATTTTCCATCCCGAATGGACTCTATAGAAACAAAGTTCAGTTACTCATAACAACAACAGCAACAACACATGCAGTCTATTCTTGCGGTGTCATTTTTCATTTGCAAGCAAAATGAATGCAAACGAATAATATCATGTATTGTCAATAAATTGAAACATTTTAAGTAATATTTAAGTACTCTGTGTGCAGTTCCTCATGAGGCTGAACAGGATTTTCGCTGATATCCTGGTGAAGCTTGTCCACCATAGCAACAGTTGCCATCAAAGAAAGAATTTGTGGGCGGCAGGCAAATAGGTCAATTAGTGGGTTCTGGGCCAACACGGTGAGGAAGAGAAGATTATAAAGCACTTTGCACTGCCATGTCCCACCATCGTCCACAACTGCAGTGCCACAGACTAAATCTGTCTGCAGAGCTTCCCCTTGTAATTCTCCTTGGCAGCATCAGCCCGCGAATGGAACCCTGTAATTTGACTCAACCAAAACCTTATTTTCAGCTCAAACAATGACTAACAGGTGAGGAGGGCCAGCAAGCTCTGTCAGGGGGTTGGAGGGGGGGGTCGCCTGAAGTGTAAAATTTCATCCACCACTACTTGTGAAAGTGGCAACTAATAGAAGAACAATGAGCAAGAGGAACAGCCATTGTGAGAATTCTTCCACATAAAACACAAATACAACCAAGATGTGCTGAATTTCAGCCACGTATCATGAAAACCCATGTAAAAAAGGATCTACTGATCACCACACAGGACATTTTCTTGTTAAAGTCAGGTCGGTACTTGTAAAGAAAGCAGAGCATGGGGCTACGTAAGCACTGGTCCTATTTTCAGGACATTGTGAGTTCGAGAGGAAGCCATTCGTGGCCGGGCGTCCAGGAGACCACATTTGCCTTCACTCTCTCTGGTTGGGTTGGATGGACTTCCCTGTCACACCTTTTCAAACCGCCACTACAGTAAACAGCTCAACATGCTTGGAGGAGAATACTGAAACATTTGTTAATATCATTTTTTCCCACCTGCTAATGCACAGTGATGTCATCAAGAAATCATAAGATTTCTTGTGATGTTTATTTGGGGGGGAAAATCTGTGATATCATATGATACAAGAAAATGATACATTGAATCTCGTCACAACAAGGATTTGCCCATGTTCTGATGTATTGCAGGCCAAATAGGCTACATGTCCTGCCATTTATGAACATTTATGAAAGCTGAAGTGTCTGTTATTGTAAAGGCTCCAGTTTTATTTCATTTCACCTCGGTATGTGTTGACAACTGGTATTTGTTTGAACAAGCCTTTATGAAAGTCTACATAGGCTTATGTCAGTCATCATGAAAGGCTTATGTAGGTGCCTTATGAATGCTGCCCAGTTATAGAACATGTCAAGAGTATAAGCGTTCAGTAAAGTCTTTCAAGTTCTTTAGCACAACATCTAATTACTGCTAAAACCAACCAATTGTCTCATTGGCATTTAGCACCAAAGTCCTCTTAACGTGGCCATCTCATTTCCTGCCTATGCGCCTTCACAGATTAACTGCTTTTGACAAACAGCTGGTGGAGAAGATAGCTCATGTGGAAGCTCGGAAGCTTCAGCGGACCACTGCTAACTCCCATTAGCGCCAACGTCCCATGGCAAATGTGACAAGACTAGTGCGATCGCTGTCAGAAAAGGGCACCCATCTAGTGCCATCAGAGTAAAAGCGACAGCATGGAGAGCTCAAGCAGAACAAACAGAAACTGTCGAAACCACTGCAGCCTCACCACTAGGAACAAACACTTCAGACTCCATCCAGCTAAAAACCACCATGAATGTTTTCACTTGCTTGCATAGGAAAAAGCATTTCAAAAGAGCGCTCTTCTAAGAACTTTTTTTTATTCCTGTTTGTTTCTGGTCAGCCTTTGCCTATTGCACTTGTCTGGGTCTGCACATTCCAGCTATACAAGCAACTGTGTTTGGTTTCAGACCAAAAGATGATCAGCTACATTTCAAGGAACCTGTAATCCATTTGATCCCAATCAAACAATCACTGTTGTTTGTGTTTTTACTGCTCGGCCAGAAATCTGGGGCAAATTAGCGTAGGTGTGCCCCTTTTGTACAATTGCAGTGTTCGTATCGGTCAGATTCCACATCAAAGTTCACCAAAAAGACTGAGCTCTGCAGATCAAGAGAGACGATTCTGGACAGGTGGGTATCTGGAGCCCTTGTAGAGATCACCGACCCAATATGTGTGCACGCATCCACACACATGCATTAAAAAGTCAAGATGATGAGAATAAAATCATTTAATGCATTGCTTGGCAGCCATTCCTGGTCTGGATTGTCAGAGAGTTTCCTCCCTCTTTCTGGGTAGGCAGCGTCTCCCCTCTCCTCCCATCACTCAGCACAGTGGCGTCATCTTCCAGCTGACATAACAGAGGTAGCAGTCAGTGTTCTCCTCCAAGCGTGTTGAGCAGATAACGTTCTGTTAGGAACAAGCTGAAAAGATCTGATGGGGCTTCACATGATTCAAAAGAAGCAAGGGCTTGTTTTGTCCCTCTTCACTTGGTGGCAACATGTAAAATCATGATGAGCAGGATTGAACACAACTGGTTTAAAAGGTGTGCACTAGTCATACAACTGGGTCAAGAGAAGCATCTGCTCTCTGCAGGGCATGGGCAAATCAAAGCTGCTGAAAAAACAAGCCGACATAGATGTATCTCTGGCCATGTTTGTACAACAAACCAGTATACAGCATACTGTATATCAGTATATATAACTACAACCCCACCCCCAAGTCCTGCAACTTTCTACTGAACTGTGAAAAATCTTACAGAGTTGGCCTGACCTTACTGATTCTCGTAAAGCAAGTTACCATAAGGTAAAATTAGCCAGAATTGGTTTGATGATATAAGTGATTAACAGCAATGATCAAAAAGTTTACTCTTCTTTGTTCCACTTTAACAAATGAAATGTTTAACCGTACCTGAAATGCTGGGAGAATGTGCTTGAATCTGAGACTGTTTTTATTTTGATGGGAAAAAAGTGCATATATGTTTTAATGTACAAGTGTGTAAAATAATCAAAATGAAAAAATATATATATATGTACAGGAAAGCTATTCTTAATTTGAACTTGGACAACAACGGCACTCTGGCAGCAAAATGTATCATTCTTTGAAAGCTTTCGTTAAAGTGAATCTTAATTTTCCTCAAACTCAATGCAAGCCTAGCTACAGATGAGTGTTTTAGGCTGCGAAAGCTCCTCTAAAGCCCAGGCAGGGAGGGGGAACCGAAGCCCACCTCGACACGCTGTAATTTGCCTGTGACGCACTCCTGCCGCCTTGAGCCATCTTGGCAGTGGCCCTCCGACAGATGTTGATCCTGGTTGCTGCATCCTCATACTGAGGGCCTTATGCCGGACAAGGTGGATCATATTTAACCCGGCGGAGGTGGAAACAAAAGCCCCCTCTGTCTGCTGCCGCCACCCTCCCCCGGTAGCTCCTCGGGCCCAGGAAGACGGATAGCATCTGACAGGCTAACATGAGCGCGTCGCTCGCAACAAAAGGATTCCTGCCCCCACCCCTCTTTGAAAATTACAGCAAAGTAACTAATAACGCCTAATCCAAAAGAGGGAGTGCGAGCTTTCTCGGCTGCCAGGGGCAATCGGTCAGAAAGGTGAAGAAAGAAGAAGATTGGGAGCAAACCTGCCTCGCTGACGGACCGCTAAATGAATGGATCATTAGGGGTCAATCACAGCCCAGGTCCAACTTACATTACAGCTTAATGAATGAGGGAGGTTCTAATCCGCTAAAAGCACCGGAGCGGTGACAGCCGGCGAGCATCAAAGGAATGAAATGATGAGAGAAAGTGAGAGAAAGAGTTGGAGAGGATAAGCAATGTCAATGAAAGTAAGTTGAAAGCAACGGACAGAAACAGCGGAGGGCGGTCGAGATGAAAAGTGAAAAAGGCAGTAGATAGCTGTACCTTGTGACCAGCACTGCTACGTCCATAGGAGGTGGGTCGTCTCTACCGCCAGGGACGTGGTTGTTGCCAAGGTAACGAGCCCCTCCATACTCCTCATGCTGCCAGTGGCAGAAACTCTCCAGGGCTTTCTCTCCATGATGGCCCATCTTCAGTTTCTCCTGAAGACATCATTAAACAGCAGGACTCACATGCTGACAATCTCTAACATCCTACCATGGTTTACAAACTACTGAACATTTCAGATTACAGCATGGTTCACAGAGAACTTACGGCCAAACCAAGCTAAAAATATTTTTTTGATTCACTATTAGTAGTGGAACTTTACCTGGGCCAATTACTCTTTTAAAGGAAGTCAGATCTCACAAGTACCACTTCACTGCTTTGTCCCTATGATGCTAACCAACATTAGCCAATGACAAAAAATCTCTACAAAGCTTTACAGTCACAATTCATGAGCACAACTTCACACGTTTAGCACAACCTTAAACACCTTAATCATTCAGTTAGCAATGCTATCAAACCTGGGTAAAGTAACCAAACAGTCTTCTCATGAGAACCGCTTAGTATGAATTCATTTCCATAATGACCGTAAGACATCTTCATTATTACCTATGTTAACACAGCCAAAGTACCTTTACAATACTTTTCTTTATAAACAGACAAAATGCATGAGCACCACTTCAGTCCCAAGATTTTAACAAGGCTAATGACGCGACTTCTTGTAATTTTTATCAATGTAAGCAGACCCAATGAACTGCCTTCGTTATGCTGTTTTAGGCAAAGTGGCTGATTGGGATAAACACTACAGCACAAAAGTGGATGAACTGTAAAATGTCATCAACAGGAAACTCCACATGGGCAGTGGAAAATAGCACTTTCCATGTTTTTGTACAAGAAGCATTATCTTTTTTTTCCTCACACCAATCTTTGTCCTTTTCATCTATTCAGTGGAATGTCTTACTCATAGAACATTTAGATGTCAGAACCACACTGATGGCCACCATCCACAACACATTAATGACTAATATTAAATGCATGCTATCAGCTGTATTATCTGTAACACCTTTAGATTCACTCTTTACGACATCCAGAGTGGAAGGCACTAATAAGAATAGCTGTGGATAAAAAATGCATACAGACAAAGATAACATCACAGGCCCTGAGGAAAAGAATAAACGGGACAAAGGCAGAGTCTGGGTAGCTCACAGTCCTGGAGAGATTTAGTGTGTTTTGTGGTCATGTGGTCAAGACTGTCCGAAGGGGCACAGGAGTCAAACTTACTGGGCGGGAGTGCAGGAGAACCAGTTTAGTGACCCGAATGTTCAGCTGTACCCCAAGACTCTGGTGCTGGAACATATTATATACCTGCAGAGAGAAAAAGAGAGATCTTGTCACTTGTGTATTACAGACAATCCAATACATTCATTTAACAAATGCTGTTCAAATAATAAAACCTGGAACGGGATGGGAGGCGAAAGAAGAAAAAAGTGACCCGAAGAGAGGAGAGGATTGGAGAAGAGAAGAGAAGAGAAGAGACTTGGAGATGGGATGAAAGATGGGACAGGATGGGACGGGATGGGAAGAGAAGAGACAAGAAGAGAAGAGAAGAGAAGAGAAGAGAAGGTGAGAAGGTTTTTGCTGTATGTTCTGTCACACAGTGACAGAGTGGGTGTTAAGCTGTGAGTTCCATATTACAAAAAAAACTCTGTTGTCTATAGATTGGATAAAAGAGAGACAGCTGTTTTGCTGACATTTATGAGGCCTTTAAGCAGCACGGGAAGCGGACTGAATGAGGAATCAACATCTGGAAGGGAGGACCCGAAGGAGCCACTTCACATCAGCGTATTTACACCAGAAAGAGGAATATTTTCCACAGCGGTGTCCTCACTGCTCTCCAACAATGAGGTGGGAAAGAGCAGAGAGGGGATGAGGCAAGGTCTGAACTGAGGCTAAATCACACCCTGCCTCATTCAGCAGAGACTTCTGAACAATGCCTGAAGAACAGAGGACCATACATCTTCACAGAGATCACCATTAAAGCAAGAATAACTCGCTGCGGGAAAAAGTCACATCATGACTTTGCTTTGGAAAGAATCCACTTAATGGGATTTAAAGTGAGATGCTGTTCTGAATAGGATAGGGTGGTGTCAACATATTATGGTACACTGCAGTATTTGGAAATGTATTGATACTTTACACATGACGCCACACCCCACCGGGCAATCCAGATGGAAAGCAGGCAACTGGAGGCAAGGTTTGAGGCAAACTGGCAATGACCACCAACACTGCAGCAGTGTTTCAACCAGTCAAATCAGGGAAAAATGAGGGCTACTTTCAAGTCCTCATAATAGTGGTTCACAAAGTGGAGAGTCGCACCTCAGAGACTCGACACAGAGTCACACCCTAGAGACTCGAAACTCAGACTCACACCTCAGAGACCTGACATAGAGACTCAAGACGGGGTGGTGGTGGTCTAGTGGGTAGAACACTCGCCTCTGGACCAAGAGTTCATGGGTTTGAATGAACCTGCCTTCAGCACACCACCACTGGGGTCCTGAGCAAGACCCTTAACCCCAAGTTGCTCCGGGGAGACTGTCCCCTGTAGTTAGGGAATGGAAGTCGCTTTGGATAAAAGCGTCTGATAAATGCTGTAAATGTAAATG
>JBBPCX010000038.1:2883278-2899817 GCA_037974365.1 Hydrocynus forskahlii
AGACTGCCCCCTGTAGTTAGGGAATGGAAGTCGCTTTGGATAAAAGCGTCTGATAAATGCTGTAAATGTAAATGTAAGACTCGCACCTCAGAGACTTGACAGGGAGTCACATCTCAGATCCACAAGGCCTGACATCAAGTCACATCCCAGAGACTCAAGACTCAGACTTGCACCTCAGAGACTTGACAGTGAGTTGTCCCTCAGTGAGTCAGGACTCGAAACTCAGACTCGCGCCTCAGAGACTACACAGGGAGTCACACCTCAGATACTCAAGGCTTGACTTGCATCACAGAGCCTTGGCATAAAATCACACCCTAGAGACTCAAGACTCAAACTCACACCTCACAGACTCAGGACAGAGTCACACATCAGAGACTCGAGACTCTGACTCACCTGAGAAACTTGGCATGAAGTCACACCCCAAAAACTCCAGACTTGAGACTTGCACATGTGAACACTGTTATGTATCTGTTATGCCCACCTAACTTTTTTGTATTTTGAGGATATATTTTGATTGGCCACTAGTATGGTTCCAACCCAGGCCAATCAGTATTTGCTTGATGCACAGCTCCATATATTGATGTAGTTTTGGTGATGTGCATTTCATCGTTCTGCCAGCTATGCTCATCCATGAACCCCTTCTCTGAACCACAACCCATATGCCTTGTGTGCTACAGTTCCTTGAATAGGATTTTGGCCAGTGTTCTGTAAAGCTTGTCCAACCTAGCAAGAATGCATTAATGAGCAGAGCATTAGTTAGTCAATGCTTTTGAAAGAATAAGAATAAATAAATTGTTCGATGCAATCCAATGTTAACCTACCAAATTCTGTCGATAATCTAATTTAATACAGCTAATCCAGAATCTGTATTCAGTACATTTTCTCATATGCACACACAGACACCCAGGATCCTAGCCAAGAGGCCCCAGACATTAAGTAAAAAAATATCTCAGTGGAAAAAGTCTTGCCTATGGTTTCTTTCTTATATCAGTCATCTGCCTGCTCTGGAGTGTGGCTGAGTGTGTTCTGCTGACAGGTGCCAAGAGTAGTGAACTGCCCTTATTCCTCCTGTTTTTCCAAACGCATTCAACTGCACACATGACATACATGCGCTAAAAGTTTATTAGGCAACCCTCCCACAGATCCCATGCTAATCTGATTCACACTTTTGGATTAAAATTCTGAGCATTTTATTCTCTCTTTTAGCATGATTTTCATGTCATTCTGAATCTGAATAGCAATCAAAATCAAATCCAGTGAAAGTAATGGCACAATATGCAAAGACCAATGTAGAGGTCACGACTTTTCCAAGAGCACAAAAACACTCTGAACGGTCTGAGTGCATCTCTAAACAATAAGAGACTTTTAAAGAGAGACTCTTAAAGAGAGACTTTAAGAAAGTGAGAAAGTGTGTGATGTACAGTCCTGACCTTCAGGAACTCACTCCCTCTCTAACTCTTCCTATCATCAGACAGCATTCAAGGGTGCCCACATCTGGCAAAAGCTGCTGCTGTGCCTCTATAGGGAATCAAGACTTAAGACCATCTTAATAGTGCTAAAGCTGCAACACAGCACAAGTCTTAGTTCTGGATCACAAGCAGCAGTCCAACTCATCCCACAGGTGTTCAAAGGAGCTCTGTCGTGAAAACTCTTCCCAAAGGTCTTCGATGGCTTTTCATCACTCCAACTCATCTCAAAGATGTTCAGTGCAACTCCGTCTCATCCAAACAGTACCCAATGGAGCTTCATCACTCTACTACATCCCTTAGGTGTGCAAAGGAGATTAATATCAACCACTTAAACGTGCTACATGGAGATGAATCTCCATCATGTAAACTCAACCCAAAGGTGTTCAGTGAAGCTTCATCACTTTAACACAAGCCAAAGGTGTTCAGTGAAGCTTCATCACTTTAACACAAGCCAAAGGTGTTCAGTGGAGATTAATATCCAGAACATAAACTCTTCCCAAAGGCATTTAGTGAAGCATCATTACTTCAACTCAGAGGTGTTGAACAATGGAGCTCCTACATATCTCTCAAAAGTGGTCACTCCTACTTACTCCTCAGATGCTAAACAGAGCTTTGTGTTTGATAGTGCTTCATCAATTTAGAGAACATGCTACCACAGTCCAACAAAGGTAAGCTTTATACTCCTCTAGCTAATGTTGCACATGGTGATTTAGGATTATATGTGGCCACCCTGGAGTGTTTCATTGTTCTGCCAGTGCTTCTCCATAAAAAATACATGGATGTGTGGGCTCAGCCACCAGTGTTAGTGATGGGTGCATGGCAAAATAGCTGAAATGACTAAGTAGAAGTTATGTCAGTATCCTTTTGGCCATATAGTGTATGTGAGTGAGTGTGTGATAGACCCACCATGTTCATGACGGTCAACAGAAAGCGCTGGGCGGCCTCAGCTCCGTGGTACTGCACCATGTCTGAGTCAGCCACCACCACCGTCTCCACTGTGTACTCCCCACTCAAACGGATGGCATTTCTCCTCCCACGAGCTTCCTCTGAGCCCTTAGACCTCCTCTCCTTCCGCTTCCCTAACACACATACACACATACATACAGGGCTATTAATTTTACTCTCTACAAAGAACCTACAGACACACATGCATGCATATGGTACACTGGTGTGCTTGGGTTCTGATGTACTAAGCTTTTGCTCTGGGGCACGAGGGATAACACAGGAAGACACTGCACTGCATGTGCAGCTGATTAGATATTTTGCTTGATTTACTACAGTTTTGCGTACATTCTCTGCCTCATAAACCTGTTTTTCCACTTCTCATCTGATACGGATCATAATAAAATAAACACACATAAAACACAAATGTGGTCTAGAATGAAAGTGTAGAATCTGCACAAATATTTTAAGGGTTAAAATTTTACAATCTGAAATGGACAAAGACATACAAACACACACACACACACACACACACACACACACACACTCACACAGAGCATATCAAAGCACAGTTGATGGGCAGACAGTTGGATGGACCACACCACCATCCCTGATGTGATGGAGAGGAAAGCAGAACATTTAATGTGTGCTGACAGCAGAATGTTTGGCTAAAGGTTCTAGTCACTGACTCTCATAAACACAGGGGCAAGTTCTGGCCCGTTTTCTTCCCAGTCTGTATTTAAGCAGTACCAGCTCTCTCCGAGATGCCCCCACATGTTCTGGGCAGAACCATATGCCCAATTAGACCTCACCATAGCAAATGTAATAGCCGCTCTGCAACCAGAGCTGGGAGAATGAAGTCAAAGCATCGGGGGGAGGCTAAAGTGTTCCAGACGCACAATCTGTCTTCTGGTTAAAATAAAAGCACAGGGAGGAACATTAAAGGGCCCATACATTTCTGCTTTTTAAAGTACTGTGTAAAAAAGTACTCTGTAAGCTCAAGCTGCAACAATCAACATTAACATTGACAATGAAAAGGTGTCAGGAAATTAAAGCTGTTGAACACCTGGCTTGATAACACTTATACTCAATTCATTTAATGAATTAAAGGAAATATCAGAAGGAAAATGTACTTATAAGGAATGTTCTTTCTCTCAGTAGAAATAAAGTATATAATTTAAATTAAGAATCACTGAGTCTTGCATGCTGTCTCTTAACATCCTCATATGATGATGACGTTCACAGTGATGATGTTGATGATGATGGTGGTCACTATGATGATGATGATGATGATCACAGTGATGATGATGATGATGGTGGTCACTATGATGATGATGATGATGATGATCACAGTGATGATGATGATGATGATGGTGGTCACTATGATGATGATGATGATGATCACAGTGATGATGATGATGATGATGGTGGTGGTCACTATGATGATGATGATGATGATGATGATGATGATCACAGTGATGATGATGATCACAGTGATGATGATGATGGTGGTGGTCACTATGATGATGATGATGATGATGGTGGTCACTATGATGATGATGATGATGATGATGATGATGGTCACTATGATGATGATGGTGATGATGATGATGGTCACTATGATGATGATGGTCACTATGATGATGATGGTGATGATGATGGTCACTATGATGATGATGGTGATGATGATGGTCACTATGATGATGATGGTGATGATGATGAAATGATCATGATGATCATGAGGAAGATGGTGAAAATGATAATGATGATGATCATGATGAAGATGATGAAAATTATGATCATGATGATCATAATGATGATGATCATCACTGTGATCATAATCCCAAGGAGCATGCTATGATGCTATGATGATGATGATTAAACATGACGATGATGATCATGATTATTATCATTGTTACCAGCAATAATCATATATCTTTTATTATATCTATTATTATTACTATATTACTATATTACTATTATTACATTATTACTATCACCAATTATTATTATTACTATTACTATTATTATTACCACCCCAACACCATTTAGAACTTTTATTAATATCATTATTATTTTCGTTATTTGTACTAGTAGTAGTAAAAGTTAAATTAGTAACAATTAATGACTTTTTTACAATCAACAACAGTTTTATTAGTTCTATAGAATATTCAAAATAGCTAATATCTGATGCTATAGTTGCTTTATGCAGGTTTTCATCCCTCACTTATGGAACGTTCTGCTGCGTTTGACAAGTCTAAGCCATCTGCAGTCTAACTATTTGTGTTTGTTTGTTTCTCGGAGAGCATAAACACAGCAGTGAAAGCTGCCTTTGTTCACAAACCCTCTTCGGATCGCTGCATGACGGCGATGAATGACAGAGTTGATCTCCGGACGCATATCAAAAAGCGACAGACGTCACGTCGCCGTAGGTCCAAGTGGAGCTCACGGAATACAGAGCGCTGGCTGTGGCTTCTTATTGGGAGCGGCAAAGTGTTTTTCTAAGCAATAAATGATTACAGGATGTGCTGGGAAACCTATAGACACTCCAGGACTTTCACCAGCAGGTGAGAACGAGCTTTTATCACCGCTGGATAAACATGTCTGTTGGAAAGATCTGCAGAGCCACTTGAGATAATAAAAGTAGCTGCAGTGACAGTGACATGACAAGATAATAGTGACTGGATCATCCCCCTGAGCGGCTGTTAAAGTAATCTGTCACAGATTGACACAAACGGTCATGTTGTAACAGTCCTTGCATCGTTTAAACTCTCTCAGGAAATTTGAGGGATGACAACATTAACCTGTGACGCAATGACAAACATCCAGACAACTGGAAAGACTGCTGAGAAGCAGTTTAAAACATAAAATGGGCCACATTTTAGGCCTGATTAAAGCCATAAAGTGTGCAGTAGGTGGAAAAGGATAAGGGTGGTGGAATGAAAGGGCTGGAATGAGCCCCCCTACTTACACAGGTGTGAATGTGGCCTTATTCCTTTCTGTATTTACATACTCTGGAAAAACTCTTCTAATTGTAATATTCCCCATAAGAGTTCTAAATAGGATGACCAGCAGCCAGACAAACAACACAGACCACCATGAACTCCTTAATTAGTCAGATGACTGTGGTCAGACCTGTGCACTTTTCCACAGGTCTACAGGAACAGTGCTGTATCTAAACTATACTGTGACGGTATGTAGATTTTAGCATGTTTTGATTTTCCAGTGTAGCTCAGCCTTGTAACGGTGTTGTTGACGGGCAGTTCTCTCCTCACAGTTTATGGCCAGTTGTCCCAAAACCACGTGCATGGAGTCGAACCAGCAGAAAGGTTTTCTGCCAAAGCTGCTTTTGTTATTGTGGTCTCTTATAGTCTTGTTTGAGTTCTTAGTTTTTCTCAGCATTGTTTAGCCGTGGAATGAAAACCTAACCCAGCTAACTTGTTCGTGATGTCCTGGTACACCTTTGTTTTCTCACAGCATTAGAAAACTCAGCCTAAATAGACAGTAGCGCTTGTACTTCGTCAACTTCCCAGTGGTTAGTTTATATCTCCATTGTTGTTGTTTTTTGCGGACAGTAATAGAAAAACAATAGCCTTGTCTGTTGTCATGTGACAACATTTGGACCAATCAGAAAGCAGTGAGGCAATCGGCTCAGCTGCGGCCTGCTTTTAGCCCTGCTGTCAAGCAGCTCGGGAATGGCTCCAGTACGGCTCACTTTATTTGTAATGGAAAAACATTTGTTCACAGTAAGGTACGGTTCTTTGTGCCAGTGGAAAAGCACCATAAATCTTGCACATGCAGCAGAAGTTGATTTAAGTAATACTAGTGGATGTGATTAGCCATAAGAAGAACACAGTATCAGCAATGCTCTAATGATGGAAAAAGGTACAATTGACATTTAGTACAGTACTTTGTATCTGCAATGTATTATATTTCTCTATTAAAATAGCTTGTAATCCTTCTAAACGGGCCAATGTGTTTGACTAAAGCAAATTCAATTTATTACCTCTTTTAGTGTAGAGTATTTCTTCTAGTGTACTTCGTTTAGAGTAGAGTCTGGCACAACCTAATGTGGGATACATCATAAATGGATACATTTGATGTAGTTATGTAGTTAACTACGCATGTAGTTTCACATTTTTATAGCAACATCATCTGGAAATTTTAGTTTTCAATTATTGAGTTGGAGGTGTCACAAGGTTACAACAACTAAACCCTCTACAGTAAACTATGAGGCAATTCCTAGATCAAAAAAGTGCATTTTTAGACATTTTTCCATATAGATTAATCAAAGACTTACTACGGATCTAAATAAAATAAATAGTGCACAGCTTATAGTCATGTAACTAAAACATACATTTTGCTATGATTTGATTTCTGTTTTAGAGAGAAAGGCTGCTGGTCTGTGACAGCCTATGTTTATCAGTCATTTATTTTGATGAATATGTTTTTGTGCATTAAGGTTGGAAAGCTTACAAAACTGTTTGGAACAAAGTGTGTTTAGAACAGATTTATCAGTCTTTTAGAATCGATTTATCAGTCTTTGTTACAGACTGTTACTGCAAACCCCTCCATCTGTTACGACTAACTTGGCATGTGGGGTAAGTTATAACCTTCCTCCAACCACACTTGGCTGAATTGTCTAGTGCTACAAACAAAATTAACCTAATTTGCAGCAGAGATGTTCAGGGTTTCTTGTAATAAAGCAGCTATTAATTTTGCTTCAGGACTTTTAAAATTCTTTGGTAAGCACCAAAAAGTGTTCATTCATGCCCCTGACACCATGTGAACTCAAGTCTTTATTTGTTCCTGGCTGTTCAGCAGACGGTCCAGCGGCGGGCCAAATTTCTGCACGCTCCTCTGGCTCAGCTGACACCCCTGGCCCATTAGGGACACAATCGAAAGCTCATATGACCAGGCAAAATAGATGAAGTGTGAGTTGCAATAAACTCTGACTGCAGGCCAGTGGTCAGAGGAGTCCCTCGAGCTCTGTGACTGGCAGGTGAAGGGCTGGGACTCTAAACGATACTTCTGCACCAAAGTGGGTTGGGTGGGTTGTGGAATGGGGTGGGGTGGGGGGGTAATTCATACCACAAACCTGCTCCAGCTTCCGTAACGTACGTGCGTGTGTGTGTGTGTATGTGTGTGTGTGTGTGTGTGTGTGTGTGTGTGTGTGTGTGTGTGTGGGTGTGTGTGTGCGTGTGTGTCAAGCTGAAGAAATCGGTGGGTGGAATAAAAATGTCTGAGGCCTGAAAAGTGCGAGTGAGAGCGGGTGAGGACGGGGAGGAATGGGCGGTGATGAATTGGAAGTTGTTCGGGATTTTTTATTTTTTTCGTGAGGGTGAGCCGGAGAGAAAGTTCCAACATTTTTGGGATTCCGCCTGGTTCGGAGGCTGACCGCAGCTCATAGCCATTCCAATCACAAACCCTGGCAGAAACTGAAGCCTCCAGCTCCATCACAAACGCTGGCCTCATTACTGACAGCAGTAACTCGGGGGGATTTCTCCGTCCCACAATCTTTCAAAAAAAAACAAGGGGTTCTCTGGATTGGTGCTGTAGAAGAACCACTTTTGGGACCCTCAAGAAGCTCTCAGTGGTCTTACAAAGGACCACTTTTGTTAATGAGACATGGGAAGAATCTTTCCATAGTTCGCAGCCTCAAAGGTTCTTCAAGAGCCGTTCAAGCCAAGAACCAATTGGGAACCTGTTTTTAGAGAGTGCATAGAAACTCAAGTTCAGCCAAACACTCTCTATACCATGCCAAAGAAGCCCTTGTGGTTTCTTAACCCTTAGCACTTAGAGCATATTAGTAAAATCTGATTTCAACAACTAAAAATGGTATAAAACAGTCTAAAACCTACAAGCTTGCAGTTTCCTGCACTTTCGCTTGGGGCACCGCCCCTCGACTGCTCTCCGGACCCCCTCCCTCTGTGGGTGTTCCCCACCCACTTGAGGGCGGAGACTATTCTGAAAGTTCTCCCGGTTCAAAGTTCATTATGGGTATTTGCATGAGACATCATTTTTAAAACCTCAGTTGTGATTATTGTTATCAGTTATTTTTCAAATTACAATAACTTTGCTTCTACATGACATAGGAACACCAAACCAAGCCCAGCATGACATCTGACACCTCAAGCACCAACACAAACTGGGGGGACTTCCATCCCATACCACTCGCATTCTAAGGGATAATAGAACCTTCCAGTGGTTCCACTTCTGGGCCACTTGTAGATGACTGTGTGCAGAACCTTTCCAAAGTTTGCAACCTTCAAATAATCAAAATGTTCTTGATTTAGGCATGCTCCTTTCAACATTCTCACCACCAAAACAACCCCCATACTCTGTTGCTTATTCTTATCGTTCCCCAATATTCGCATAGATTTCAGCATCCTCGATCCAGTCTCTTTAACATGGAGTCTAGCTGCATGGCCTCCAAGCTTGCTGTCCAGAGCTTCAGTCTACACACTCCAACACACACTCCTACTAACTCAGCAAGCTCCACTCCCTCTCCTGCTGTCCCTGCGGGCTTAGTACAGGTCAGCCTTCCTCTCATGGGGCCGCTGAAGCCATTTCACACCCGTTCCAGCCTCTGATCCTGCTCGACATCTCCTCCTAGCCAGTAGCCCTCTGAGCTATCAGAATACTCCATCTCCTCCAAGTCTGCTCACAGTGGGAATATAACTAGGGCAGGAAGGGACAAACTCATTGTTCTTTCTTTTAAGCTCTGTGGTTCCTGAACTGTGAGTATGTAATGGATCAGTGAGTGTACTGATCCACAGGATTGCAAAATAATGCAGCCACAACGATTAGTCAAAAAAACAATTTATCATTGGCAATACATATCAGAATGTCACCTATTGTTTTACCAGTTTTGCTCAGAAATTTTTATTTGATCCACACAGTCGTTCTGACACACTGTTTCTTCTGCTTTACTGCACTATAAAGCATAAGAACAGCTAAAGTCAGAGGAAAACACTGAAGTCAATCCCGTTCGATTATTCGATTCATCGAAGAATTAGGTCCCTTTAATTGTCAATCGCCAGCTTTAATTGTGGACACTGACAGACTGCAATACAGTACTGTACAAAACTCTTGAGTCACCCTCATTGCTTCATATTTTGCTTTCAAGGAGCCAGACCTGAGGAACACTTCTCCAGGCTTCCTGAAGTCTCTCATTTTCAGTCCAGTCCCTGAACCTGACCAGGTTCAAAGGAATGTTTTTTGTTTGTTAAGCCGTACAGTGACCTGCGTATGAATCATTCAAGCAGAACAAAGCAAATCTAACTTAAGGTCTGAACCAGTGAAGAAACAGGTGCAGATGATTCCAGACAAAACTGATACAGTAAAACATTTGCTCCTGTTGCTTTAATTTAATCTACTCAATAAGCCAGATATATGACAGTTTCACAGGAATAAATAGTATTTTTGCACCAACAATGTGATTCAAAGCAAAATATAAAAAATGAGGAGTGGCTCAAAACTTTTGCACAGTACTGTACTAATAAATCCAACCAAGGTTCAAGGTGTGCATTAGCTGTGTTAATTTTGATGGAACTGAGGAACCAAAAGTGGTTCTTTGTTGACAAGGCCCTGAGTTCACAGAGAGCAGGGCACAGCACATTTTCTTTCAAACGGACTCAAACTCATGTCATTTGGACTTGAAACGACTTGGTCATGGATTTTTAAACTCATTCTTTACTGGCCATGGTCATAAAGTTGTCTTTGACTTGACAAAGGTGGTCTTGACTTCAGCCCTTATGCAAACTACTATGTAAAGTATGTGGTAATGAGACTGGGGGGCTGGAGTGTTGACCGGTCTATAGCATTAAAGGGTTAATCAGTGCTGGAAATACTGGTAATTTGCAGCCCCGGTAAATTGTGACAATGCGATGCCATCTGCACGTCAACATGAGCATATTTCACCAGCCCAGATGGGACACAGTGTTAGAGGAGAAGGCAAGAGCTGCAGCTTCACCTCCTCACTTCACTTCTTCTGCTTTTAACACTCCTACTCCGTCCTGTGTGAAACATGAGCCGCCCTTACACATCCAGACTGAGAGTGCAAGTGTGTCTGTGTGTGTGTGCTCTAAAGTATTGAGGACATGGAGTTTAATGGATATAAAGTCTGTCTCAGTCAGTATCTTTCTCCCGGGACGGTGCGGTTTGGTGGTGGGTTCAGGGATGCAGCTTTCTTTCTCTACTTTCAACACACAGGCAGAAGGGAGAGAGGAAGAGAGAGAGAGAGAGAGAGGGAGAGAGAGAGAGAGGGAGAGAGAGAGACAGACAGTGAGAGAGAGACAGAGAGAGAGAGAGAGAGAAGGGGGGAGTCTGGCATAGCCCTGAAACAGCCCGGGACAGACGTTGAATGCAGGGGAAAGAATTTTTCCCCAAAATCTGGCATCTCCTGCCTTTCGGCTTACCCACTCTGCAGACGCCAGGTGCTGTGGAGAGAGCGCGATGGCTAAAGCACCTGGAGCTCCAAACTGCAGATCAGTGAAGTTCAATCACACACACAGACACATAGACACACATTTTCTCATTTTTATACAGTGTCAGGATGAGTCTCTGAGGTCTGAGTTTCAAACCTCTAGGCTACAAGTTGAGTTGAGGCTCAGGGGTCTGGTTCCAAATTCAACTCAAAAGTTTTGAGTTTCTGAAGCCCAAGACTGGCTCTAGAGACTGAGGTGTAAGTCCAAGAGGTTCGAGTCTGAAATTCTGGAGTCCTCGATGCCAGGTTGAGTCCCAAGTCTCCTGGGGGCATGTCAGAGCTAAGTATTGAGTATCTGGGGTCCGAGTCCACATCTGAGTTGAGTCTTTGATGTCAGAGTCCGAGTCCAGGTCTAGTTCCAAGTCGCAAATCTCTATGGTGGAAATCAGAGCCAAGTCTTGAGTATCCGGGGTCCGAGTCCCTGTTTGAGTTGAGTCTTTGGGTCCAAGTCCATGTCTGAGTTGAGTCTTTGATGTCAGAGTCAGAGTCCACTTTGATTCTCAAGTCTTGAACCTATATGGCAGCACGAGTCCTGACCTCTGGTAGTAACAAAGTCCCATATATGATACATGCACATGTACCTTTATACAAAAGAATAAATATTTATGTGTTATTGGTATCCATATATGTAGTAATATATCTGAAAGAGTACATATATACATATTTACTCTTTCAGATTATTATTTTTTTTTTTAACTGAACCAATTACACACTCAGGAACTTCGTGTCCTGTAGGTTGGCCCTGATTTTCTCTGGTTGTCCTGCAACTTCAGAACATTTTTGTGTGAAAACAAAAGCACACGTCCAGCGCGCAGACCCCTCTCATAAACGCGGCCTTCGAGCACCCCCCCCCCCCAACCCCTCTGCCTTTCTGTTCCTTCTCTCCTTCCCTCTTTCCTTCTTCCCTTCTCCCCCCTCTCATTTTTAGAAGCAGGTTTCAATTACTTGAAGTCCCAGATATGGACATATGGAAAGAATTTATTTACACAGGTTGTCAACGTTCTGGTGGTCTCTCCCCCTCCTCCAGAAAGACTGGGGTTATGTAATATTCATGGCACAGTCAGGCCAAACCGAGAATTAGGCTACGACAATGGCGAAACAAAGGGAGAAAGCTGTCGTTGGACTCAAAAACGTTTCGGAATGGCCGCAAAACTGCGATGGTGTGAGAGTGGAAATTCCAGCTGCGTTGTTTAAATTGGCCGATAAGAGTGTATATCTCCACACTGCCTTGAATTTTTGGCTAATTACGGCCGTTTCCATGCCAACCCCAAAAAAGTAAACTACAAATCCAATAATACACCGAGCTCAGACAAAACTTCCTGTCCCTGAATATGAGTGAAGGCAGCAGCCAGGAGCTTCTTGGCCTCTCCGAGGAGCACGGGAGCCGCCTTTTCGGACTGCGGATCGCTCTCAGCGAGAGAAATCTTGGCAAGGAAGGAGAAGAAGTAGCCATAGGGCTGGAAAATATGCACAGCATTCTTCACCTAAGAAATCAGCCCAAACAATCCACTCTCGCCCTTTTTTCCTCGACAGCTTTTATGAAGCCCAGGAGCAGCAGGTTCCAACAGGAATCCAGTGACACTGACCAGAGAAATGAATGCACATTAAAAACCAAAACAGCTGCTCCCCCCTCCCAACACCCCCCCATGTCTCTCAACACCGCTAAAAAAAATGAAGACATCAAAAGGATTAGATATGGCTGTAAATGTTGCCGTGAAACTCCTGATTTATGAAAGTGACAGATTTTGAGCTGTGAGCGGTCCTGGAGGGGAAAGGAGAAGACGGAGACAGACGCAAAGCCCAGCGTCGCGATTATCATAACAGATTCCTTGCGCGTAATACATCATAAATACAGAGCCCCAGCTAAGTGATCCTGTAAGACTCCCTGGTTGAAATAAGCAGAATGAAATACGGCACGCTGTGAGGTGCTATAATGGCTTTTCAATGACACTGTATTTCACTGGAATTAGTGGTGGCAAGAGTGCTCATAACTTGATCGTCGGGCTTTCAGTGGCCACTAGGATTCCAACATAACATTCCAAACACATACAGGTTTGTTTTTTGCCGCTGTAATACAGCATACATGGTATAATATGCATAACTGGTCACATAGCAGTATAGTGCTCATATGTATTATGCAATACTATGTCTCATTAAATTATACATCCAGTACTTTGCAAGTCTTTTCTTCATATTTTGCCTCCAAAGAACCAGACGTTCTTGTATTTTAATGTAGTCTTGTGGAACAGTTCTTCAGACTTCCTGAAAGACATCTGACTGAAGTCCTGAACCAGTGAAGAAACAGGAGCAGATGATTCCAGATGATCAGGCGGTGATCAGTATACTGGTGGTGCTGAATGCTGAGTGGTTGGAACTCCTTTATCTAGGCTCCTCGTATCTTTAGGCACTTTACAGCCTGACACAGTAAAACATTTGTTCCCACTTCTTTCATTCATCAGAAGGTAAAGCAAACAGATTTTTGCACAGTACTGTAAGTATCTATATGTAAAAATGATTTTACATACATTTATTAGCCACCTTATTAGGTTCGCTACACTTACTGTCCATTTTATCAGCTCCACTGATAAACTGTTTACAGTTACAGACGGGATCCCACATTTTTAATCACTCGTCAGGACCCGCACTGGACCAACACTGATTAATGCTCAGACATGGTAGTGGTTATGTTTGAGTGTGTGTGTGTGTTGCACAGAGATCACACGCGTTTTTTTAACGTTTAAGTGTATCTGCTGGACTGAATAGTCTACCAAAAATATTCAGCAAACAGAGTCCAGAAACTGACCTCTGATGAAATATCATTCATAAATTTACATCTCCAAAGTGGATCAACAGGTTAGATACATTATATGGACAAAAATATTGATACACACCTGTTTTTCAGGGTTTAGGCTAGGCCCCTTACTCCCAGTGAAGAGTAATCTTAATGCTTCCGTATACCAAGATATTTTGGACTACGCCATGCATCCAACTTTGTGAATGCAGTTTGGGGAAGAACCTTTTCTATTCCAGCATGACTGTGCCCCAGTGCACAAAGCGAGCTCCATAAAGCTTGGGGCAGCTGGATGGCCTAGTGGTTAGGGTGTCCACCCTGCAATCAGAAGGTTGGGGGGGTTCGAATCCCAACTGCTAGTTGACCTTGAGCAAGGTACCGCTTCACTTGGTGAATGAGAGGAAGTATTTCATATTGGAAGAGAGGAAGTATTTCACATTGTTCACACTGTGTGTCCATGCGTGACTATAATAAATAAATAAAATAAAGATGGTTGGATGAGTTTGGTGTGGCCGCTTCACTGGCCCGCACAGAACCCTGACCCCATCCAACACCACTGGACTGGAATGGAGATTGTGAGCTTCTTGTCCAGCATCAGTGCCTGACCTCATAAAAGCTCTCCAGAATGAATGGTCTCCAAAATCTTGTGGAATGTCTTCTGAGAACAGTGGATGCTGCTATAGTCGCAAAAGGGGGACCAACTCCATATTAAAGTCTATGTATTTGAATGCAATGTCATGTAAAGGTCAGACATCCTAATAGTTTTTGTCCATACAGTGTATGTCTAATAGAGTGGAAAGTGAGTGATTACATGGACCTATTCTACATGCAGCACACACACAAACACACAATTCCATAACATTGTCAGTGTCACTGCTGGACTGAGAACGATTCACCACTCTAATAATAACAGGTTGTCCTATGGGGTGTCCTGACCACTGATGATGATTCAGAGAAACAGATGGACTGCAGTCTGTAATTGTAAACTAGTGCACCAGTATGTTCAGAGGAGCTGATAAAACACGCAGTGAATGTAGACAGGGGTACCTAAGTGGTTCATCAGTGTATTTGTGTGTGTTCTACAGTATCTATATGTAAAAAGTAATGTTCCCTTTGCATCTAACAATAATTTCATAAATATGCAATGATCTATATGTAATAATAAACAAAAATGAAGAAAAAGCCCACTGTTAGGGCTCTCACCTTGAATGACTTGGCAGTATTTCGGGCCTTTGCTTGTGGACTGGGACGTTTCCTCCAAGGAGCGTTTCTGTCGGACTACCTTGTGCTCCTGACCAGAAAAGGAGTCCACCACTTGTCCCACTGGCTCAATGAACAGGGTCTCATCTCCGGTCTGCACCAGGCCAGTCTGAGAGAGGCACAAAGACAGAAAGTAATTTAAAGGTACTTCCAAGCATTATTTTACCTTACAGTGACCAAATGATTACAAATTATGTTCTGCCTGAGCGGTTGCGTAAAGACCCAGTCACACTCAGTACTGCAAAACGCATTCATTTAAATGGAATCACAGGTTTTCTGAGTAAATCATTTTAGTCTGTGCATATAAGTATATTCACTGTCGTATTATTCTACTTTTCACAGTTGACAAGTTAGACGGCCTGTTAATTGCACCAAAATGAAGATTATAACAGTGTGACTGCTTAATTCTGACCCTCACTGGGAAAAACACATCATCCACGCTGGGAAAGAAACAACTGTATTTAAAAACTGCAGCTTATTTCATTCTGGCCAATCACGTTCGGCAGGATCAGACATCCTAAAAGATATTGATTAGCTATATTTCCACTTCCACTTGGCTGGAAAGAACCATTTAAATTCTACCCCATTCTATTTCATTTTGCGATTTCTTCATTACTAGATAAAGCTATGATACTCCGGATGATTAGAAGTTAGAACTCCTTTCAGTCCATCTACAAGGAAACTAATCTGCAAAAGCAGCCTGTTTTCAACTCATAGTTTTTGTGTTGTCACAAAACCAATATTTACATATATTTCCTTATTCAGCTTATGGCAGTTTAGCCCCACCCGTTCATGCCAAAGTTCTAAGGAGTGTTTTAGTCCCCATGCTGCTACAATATGGGGCAGCCAATTAGAAATAAGACCATTCACATCAAGCAGTCTTAAAAGCATTGTGAACTGAAACAGCCTGTTTAATCCTAAGGGATTATCAGAGGCTGGAAGATGGTCATGAAAGAATGAGTTATGATGAATTATGAATCATATTTTCATTTCAAAAACCCATGCAATTGTCCTAGAAAAATGACATACAGGGGGTCCACGGGCTACAACAGTCTCAATATATGCTGTTTTGAGTTTATGACGCTCACTCCTATAACTAGTTTGGTCGTGCACGGCGGAGGAATACTCAGTATACACAGTAACGCGGTGTAAGAGTGAGGCAGTTGGCGTCCCCCAGTACGCTTACCTGCACCATTCTGGACTCTTAAAGGGGACATATTATGCAAATCTCACTTTAGTTATGATAGGTCTATGGCAGGGGTCACCAACCTTTTTGAAACTGAGAGCTGCTTCACGGGTACTGAGCCATACGAAGGGCTACTGACGTAATACACTAGAACAGAGTTTACCAAAACTTAGCTAAACTTCATGTAGCTACAATAAACATGTTTAAAATGCTTTTTTAGATATCATTTTCAAATCTATATAAATGCAAATGTGATTAAAGAAGAATAGCAACAGAATAAAATTATACATTAGACGCTACATACTAGTGAGTTGTGCTATTTTAAGAACAGGTCTGCAGGCTACTCATGTGGTCCTTGGGGGCCCCTTGTTGCCCGCGGGCACCATGGTGGTGATCCCTTGTC
>JBBPCX010000038.1:2899917-2925854 GCA_037974365.1 Hydrocynus forskahlii
ACACACACACACACACACACACAACCAGGACCCGGATTCAAACCCCCAACCCTGGAGGTGTGAGACAACGGTGCTACCCACTGTGCCACAGCGGCGCCTACTTCAAAACTTCACAGCTAAAAAAGTATTTGGAATAGAGGATTTTGCAACACCCCATGGATTTAATAGAGGTTTTCATATTCATTTTTGCAATAAGATTCATAACGCGAACTGGAAGGTCGAGGTGAGTTGGTATGGACTTGTTCTCTAGTGGTTCTCTACTGACAGGTCACAGAACCAATTGCAAGGTACAGGCAATGTAGAAAAACATGAAAAAGCCTGTTGTTGCTTGTTAAAAAGCGTGACAGAGCAAGAGCCACCCTTTTCTAAACCATTTCAGACAAAATACAGTCCTTGCAGTCCCTCCAACATACTGCACCATCCCTCTTCCCACACCCCTCCAAGAAAAGCACATCAGTACCCGAGCTAAGCTTCGGGGCAGTCCTTCGGGGGGCCAGGCATGAAAGAAACGCTATTGAGAATACACCACACAGAATGAATTTCCATATGAAAGAAAGACACAGAATTCCAGAGGAGTCTGCTCCTGCACATCCCTATGCTGCATGTTTCGCTTCAGGCCCAAATACAGGGTCCCATGAATATACTGCAGCTAATAAAACCTATTATGCCACTCTGTGGTAAAAAAGAAAAAGCCCTGTTCTCTGATTACTTTGTTTTATCATATTAGTGTGTATTGTGAGGGCACGAACCGAGCACCAAGCGCCTAGAGGGCCATTATATCTGCTCTGTGCAGGGGGGGGCATAAATCACAAGCCTATCATTATAAGCTCATGTCAGAAAGCAGCCCATATATGATGAAATCCCATTCAAAATCATAGTCAAATTACAGGGCTGCAATTAGTCTCCTTCCAGAGAGCAGCAGCACTGCATGACTGTCATCCAGCCATTAGCCTGAAGACTGTTTAACTGGAAACCCAGCCAAGAAAAAGCATGTGATACCAAATAAATCCTTACAGCGCCACTGGAAGATGTGCTACCAACCAGCCTCACGTTCGCACTCATGAATGCACAGTCACATCACTGATACTGGTCTTATCCCAACTTTTCACCCGCCTGCAGACACGGACCACTGCTGGCTGTAATGATACAATATATCTTATCACCTCAAACTGCATGGTTGTATCGTGACTAGGAAGTTAGCGTGTAGCTAGAGGGTTAGTTTGGTGCAAGTGTGGCTAAAGCGTTAGACCTGGACTCCATTAAACACGACCTGTGTTTTAAATATTGGACTTTTATAATGCTGAATGTTCTGATAAACTAGAAGTTGGCAATACACTGGTTCATCATAAAAATGCATTATGGCTGAAATTCTTTTAGTTTTGCCATAACCATCATTAGTTATGTCGAGGCGTGCACAAGAACGTAACATACAAACAGTGCAAACAAGATTCAAGTTCAGTAGTCAGTCAACACACAAATATCGACCTGTAAAATAAAACCGCTGAATGTAATATTACAGTCAGTGAAAAGAACAAAAAATGAACTATTTTTGGAACGTATTCAATGGTGAAGGAGCAAAATAACATCTTTAATTCTTAAACTGCATTTTTTAGTCTGCAATGAAAATGAACACAATAACTAAGAAATATGTTAAACATTTTTTTAAAAGTGTTTTTTCTTGGTTACAATGCTACATTTCCAGGATTACATAACTTCTAGACGTGACAGAACTACATGAATAGCCTACTACAGAAAATCAAAATCTGATTAATAACGTAACACTAAAACAGACGAGCAAGTTCAATAGGTACCAAAACAGAAGGAAAACTCTGAAGTCAACATATAAATATCTACCTATGAAACAAAACCACTGAATTCAATTAGCCTCGCAAACACAAATGCAGGTCACGTCACTGATTCTGGTCACATCCTCATTGACCTGCATTTTTGGTCCGCCTGCAGACAGCCTGCTGGGACTGCTGCAGGTCCAGTGGAAGGGGCCAGAAGCCGTTGGAGGATTGCGAGACGAGGCTAGTCAAAACATCCAGCTGATCTGGGGAGGCGTCCTGCTTTCTGCTAGCTGTCATGCTGCCCGGAGGTGTCAGAAAAGCTTGACCCAGTCCCGCTTCCACATGTGCCTGGAGCACTTGCGGCAAGGGTGACCTCATTTTCCACATAGTTACGGCCTAAACGGAGCTTATATGGGGGGGGGGGGGGTGATGGGGGCGACTGGGGGTGGTAAAAACGTCTGGCAGGCGGAAAACGTATCGAAAACGGCGCTGTCAGTTTGTAATTAGTCAGTGTTGCATGACTGAGAGTGACTGGATTGCGATGACCCAATATGGTGTGTGGAGCAGAGGTTAGCAGACTAAGTGGAAGAGGCGGCCAAAGCATGGAGTCAGAGAGCCAGCAGAGACTGCCTCCAGGCACACGCCAAATGTTGCACATGCACACATGCACACACACACATGCACACACACACATGCACACAAACACTGTAGAATTCAAACCATGCACTGTGCCAGTGATGGAATGAAGGAATGCCCGTGCCCCTCAACTGTCATGCCCTCTCAATGCGACAGTGTTAAGCACTCTCCCCCCAAAAACAGCATACAACACATGTGCACAAGCGAACACCTCCATTCTGCCTCGTTCTCTCATTCTGCTGTCTGAGTGTTTGTACTGTACCCAGCTGAAGTGCTGGTGGGGAAGGTCGGGGGCGTCACTTTGACCCAGTGGCCCGGCCAAAAGCAGCCTGCGCGCTCGTCACAATGGTGCTACTCATCCCATTCAGCCTTTCTGACTGACTGCAGGTCACTTGGCCTTTTCACAGAGAGTTAAAAGGCTGACCTCAGGCACACCTGAGCCAAGGAAGCGGCTCCGACCCTCCGAAACAGGCAAGGCATGCAGGATCTCCATGCATAATGAATCCTGAAGTCTCCATATAATCGGATGCAGGATGTGAAAACATAGATACAGCATCTTTATACCCATTCAGGTCCCATGCAGACCATTCATCCATGCTGATTCTTCATGCAGAATCTCCATACATTTGCACAGACTATCCATATATGCAAATGATCCAAGCAAGAACTTCTATGCATGAAGTCCCATACAGAACCTCCATTCATCTCCATGCAAACCATCTATACATGCTGATTCTGAATCCAGAACCCGCATACATTCCCAAGCAAACCATCCACACTAGCAAATTCACCATGCAGTTCCACGTAGAACCTGCATACAGTCCCATGCAGACCATCCATTCATGTCAGATTCTGCATGCAAAACTCGTGCAGATTGTCCATACATCACAAATCTCCATACAGCCCCACATTCATACTTGCAGATTCTACTTTTAAATCCATGCAGAAGCCATTCCTACACATTCTCCATGCAATCTCGTGCATCACCTTCATTCATGCAAACATGTAGAACCTACATGCTGAATCTCCATTCAGACCCAACATTAAACCACCATACACCAAAAGCCTTTGGGAATGAAAATGATCTGCAATAATGTAAGCCACGATCAAAGATGTACACACTCGCTGCAAGACTGTCCAAACAGTTAACCACGAAAGCACTTTGCAACTTTGTCTTAGAAGTTCGGCCTGTTACAGTCTACCACCAAACTCAAGCCAATGAAGTTCTGACTCACCAGACCACCACAAGCGTCCAGCGAGGCGAAGGAGTCCGTGTGGTTGAGAACGGTTCCGGTGTAGAAGCAGGGCTGTCCTTTAAAGTGCGGTTCGTGCTGGACGCTCCCTTCTTCGTTCCTCTCTTCCACCACAAAGCCCTCGGAGAGGAAAGCCTCATCCCTCCGCAGCTCTAAGTAAAGCTCTTGGCCGAAAGCGGGCAGAGACAGAAACAGGTGGTCCTGCTGACCGTCCGAACGTCTCCTGCGGCCTGTGCTCCAGCCAGACGCTTCCCGCAGCACCTGCCCAGACCGCAGCTCCACCGGCACCACCACGTCTGTCTCAAACACCACAGAGGGAGCTGAGGAGGGGAGAGACAGTCATAAACACAGGACGGGACACCACCATTTCAGGTCAAATTCGAACACCAATACTAGGGTCAAGAACATTGTTCTTGTGTAAGCGAGGGTTTTTGGTTTGTTTATTTCGTTTGATGAGATGAAAGTGAAGGTTAAGAATAGAGGACGTGCTGCAGAAGAGTAAGAAGAGTGGGAGTCAACAGGAGGCAGTAATGCAGGAAAAGAGGGGGTTACTGCGAGTAACAGGCAGTGAGGCAGCAAGATAGGGAGTTATTGAGAGTTAGGGGCAGTAAGGCGGACTTATTGGGAGTTAGAGGCAGTAAAATAGGGAGTTATCGGGACTTAGAGACAGTAAGAAAGCGAGTTACTGGGAGTTAGAGACAGTAAGAAAGCCAGTTAACAGGAATTAGAGGCAGTAAAATAGGGAGTTATTGGGAATTAGAGGCAGTAAAATAGGGAGTTATCTGGACTTAGAGAAAGTAAGAAAGTGAGTTACTGGGAGTTAGAGACAGTAAGAAAGCAAGTTATCGGGAGTTAGAGGCAGTAAAATAGGGAGTTATTGGGAATTAGTCAGTAAGACAGGAAGTTATCAGGACTTAGAGGCAGTCAGTTAGGGAGGCATTGTGAGTTATAGGCAGCAAGGAAGTAAGAAAGTAAGTAATTGGCGGTTATAGGCAGGAAGACCGTAGAGAAATTGCCATAGAGGTGACTATATGACACCATGACAGTATCCGCGCCGCAATATAATATTATTGCTATTCCTTACATTTTAGAATATAGCAAGTATTCCGATTTGATTCCGAGATAAATTGTGATTTATTTCTGCCATTTCTTCCCATTTTATTCCTTTCAAATTTCCACTGTGACACAGGAGAGGACTGAAGTCTTACGCCCTCTTGTGGACTTCAGAAGCAATGCTAAAAGAATAGACGTACGCATTAAAATAAAATGCAACTAGTAAATAATATTAAATAAATAAATATCGATATTCAGTGCAACTATATTGATATAATTTTGTGCCGACCAATTATACAATGCATCGTGATTTCAACAATTTTTTCGTCCTCTAGGAGTAATGTGGAGTTAGAGGCAGTAAGATGGGAGTTATGGTTATTTAAAGGCAGTAGAGCAGTAAGATAGGAAATTATGGGGAATTAGAGGCAGTATTATAGAGAGCTACTGGAAGTTAACAGCAGTATCATGTGGAGTTACAGGATGCTGGATGCAATATAACAGTAAATTGAGGAGTTATTGGGAATGTGAGGCAGTACGTTTGGGGGTTTGAGGCAGTAAGACAGTTTTTGGAAGTTGAAGGCAATAAGGCAGTACGATCTGGGAACTGTTGGGAGCTGGAGCCAGTAAGCCAATAAATTTGGGAGTTACTGGTAGTTTGAGGCTGTCAGGCAGTAAGATGTGGAGTTACTGGAAGCTAAAGGCAGTAAGACATGGAGTTATTGCAGGCAGAGAGGCACTAAATCGGTGAGTTATTGGTAGTTGGAGGCAGTAAACCCTTAAATTTGGGAGCTACTGGAAGCTAAAGACAGTAAGCCGTGGAGTTAATGAACGCTGGAGGTAGTTGGAGGCAGTAAAGCAGTAAGATTTGGAATTAGGCGATGTTGCAGGCAGTATGGCAGTAAGATCTTGGAGTTATTTGTAGCTGGAGTCAGTAAAGCAGTAAGAGTTGGAGTTAGGGGATGTTGCAGGCAGTGTGGCAGTAAGATCTTGAAGTTATTGATAGCTGGAGGCAGTAAAGTTGTAGGATCTGGAGTTAGGGGATGTTGGAGGCAGTAAGACAGGAATGTCCAGGTGGGTTAAGGCAGGGAGATGCAGTAAGGCATGGCTCCAGTAGGAGAGGGAGTCATTGGGAGTTAAGAGGCAGCAGAAAGGCATGTCGAGGCTGAGGAGAGATCGGAGCGCGCTCCAGCTGTGCATGATCGTTTAAAACACAATCTGCCTCCAAAACCAGATGGGAGGGGGATATTCAGCTCCTCAAATAAACACGTCGTTGTCGTTACTGTAATTGAAACAGCATGCGAGGGGTTCGGCAGGGTGCAGAAGCGGACAGAAGCCTCCAGCCTTACCTGACAGAGCCTGGAGCCCGGGCATCAGCAGGGGGAGGAGAGGCAGCAGGAGTAACGCAGGGTGTCCGGTCATGGCTGTGAGCGTGGCGGGGCAGAAGTGAAGCAAGGCGGACTGAAAGTTTCCCAAAGTTGGAGAAATTCATCGCCGCCTCAGAGCTCAGTGAACTTGAGGCGCGAGGCCACGCCCACCGGCGCCCCCTGATTGGCTGGCGAGATTTATGAAAACAGATCTCTGGCACGCTATTGGCCGTCTGCGCCATCTGGTCCGGAGTGTGGGCTGCAACCGTACACGTGGTTTCCATGCCGTTGGTGAATGTGAGGGGAGATAATAAAAAAACAGAAGGAGTAAATTAGGGAGATACTGGGAATATGAGGCAGTGAGGCAACATATGTAAGTAAAATATGAGCTTATTAGGGGTTGGAGGCAGTAAGATTATGAGTTAGAGGCAGTAGAATATTTTGTTATGGGGAGGGCAGCAAGGCAATCAGGAGAGGATTTAAGGTGACCTAGAGTATGATAGGCAGTATATGAAGTTTAGGCAGTAAAATGTGGAGATTTTGGATGTTGGATGCAGTAAAACAGTAAATTGGGGAGTTATTGGGAATATGAGGCAGTAGGACAGGGAGTCACTGGGAGCTGAAGACAGTGAGATATGAGGACATGGGGCGTTGGAGGCAATAGAATATGTGGTTATTGGGAGTTAGAGGCAGTATAATATGTGGTTATTGGAAATAGAGGCAGTATAATACGTGGTTATTGGGAGTTAGAGGCTGTATAATATGTGGTTATTGAGAGTTAGAGGCAGTATAATATGTGGTTATTGAGAGTTAGAGGCAGTATAATATGTAGTTATTGGGAGTCAGAGGCAGTAACATATGCGGTTATTGGGAGTTAGAGGCAGCAGAATCAGAATCAGAAAACTTTATTTATCCCAGGGGAAATTGCTTATGTGGCTATTGGGAGGCAATAACATGCAATTGGGAGTTACAGGCAGAGGCAGCAAGGCGATCAGAAGAGGATTTACGGTGAGTTAGAGGTTGTAAGGCAGTTTGATAGGAAATTATGATGAGTTAGTTGGGCGGGGGGTTAATGGGAAGCTTCAACACCGTTAAGAGTTTTTTTTCCCAAGAATCAATTAGGATGCTTCATTTTTAAGAGAGTATAATGAAAAGAATGGGACTTTCCAAAGTGACAATCATCATTTTAGGCTTAAGTTGTCCAGCTATACTGAGGCCCAAAGACCTCACTAACACTGAGGAACCGCAGAGAAACTTCTCACTACATAGGAAGGTTTGCTAGACACTTTCTCTGTGTTTGGGTTAATACATTTAGAGGTGTGCTGGATAACACGACAAGACGGTCTTGGGTTTTAGTCCCAGCCAGGCATCTGTGGGTCTTTTTTTGCATATCCTTTGTGTGCTTAGGGTTTCCCCCCCCACAGTCCATAGACACGCATGTCAGGTGGACTGTAGATGCTAAACCGCTCCTAGATTTGAGTGTGTTTGATTGAATGTGTGCCCTGTGATGGACTTGTAACCTGTCCAGGGTAGTTTTCTACCTTTCAGTTCGTGACGGCTGGCTCTGACAGCCCTGGGTCAGGTTCAAGGTTACTTTATCAGCAGCTGTGAGCACGTACGTAGTGTGATAAGACGCTTCTCCATTGACCATGGTGCAACCTATAGCAACAATCAACAAAGTGCAAATTATGAAAGAAACAATACAAACAACACAGTAAATAGACGCCACAACAATGTAACAGGAATGTGATCCAACAGTATAGTGTGAACGGTATGTAAACCTTTCAGTGTGACAAGTGTTGCACCATAAGTGTGATCAGTGCACAGGAGGCAGTTATCAGCGCTGAACAAAGAGCAAGGAATGACAGAAACAATACAATAAATAGGCAATATAGCGATGTAACAGTTGTGTGAATGGGGTGTAAGGTGATGGATGGGTAGATCAGAAAACTTTACTGATCTCGGAGGAAATTGCTTATGTTACGACTGCTCAGAGACACAAGGAGTAGAGCAATATAAAACATAAAGTCTAAAATAAATCCAATAAAAACTCTGCAGAAAAATGCACTGTGCAAAATACACTAGTAGATCACCTCTAGGCTGGCTGGAGTTTACTTGGAGACTCTGTCCTGTCTGAGATAAGTTGTTTTAGCTATTGGCGATTTTGGGAGTTCTATTTCTCAAGCCTTTTTTAGGGAGTTTTTTTATCACATTTGACATACAAGGTATTGCAAAAAAGCATAAATCAGAAGTCTAGACATTAGACAACACCAGCTGTCTACAGAACCTTGGAACAAGGAAGTACAGCAACATCTATTTGTCACCTTTCAAGTCAAGTCTCTAACACTGATAGGGTTAAAACAAGGCTGTGACACTAAAGCTCTGCTGTTTGAGGTTTGTGAGGACTTTGTCCCTCATGAAAAGTGAAATGGATGTTCAGCATTAAACATAGATTAGAGGCAGCTGCAGTTTTTTTAATGTCCTTGGACTGCAAAACCAACCAGTGGCATCAACCAGTAGGTATCTCCAGTCAGTAGACCGGAAGAAGACTTCAAACTCAGATACCCCGAAAAAATATATGTGGACATGATGAGATACATACAAAGATTGGGGCAACTGTGGTCTTCTTAACATTCTCAACCTGCAAAACCAGCCAGTAGCATCATCCAACAGGTATCTCCAGTCAGCAGACTGGAAGAAGACTTTGATTATTCCATAAAATCATGCTTGCTTAGTTAACCAGATGACTTAAGAGCCTCTTGAATATTCTCAATGTGGGTCAATGCCATAGAAGAACCACTAGTGCTCACCTAAACAGCCTTTCAGTGGATGGTTCTTCAAAAGGCCCCTATAGTGAAAAACCAAACCTGCTTTTCTCGAGAAGAGAGTTTAATACATATGTAAACTTTAAATGCATAACATTTGATCCTCTATACAGTGCGTACGGTTGATTGGCTACGAATACAGCCCATTTTGAATTCAGTGTTTTCTATACATGGGACTGAACATTAAGCCTGGGACAATCATGCTGGACTGTTTTTTGGCTGAGACATGGCAGCCAATCAGAACAGGGCTCATTTACATATACCATTCTTAAAGACAGTAGTAAAACAGTCTAGTTAAGAGAGATAAAGAGGGTTAAAGAAAATGGTCAGTGACTATTTTTGGTGCATAAAACCACATAAACACAGACCTCGAGAATGCAGGAGTAGCATATGAGCCCTTTAAAGAACCAGTTAATTAGGATGTGTAGGTGTGAGGAACCATGAAGCTTGATGTGACTGTTCTACAGCATTAAAGAGGTTTTTCCCAAGACCCAATGAGGAAAATTTACATTTAAGAGAGTAAAATGAAAAGTAAGGGACATTCCAAAGTGACAATCATCCTGTTAGGCTTAAGTTATCCAGCTTTACTGTGAAAACTCTTTAGGGTTTGACTGGCGGCGGATGGCTTCTTTTCTCAACGTCCACCTTGAGAAAAGGCCCTTTGCCAGTGGACGGACTTTTTAGAGTGGGTCCATGGAGGGATTATTTCTGTTTGAAGCACTTTGATTTCTCATTTTTTCTTTGGCACAGCTGCCCAGACTACCTTTAGCTGGCTCCAGGGAGCAGCAAAGCAGCTGGCATGACAGAGCTGGCCATTATAAGGGAGCAGCTTGGCAGAACTGGCCAGCCTGAGACTTCCTGAGACTGCTGCGGTGGTGATAGCGGTTTCACTGAGGCTAAATCACATCAGAGGCCTTTCCACAGAATGAGACATGCACATCCATGCACCTCCCCTACCTTCCATGACTGCATCTCTCAGCAGAATCTCAAAACAAGTTTGTGCAAACCCGCGTAAAAAATGGTTCATTTCTGCCCCAAAGCCCCGCTAACAGCTAGCGCCAAAGGCCCGGCTCCGTCACACGCGGACACGCTCTATGGGGTGTTCAGGATCAGTCTCCATCTGACATGTCTGGCTCCCGTGCAGAAAAACTCCTCGTGAGAAGCAGCAGGAGGTCGGGCGTCTGGTTTAATGTACTACAACAGCAACCCAAGGACACCGAGTCTCTCACATATGACTGGACATGAACACTCTCTACTGAGTTCAACAGAAATCCATGATTTAAAAAATAATGCCATTTTTACATAAAGCTCTTCGATCTACAATGAATCAATATAAAGGAATCGTCAAATAAAACGAAACATAATAATCACTTTCTTGCCAAATATAGCAATAATATGTGAAGGATATTTGCTGTTGCTCAGTTATTTAGATTTTTCCACGTAATGGCTTTAAATGGAGAGTAAAATTAATTCATTTTTGGAGTACAAGCTCATATTTTTTGGCAAATAGAACATGCTCATGACCAGCAAAATGGAAGAGAAGTTTGATGCTCCTTGGCCATTACTTCTCTAATTTAACCAACTTTTTTTACATTTTGGTGCAAAATGAAGAATTGCGAATGTATTATTCAGCTTCCAAACTGAGAAGGCCGCACTTGAGCAGATGCTGTGGTGGAATTAAGTGCGTCAAGAAAAAAAAGAGTTCAAAATGATCCCCTTCAAAAACAATTTCTCCCCCTCAGTCACGTCTAACTGCACTTCCGACAGCTGCCGCACTATTGATTATGATAATATTTGCTCACACTGAGCTGCATCGCTCCGCTGTGTTTATACTTCTCAGTACACAGCAGTAGTTTACAGTCATTAGTACATTATGCTCTTTTTATTTATTTATTTATTTTCAGTTTTCTACCCAGTTTGGTTGTAATGTTTGTCAAAATTGTTTAACTGGAACATACTTTTTTCTGTATACTACCTATTTATTACCTTTGTTTAGCTTTTCCAAATTTCTCAGTTAATTCAATTAAAATGATTTGATAACTTTATGGGCCGACTCAGGGACTCATTTCACCACATTGTTGTCCTTGTATAATTACGTGTGTGATAAATAAAGAATCTGGAATCTGGAATCTTGAATTTAGTCAAGACCAGCCAGGATTCTCTAATGTCTCGATACCACCAACAGAGGGAGGGTGAAGAAAAGTCACATGAGTCACATTGCAGCTTCTCAATCCACTACTATTGGTATTGGACAGTTCAACATGCTTGGAGGAGAACCATGACTACCAGATCTATTACATCCCCATGCTGGCTGGTATCACGCTGAGTAACGGTGGGAAAGGGTGGACCACAGTACCCACCCAGAGAGAGGACCCCCAGCCATGTATGGCTAGGGCATCACCATGGATGAAACTTCCAGTGTATCACTATCATGGGAAAAAAAAACTCTCCATATTTGTAATGTTTCACTTTTATTTTTCATGATTTGACTTGGCTAGTTATCCTGTCCACTGTGTGAATATTTTATAATGAATTAACAAATAGAAATACACTACCATTCAAAGATTTTCTACATTCGCGTGTTATTCATTTAACATTTACTAAAAACACGCATTTGTGTTTAGAATCCAGGAAATGTCGTTTTTTAATTCATCACTAAAACCACCTTATACAGTTCCAATTATTATTATAATGTGGATCACCAGACAAGTGTTAGATCTTTAAAGAGATATTAAGTGGTAGCCAATGGGATGAAATAGTAAACCAGTGCATTTACAGTTAAAAGACAGTATAGACTTCAACTCCGCATCACCACACAACCAGTTAATAGGATGTCAGACCTGCACTGTTACATATTCTTTCCATCTTATAAAGGAAACTTGTTTTATTTGACATATTTTTAATCATAGTTGTTCACTCAATAATTTTCCAATGTCTAACAAGAATAAAAGTCTGCAGTTAGTGAAATATATGGGTAAGTGAGAACCTATGGAGAGCCAATACGTTTGACTGGTCGTATAAATAATTTTACATTAATTTCCATCGTAAGGACATTTTTTGCTTCGCCTGTAAAGTTATCATTTCATCTCGTCTCTTGCGGTTTATGCCAATTGAGATTTATGGAGTTTATTGTACATTATGGACCTATGGACAGAGCTGTAGTGATTAAAAGTTAATATTATTGCATGGCTGCAAGAGTCTGAAGTTGGGACTGAATTGTGAGCACAGAGGAAGAAGCAGAGGGAGGAGAACAGTCTGGAGTCTCCATCCTTTGTGTTGTTATTGTGGTAACTTGCTCCCCCTAGAGGACGACAAACACACTACATGGTCTGGTTATAAATCACAGCCCTTAACAAGAAACCAGGCCTACTGGACAGTGCAAAAACTTCCACCACTTCCACCAAGCTGACCAAAATCAGCTGAGAACATATGTGAGTATGTGAATGAATGAACTGTTTACAAAATCATTCACATACTCGTCTCGAAGTGTGTGGATCAGTCATAGACTCGCCTATGTGGCTTCTGACACCACATGCAGGGACAAAACATGGACAAACGACTGACCAGATATTCACAGTTATTAATTTAATGGGGCTTTTTGAACAAAAACAAAATACAATTCACATCTCTTTAATGTTGAAACGAAAAGATCTTGTGTGCAGTGCAAAAGGCTGAAACACCCACACGCGCACAGACACACATACACACACATACACACACAGAAATACGCTTCACGTTTGAAAATGTCTAAAAAGCACAATGACTTCTCTTTTTGTTCCCCATTTGTTCCTTGCTCTTCCCCACACTCTGTTCTCCACATGACGTTAAATACGACTCTTCAAACTAAAATAAAGAGCGAACAATTCACAAGCGTCTACAGATGAAGCTGTTATATCCTCCAGATCTCCCCCAGATCTCAGCGCACTTCCTCAAGAGCATCCTCGTGTCATACTGTTCAAACATCTTCATACAAAGGAGGAAGTGTTCACCTTTAGACGTCTCTCGTTGGTGGTAGTTTCGTGTGGTAATTAGTTGTTTATGCAAAACACTACAGTCCTGTGCAAAGTCTTAGGTACCTCTGCAAACTATTTAAAACCATTTTTCTCAGTGTGTGATGAAGTATCTTTCTGCATTACAATAAATGCAAACAAACAAGAAAGCAGTAAAAAGTATCAATATTTGTTTGGTTTGTAAAAAGTAGTGGATATGGTGTGAGATGGTGAGGAGAGCACAGGTTCAGTTCCAGATTTCTCCTCGGTTCCTCCAGCTGTTGTTTGGATTTGTGAAATTCCGCCAGCAGCTTCTGATTTGATTTAATGAAGGACTGACTGAGTCAAACCAGGTTTCTGAACTACAAGGAACACTGGACTTCCACAAGGAACTGATATACTGACCATAAAACCAAAATGTACTATATAATATTATTTGTACTTATTCTTTGTAAGTTTAGTATATTTGGTAATATCAATGTGAAAAAACACACTGCTCCTCTAAACAGTTTTTAAATATTTTTTGCAGGTGCTTAAGACTTTTGCACAGTACTGTATATTTGATATACATTCTTTAAGGACAGACTGTAGATTTTGAAAATGACAAAAATGTAAACGTTCTGAAAGTCCAACAACAATGACGTATCTCTTCTACTTACAAATATAAATGCAGAATAAATTGAAAAGTTAGAATATGCACTTTCTAACAATATTTATCTGTCTTCATTGAGCCATGATTCAGGAGATTTACACTCTCAGCAAATGGTTTCCAAGTTTAGGAACTTCTGGTCACATTTAGGTTTGTTGATTTCCTTTTGTTTTATATTTTACCCAATTTTCTCCCCAGTTTAGTTATGTAGAATCGCACCCACTAGTTAGAACGCCCCAACTCCACCTTGGCATTAAGCTAAAAGGAAGCCAGCACATACTTCACATAAAACACATCAAACTGCTATTAATACAACTTCACTGAAAGCCTCAACATGCTTGGAGGAGAACAATAATGGCCAGTTGCATCAGCTCACACTCACCATTTGTTATGTTCTTTTTTTTAAAGTGGCTTGTTTAAAAAAATGATTAAACAAATAAATAGAAACTATGCATTAAAATTTCCATTAAAAACTGTATTTGTGTTATTTATTATGTAATTTGACTGGGATGTTCTAACTTTTGTATACGACTGTAGTTCTCAGAGCAAAAAGGCTAAGCTTGTAACAATGACCACTTTTAGAGCTGTGTAGAACCATCCATTCTTCAGATTCACTGAAGAACCATACACAACAGCTTCTCCATCATAGAGAAGAACCAGACAAAGAACTGTTTAAACGTTCACATGCTTTTCATTGGTCTATACATAATGGATGCCTTTACTGAAGAATCCTTGAAGAACCACTTTTGTACGGGTGTACCTTCCAGCTCCATCGCTAATCGATTCCACCTGGTCCAGGGAATTACTTCAGAAGTTCTTGATTAGCTGAATGAGGTGTATCAGATTTGAGTGGGTGGCGAAACCTAAAAGGTTGTATACATATAAACTGAAGGGGTTCTTTAGTAAAGGCAATGGTTCCATATAGAACCGTGACTACTTAAGAAACTACTGGTTCTTTCCCTGGTTAAAGTTTCTTCTCTGAGATGGAAATATGTTGTATATGGTTCTTTAAAGAATTTTTAAATGGTTCTATACAGTAACACAAAGGTTTGCTATTGTTACAATGCAAAGGACTACTTTTGGTACTATACTACACTCTCTTGATCTATCATTAATCACACTTGCTCTTCTGAATAATCTTCTTGCACTACTCCCTCCATAAAGGTTTTGGCCCTTAGAACTCTCCTCTGGTTCTCCAACTGTCCTGAAGCTTGAGTGTTTCCTCAAATTTGAATAAAAGCGTCTGCCAGATGTAATGTAATATAAGACCTATTTTTTAGTGGAGTGTATATCACCACAAAAAGCTTGTGGGTTGTAACATCAGTGGAACATTTTTGGTGCTATACAGAACATTATTTTAAAGATTCACTAAAGAACCATATCGAACAGTTTACCTAAACATTCAAATGTAACGTTATTGTTCGATATAGCTGTTGTCTTCACTAAAGGACCCGTGAAGAATTCCTTGCTTTAAGGGAGTACAGGAAGGTAGGTCTCCAGAAGAAGGCTTGGTGATCACAGTTCTAAAGGTTAAAGAGGTTTTCCTCTGTTCCACCGGAGACTCCGTCTCCTTATCGTAGCGGTGGCAGGTTACATAGCCCATAACTTCAAGAGAAAGCAGGAATGGATGCTTTTCCTTTTCCATGTAATGCTTTTCCCAGAACTTCATACAAGAGCAGGACCTCAGGAGCAGGCCGTGTTTTTCTATACCGTCATCTGGCAAAAGGAGAAAAACCTACAGTGCGATTTCATCTCTCCGGGGGCCGTAAAGAGCCTCGTCCTGCCAGACTGCACTGATGCGAAACACGCCGGGATGGAAGGAGTCGGCGAGAGACAAAGACAAGGCCTTGATGGATGACGAGGAGCAGCAGCAGCAGCAGAAACAATGAGGAACCCATTAGGCAAGATGGAGAAGCAATGCAACATTTCTTTTTCTTGGGAGTTGATGGCATTTTTTTTTGTTGGTCACTAATCTGTTCTTGCTCAGCTTGTAGGTCACAGAGAGAACACGGCCAGCACAGCGAAGCCAGAGTGAGCACATGCTGGCAGCGAGTGAAAGGAAACAGTCATTTGTTTGTGTTTTTGTGTGTTTTGTTTACTAATGTCAAGAGATACATGTGTTTCTCTGGCCAGGTCTACTTCACATTCTCAATGCTAATCAATCAATTACGGGCCTCACTGTTCAAAGCCACTTCTGGCTTTAGAGTTGTCCAACATGGGAATCCAAGTCTTTTCCCCAAACTTCATTAAGCTCCTTCATATGGAAATATTGCAAGTTTTCCCAATCATTAGTGATGATTAACCACGCCTCGTCCTCTGCAGCCATTGGTCACTTTCAGGTGTCCGTCATGCTCCTCCGACGCGCTGGTCTCTCCCTCATCGTCTTCCTCCTCTTCATTGTCGCTCCTCTCATCTTTGGTTAACTGTCAAGGCAACAAAGAGAAATATGTGTGTTATTTCAACACCCCTTCGACTAGGTGTCCTAATTAATCAAGGTCTTCATGTAATCCAGCAAAAGTCTAATTATTTTCATCTTTGACCATCAAAGTCTCCAACTGACCAAGATGTTCCACATTTTCCTGCCGTTTCCTTTTTTCCATCACATATTAGTGAGTTTGTGTATCTAAAACTGATCTCTAACATGTAAGAATTAATTCCACCTCTGTTTATCCCTTGCAGTTAAACCAGCTGTTTCTGTTGCTGTGCCTTTAAGACCGGCATATGGAAATTACCTCTTTTCTGATGTGCTACCCTGTATGGCTGCTCATTCAAAAGACAGCACGGGGCTGAAACACGCGTTGGAACTTCGGAATGAATGGCGTGATTGAAATGCTGCAGGCTGAAGTATGAGTTACATGTAAATGACATCACAAAAACTTATTTGAAAGTGGGCTTGTAGATTAGTTGTAGATTAGTTTCCATACACTGCATGAACTGTATGGATGTGGGAAGGATGCATACATTTTGGAACTGTAATAAACTGTATGCATTTTTTTAATTCCAGAAAAGTGGGCCCTTTAACATATTAGAAATATCAATGGCAATATCAATATGTAGCAGTAAAATACTGCTATTTTGTCCAGTCTTTAGAGACTTGTGTAATATAATGCCTTCAATTTCTGTCGCTACAATAATGCTAATTGTCACTAAACAACCATGACATCACAACTACTATGATGCTCATTTGGCACTTAAGGACTGTATGGAATGGCCAGTGAGAGTTGTGGGGCTATGTTGTAAAATTTTAACAATGTTTACATGATTTGTATCGAATAGTTTACTTAAAACAAACAAACAAGCAAACAGAAGAAAGCTAGATTTCTGTGATTTTTCCAGCATTTCAGAGATGCATTCAGAGAGTGAAATACCGGACCGAAGGAACACTTCCAGCAGAAATAGTGACACACGGAGAACTAACGTGCAATCAGATGTGATATGAGAGTCACTTAACAATCCATCAGGCAGTAAACCTGCTCTCCACAAATCAAAACGGTCGCGCCGAATTAACTTAACGAGTCTCTTTTATAAGCCAGATGCAGAGGGGGACAATCAGTCGGCCCGGCAACACCATCGCAGTGCAGTCTGATGTGCGTTAAATCACACTTAATTAGCTTGCTGAGTGCAACAGGCTTTTTGGTGCATTTACAAGGTGAGGTAATTCGGCCTGGCACTCACTGCCCACTGTTTTCGTCAGGGATCGAGAGCCTCGCCAATTCAATCACACTCACATTATGACTTAGCCTTTTCAGTAGAGTCAGCTGGAGAGAAAATGATGGGGCAGGGAGACGCATTAGCACGGCTTACTTATTTTGATGGGATCAAGAAGGAAGCGGAGAGAGAGAGAGAGAGAAGGAAACAAAGAGAAAGGAAAAAAAAGAGGGAGCAAGAGAGAAAATGTGGGCAACATGGCCTGTGGGCAACAGTTCCTTCAGTTCCTTCAGTCTATTTAGATTGAACTGACTGAATTATGTCATTATATTAGAACACGAACATATACAATCAGCTGGCAATTTGACAGCTATATTGACTTTAAAGATACAAAATACAAAGTGGTTCAATTAGGACCGCATTTGAGGCCACTTTTGCCCAGTCCAAGACTCAAGGTGAGAGTCATAACCAAGTTTATTAGGTTTTATATATAATAAACTCATATATGTATATCCATTGACTGTGTAACCCCTTCTATTATAAAATGTATTTAAAATTAAAGAGTTTAAAAAAAAACAACAAAACCTGCCAAACATTTGTATACATTTTTTCCCAAACATTTGTATAAAACTGTATTACTTGCCATATCATCCACCTTTATCCTATAATCAGACAAAAGAAATCCAACATGCCTGTTAGAAAGGCATTCCGAAGCTGAACCCAGTGATAGACATTTGTACACGTATTAGATTTACATCAGTCAGTCAGTCAGCTATATTTGTCCAGTGTATTAATCAGACCTGCAAGGTAAATATTATCAGCGCTCTGAAAGTTCATGTGGCTTTTCCATACCCAGCATTTGATCCAGTACCATAACATGCCCTCATCATTCTATCAGAGAATCATCAGTACCACCTTAAGGGCTACTTTATTAACATTATTTCATATTTTGCTTTCAAAGATCCAGACTTTCTTGTATTTTTCATGTAGTCTTGAGGAACAGTTCTCCAGGCTTTTTGAAGATCTTTCAAAGACTTTTTTTCAGTCCAGTCCAAGAACAGTTTCAGAGGAATGTTTTATGTTTGTTAAGCCACACAGTGACCTACGTATGAATCATTCAAGCAGAACAAAGCACATGTAACTTAAGGCCTGAACCAGTGAAGAAACAGGTGCAGATGATTCCAGAAAAAACTGATACTGTAAAACATTCATTCCTGTTGCTTTCAATTAATCTACTCAATATGCCAAAGATAAGATGGTTTGAGAGGCATTAAATAGTAGTTTTGCACCAATAAGCTCATTCAAAGCAAAGTATAAAGAAATGAGTGGTGGCTCAAGACTTCTGCACAGAACTGTATGTGTCACCTTTGCTGCTTTCTCAAGCAGAAAGGTCCTCGATCTGTTATGCACACAAGCTCAAAGCCATGTGGCTACCATCAATGAAAAAACAGAGTTACACAATGGTTCTGGAGCAAAGACATTCTCCACTTAAGCCAAGGTAAGATGATTCACTTAGCTTTATCTTTACTTAATTTAAGATGATCATCAACCCAACTGCTGGAGATCTATTTTCCTGCAGAGCTCAGCTCTATCCTGCTGCCTCTTAATTGTGGCCTGAATTATCTGGATGATGTGTGTTGGATTTGGGCTGGACGTGGAACCCAGGTCTCCACGAGGAGGTTTGATGACCACTGCTTTACACAGACACCAAAGGAAAACATCAGGAGGTGGACTACACATTGAAATGTCAATTAGTACTGGTCAAGACCCTCCAAGGCAATCCAAACCTGCCCAAATATTAATGTTCTAAAGTTATAAATCCACAAAACCAGAGGAAACAGCTCCAACAAGCCTGTTTACACAGTTCATCCAAGCCCTTCCTGGCTGAACTCCAACAGAACGTTGCCAAGTGGGGACCGAGATACACATCAAGGAAGCACTCAATCTAGTTCATGTTTCTCACTAGAAAATCAGTTGAAACAAGAGTATTTGGCATGAAGGCATGTCTTTTAATAATGTCTAATACTACATTCAAAGAATGCCAGTAGTCACTGATTAGCATTATTCAAATGAGACTGTGCTAACTTTTGACCACTGGGTCAATTAGCAGATATGGTTAATCCTTAAAAAAATGATGATGTGATATGACCTCAGCTGCATTTCAGAATAAATATAACATACAATATTACACTACATGACTAAGCAATAAAAATCAGTGTATTTGTATTGACACACACATTTCATTACATGAAATCCCTTGTAATGCTTCTTTAAATGTTCACAAACCAATGCTTTCTTAAATAAATTGTAATAAAGGTGAATCAAGCATTTCGAAACAGTTTGTATTATGTGTGTATTGTACTCCATAATCTTTTCTGCAACATTCTAAGCGACCATTATTACACCCTTCTTATCTGGAAAATGCTTAATTCACTCGAATTATCGCTTAATAATGGTGTAAAAGTGAATACTGAAAAGGCAAAAGATTATGATCCATAATTTACCAATTAATTATGCTTATTCCAGTATAACTATCACTTAATAACATAGGAACTGCCAGCAAATAACCGGCTTCACAATGCATCCTTGTACCGTGTAACTGTTTCTTTTTTCTTTATTATTTGTGGAATATCTTGGAGCCCTTTTTAAATACAACAATACAATCAGTTCATGTGTGTTATCACCTCCTGAGCTAAATGCCGTGTGTAATTACCGGAGGGTATGTCCCTGGACCGTAGTGTCAACAACTGTCATGACATGACAACTGACATGCCAGTGCACAGGTGAAGGCTGGGTGGAGCCCCACTATCGTTTAGATGAAAAGGAAAGGCAGAAGAGGGCACAAGAGTTAAAAGGGCAATAACTGAGAGCCATGAGACCGTTTCTAATGGGCTTATCATTACAACTTGGCCTCCTTCCACGGCTGAGCTACATCCATTATTTGTGTATACATATATGTATATATGGACACACACAAAAAGCACTGTGCAAAAGTCTAAGGCACCTGCAAAAGTCATATTTAAAACTAGATGATGAATGTGTTTTTTTCACATTAACATGAATAAGTGTACTAAATAAAACTGAAAAGAATAAATACACATAAGATGATACAGTAAATAGGGATTTTATGCCCAGCATTACTTGTAGTTTCCAACAAAAATCTGGTTTGACTCAGTCAGTCCTTTATTAAATTAAATCAGGAGCTGCTGATGGAGTTTCACAATTCCAAACAACAACCGGAGGAACCGAGGAGGAATCTGTACCCGAACCTGTGTTCTCCTTACCAGCTCACACAATAACGACTACTTTTATACAAACAAAACAAATCTTGATACGTTTTTACTGCTTTCTTTAAACAATTTGCTTAGTTGTCTAAGACTTTTGCACAGTAATATATACACACACAATCCACACACACACACACACACACACACATACATATATATATGTGTGTGTGTGTGTGTGTGTGTCTGTGTGTGTAAATTATATATATATATGGAAATGGACCTACAAATTTCTTTGTACCTTACAAATTTCTTTCAATCATGCAACTCCATGCATCATCCTTTCAACGTACTAACAACCCTTTCACAACAGTTCTCTCTGATCGATGTATCCATAAGTATTTGAGGTTTGTTTAGATAATATATTAATGCAATTCTAGCCTTACTTCTACATGTCCGTAACTTTACTCTGTGATGACGTCAGGAGGCTGTAATTAAATATGAATGGAGATTCAGTACATTTTCCCAGCTAGGAAAAGGCAGAGAGAGAGAACGAGAGAGAGAATGAGAGAGAGTGAGAGAGAGAGAGAGAGAGAGAGAGAGAGAGAGAGAGGGAGGAGATGGGGAAACCACCCGTCACGTTCATCTTTTGTCCAGGTCTCCAAACGGCCACCAAAATAGGAGGACTCATGGGGCATTTCAGTATCCAATGAGAATCAATGGCATTTATAATAAATGGATTTAAAATCAGCTCACTGTAGAGAGTGCTAATATAGAGAAATAATCCCTCTCTTCTTTTATTCCCTTTGTCTATCTGTCTCTCTCTCTCTCTGTCTCTCTCTATATGACAACATTTTTGCGATTGCATTCTGGGGCGGACCGCTCTGTGATTCCGAGTAATTGGGTGGTGCACGGGGTTAATGCGTTCAGCGTCTCTAATGAAAACGTTCGCTTGTAAGTGGCGCTGTATGAAACAGAGCGCACTCTCAAAAGGGCCCCTCACAGGCAGCGGCCTACCCTGGGCCTGGGCTGGCCTTTATTGTGGGCAGCTGAAGCGTGAATTCGGCCCAGTGAGGCTGAGCACGGTTATATTCAGCGCTGGTGGCCGGCTGAATAAAACAACCCTTTTTTTAAAGCTAAAATGATTCTCTTGAGTCTTTTTTTTTGTTCCCCACACATACAAGCAAATACCCTTACTCTCTGTAGTGCCTAACTTACTCTCTAATAGCTACATAAACTAGTTTCAGAGGAGTTACCCAATAATATATGACATACCGCTGAGGCCATGGATCATTTTTGCAGAAAAAATAAGGATTTGGAGTTCTCAGTTGGTATGAATGGCATTTTCCAAAATCACCACTTCGCATCCAATAGAAAATAAAGATGCCTCAAAGCTCAAGCAATTTGGCCCTTGAACATCACTGGATCCTCCAAATTAAAAGTTAATTAAGTCATTGACTATTGCTGGAGTTTAGCAGACTATTGTTAAATATCCATGTTACAAGCAAGATCAACTCTAAACATGAAAGTGCCTTGGCATGAGGCCATCGAAGAACCAATTGTGGTTCTCTAGAGAACTTTTCAGTTGATGGTCTTCTGAGGAACCATTCTTGTAAATAGAATGTAAACTTTTTGAAAGCAAAAAACATAATGTAAAGGTTCTAAGACGAACCCATAAATTGGTACAGAATCATTACAGTTGCATGCTATGTTAATGTACAAAATCATTACATTACATTAGATTCATTTGACAGACACTTTTTTTGTCCAAAGCGACTTAAAATATGAGAAACATTCAAGTTTCAGGACAGTGTTGGAACCAGGGGAAAGTTCTAAGTGCTAAAAGACATACATAATGTAATTCTAAAGTATGCTCTCAACATTGATGAGCCTCTTTTCCCACCCAAACACTGGATTGAACCAACTGGGCCATTCTGTTGGATTATTTCCAAAGAGCTGGGCAGATTTTGGGCAGTTTAGCCGCTGGGTTAGTGTCTGGATCCCAGTAACAATCCAGCCAATGGGTCATTTTCCCTGCTCTTAGCACTTGAGGAAGCCAGTTATAACAGAAACAGTTAAACAGGGTTTCATCAGGCAAGAGCATGCAGTCAGAACAGTCTGTAAGTACAAGTCTTTACATGCATTTTACTATATACTCTTAAGTAGTTAAGTAAAATATATAACCAGATGTGTGGCATGTGTGGCATTTGAGACGGAATTAGCTTTAGCCCGGTATGTTTGTTTCCACGATTTCAGTACTGGTGTAGCTTCTTTTATATGAATTGTTTGGATTTATAGCTAAATAATATAAATTAATTGCAGTTGGCTGATGTTAGCGAACCAAGCAAGGTACACAGATAAACCATAGCTGCACATATGGAACAAAATTTGTTGAGCCGAACAGCGTATGCATTGTCCATTAGTTTTATTCTCAGCTGACAATAAACTCATTGGTTGTATGGCATTGTCATTGTAGTGTGTGTGTGTGTGTGTGTGTGTATTTCTGGGTGTACACGTGCATGGATGACACTAAATTAAAAGACAACCCAGAAATCTGCATTTTAGTTATTTTGACAGTTTCTATCCATTCCGACTAGCTAGCCCAGCACACTGGGCCAAATTGCCAAAAACAACTGTGATCAAAATAGCCCACGCTGAGTTTGTCCATACTGGAACTTCCAGTGGGTCGCCAAATTGACCAAAAAATTGAGTTGTATTTGCGTAAACACATATTACCATGCAGTATACGCTGTTAACTCAAACTACTGGATAGACTGTAATGCAAAAAAAAAAAAAGAACAACAAAAAAACAAAAACAGGTCTTCAGCTTAACTAGGGAAAATTCTGAATATTGTTTAATTCATCTACTTACATTACAAATAAATTGCAAACTAGTTGAACTATGTGATCTTTTAGGTTTAGAACATAGACTGAACACTGTAATGAAAGTGAAACATTTCAAATATTTTTTAAAATATTAGCTTAACCCCATAACAAATATGCAGGTCTAAATTTCAGTAATTAAGCTTTTAAATGTTATTATTATGAGCAGTTGCAGTCCTGAAAACTGGGTGGTGGTGGGGCTAAATACTTTTGAACAACAAAGACGCATAATTACCGGATGCTAAGTATTATCTCTCTGACTCTTACAGCAGGAGACACAGGTCAGTTTTCATAAAGCATATCACCCACAGACATACATACACACACACACACACACACATTCATACATACATAGCAACAGACAGACTGGGCTCAACTATCCTAAAGCATTCTAGCGCTTTATTTTCATCCCCTCTTTTTCCTCCTGGTAGGCACTAATGAATCATACAGTGTGAATGTGTGCGAGGGTGCGCCACAAGAGCCGTTTAATTAGCTCTTTACTTCCTGAGCTCCATTCAGACTGGGCTCAGCAGTAATTAGGCAGTGGAGAAAAGCAGAGGAATCCTCGTCTAGGCCGGGATGTCCCAAATAACTGGAAAGAGGAATATTTGGCCCAAGTGCTTCAAGAAGAGCCTCTGTGCCAGTATCCTCGCAGCGATAGCAGTACTGGAAAAAACACAGCCAAATGTGAAAACAACAGAGAGACGGTTAAACAGCTGCTCTACAGGCAGAGCCACAAGATTTCTGAAAGTCCTCCTGCTGCGGAGTGCATGCGCATGTGTGTGTGTGTGTGTCTGTCTGTCTGTATATATGTCTTTGTGTGGATGTGTGTCCGTCTTTCTGTTAATATTTATGCAAGTGTACTTCTGTGAGTGACTGTATGCATAAGATAAAAGAAAATAAGTATTCAGACACTCATTTGTTTTTAATTCTACTTAAATTACTCCAGCATCACTTCAAATTTACACACAATCTCTTTCAACTGTGCGTATTTCAGCTGGTGCCGTTAAAAATTGTTTGGCAAGAGTAGTAATAATAGTGAAGCTGGAAGAGCTTCCAAAAGTTCTAAAGAACAGCATTAAATACAGTGCATTTGGAGAAGAGGTGTATATATAAACCCATATCATTTCCACAGTGAAGTATGGTGGTGGGAGCATCATTATATGAGGCTGCTTCCCTGCCAACAGTACTGGAACATTACACATCACTGTAGGAAACTTACGTGGAACGATGTTCTGGGAGGAATTAGAGAAGAAGTGAATGTCATTGGCCATGAAAAGGAAGGAAGATGGATGTTTCTAAAAATGAAAAGGTGTAAAGGTGCTTGTGTGACCCAGCGAACCCATTAATTACTACAAACCCATCAGAAGGACCTGGACCCTTTTAGCTTTGGGGAATTTGGAGTTTGAAAAAAGGACTGACCAAATTGAACCACAATTCTACAATTATTGAATAACAAAAAAAGTTGTTGTTTTCTTTACCTGTTTCCACTAACTGTATGTGTGTATATGTTCATGCATATAAGATAAAAAAAGATAAGATAAACCTTTATTAGTCCCACAAGTGGGAAATTTGCTTTATCATGGCAGAAAGTGAACAGTACAAGGTTAAAAGGAGCAAAAATTATAAAAACAATAGAATAGAATAAAATACTATACCAACACTACTGTACAAAATATACACTATACAATCTAGAAATATAAAATATGGACATCTGTATTGTGTAATATATACATATATGTATATGTAAACTATAGGTAAACTAAATGTAGATGTGTGTATGTGTGTTTGTAGAAAGTCGTGTGGCTGTGTTGCTGGATCACACTGCAGCTAACCAGGGTCTTTTTTTATTTGGCAGGGCCACCAACAGAGCTGTGTTAACCATCGGGAATGGCCCGCTCTAACGGAAGTTAATGATACACCCTGCAGTGAAATGACAAAAACAGGTTTGTGGGTTACACTGGTCGCAGAACTGCCCGGCCTGATCTCTGTGTTCACACAGGACACACATACACACACGCCTTCCCTGAGAAACATGGCTGACACTGGTGGGATGCAGGGACTGTGACAGGAAAGTGACCAGGTGGTCAATCAGAATCAGAAAATCCGAGTCAGAATCAGAAAACGTTATGGCTCCTGGAGGAAACTGATCTCTACTTCTCTCTAGTTTTTTTCTCTCACTTTCCAAGTGACCTCAGAAAATTATTACGCCAGTTTTTTTTCCTCTAAATGTAATTAGCAAGGCTCATGTGGCCACCAAGTCTCTAGCCCCTAGTTTAGTACTGGGTATGCCTAAATCATCACACACTTTCCTCAAACCATGTCAAACTTTTGCATAATCTTAAACAGAACTGATAATGTGGTTTGGCATGTATCACATTGCTATTTAAAACATGATAAAAATGTGTCCACTCGCTGAATACTTTTGTCTATTTTTATAGATGATGTCATACAATGTAAAAAGATATGAAACCAAGTCTATTCGTGAATTGACATATTTTTTACCGTCCCCATATGTACATTTTACATTTACTGCATTTAGCAGACACTTGGATCCAAAGCGACTTCCATTCCCTAACTACAGGGGGCAGTCTCCCTGGAGCAACTTGGGGTTAAGGGTCTT
>JBBPCX010000038.1:2933666-2953962 GCA_037974365.1 Hydrocynus forskahlii
CGCCATGGTAAACTTTGAACATCTTGTTAAAATAATTGAAGATTTACCACAAAAACAAATACAAAGCGCATAAAAAACTGAATCAGTGAGAGCCTTGTGCCTGTTTCTCTGCAGCGAGCTTCTCCCATCTATGGCTGATGGGAGACAATGACACCCGAAGTGTGTTGCCAATGTCCAGTCTGCTCCGTGATTTTGTTTTGGTTGCTGTCACTGCAGAAAACCCCGCTTCACACAGATAGGATGTTGGAAATGGCAATAGGGTTTTCAGTGCTTTTGTGGCGATGATAGTAAATAAAACGGAAATACTGTAAGTTTTTTTTTTTTTTTTTTCTGTGCAGCCTGTGGACCAGTACCACATGACCCACGGCCCGGGGGTTGAGGGCCACTGGTCTAGACTCTAGATGCTCTACTGATGACCATGTAGACACAAGTTGCCATGAAGCCCATTAACATGTTTAGTGTGTATTATTTTCACATAATGTGAGAACAGCCCATTTTCAAATAGTAATACATCTCTTTATTCTGGATATGGTTGTTTAGCCCCACTCACTCATCTACAGATTCACAAGAACCTTTAATGGTTAAAGATTACAGTTTTGTTGGATTACTTGAAGACCTCCATTCATCAAAACACCCAGTAACTCACCTGGAGCTGTGATTGGTTGCCCTGTCAGAAACACTGATTGGTTAGATGCTTATTTGCATATTGCACCCTTTTGTGATATCAGATTTGCAGAGAGTGATAATTAGCAGACTACGTAGTGCGCAACCCTAGTAATATATACTTAATACTCCAAGATAAAGAGAGAAAACACAACTTGCAAGTAAAACTGCCAACTGCACACCTACGCAAAGAAGTAGTGTTGACTGTGATTACTGTTCAAACTCAGATTACTTTCCACAAATAATATCATTTTTTGAATCATCTCCTCTTAAGTCACTGTGGGTGTCAATTGAAACCGCATTTTTTTTGTTTTCTTTTTGCTGTCCCTTAAGCTTTATTTCATTTACAGGGTTCCTGCAGGGTCTTAAAAAGTCTAAAATCCAGAAAGTTACATTTAAGGCCTTAAAATGTCTTAAAAACACCTAGATTTTCATCCTAGGTCTTAAATTTAGTTTACCCAAGTCTTAAAATTCTTACCTCCATTCATTCCCAAGAAGCGTTTTATTTTAAAATAAAATTTTAAAACGCTGTAGAACTAATCCTTGAATTAGCGACCTATCGGCCAATCAGAAAATATTATTTATCTAAAAAAAATGATTTTCACCTTAATGGCTGAGGCTGAGTTCCAAACGCCTTCCACATCATTGTATAGTGCACTACATAGGACACACAACTGATATTACTCCCTGTGTAGTGCACAGATGTAGGATGTAGCGACTGAACTGGGCGTGAACCTAGAGTGAGGTCTGAAATAGGTTTCAGCTGCAAGCGCACGTTTGCTTGCGCCCCCAATCTCGCGCCAAGCAAATGGAAAACTGGAGAGCCCTGTTGTCAAGCATATAGCATTAAACAACCTTTGAACTCCATCCTGCCGGGCCTGAGTCATGACTGACATCCCACAGCGAGTGTTGTCCTCCTGCAGCGAATCTATACAGTTTTGGGGAGTGTGCCTCCCCACCCGCCCTTCTCTACAATCGGAATAGGCAGTGGTGTGTCCGTAAAGCCATATTTTACAGGACATAGGCCCTTCAATTTGCATCACTCGCGCACGTCAATTTGCTTTCGATTTTGCCGGCATGGATGCGCTTCTTTTAAAGGAAGGCACAGATGTGTCTGACATCACAAAACGGTTAAGAGTAAGTGGAGATGGGCTTGGCTAAATGAAATGGGCGATAATGGCAAGCCGTTTAGTTCATGGTGCAAAAAGATGAAAATGGCAGGTGTGTGCTTTTGTGTGGTATCTCAACTAGGAGCTTAGGCGTTAAAAATTGTATGCATGGCCGAGATGGTATGGGCCCGCGACACAGAGCATTTGGTTTAAAAAATTTCAGTCAGGTTTTTTTTTTTTTTTTGCTTTAATCTCCGGCATATGCAGGGTTAGGTTGTATGTGCTAGGCTAGTGTTGTGTTGGGAATATGTATGTCAGGTTCTGTCATTTTAAATATTTTGGTTATCTGTTTTAATACCGAATCAATAAAAATTTAATGTTTTGAGAATCTCTATCATTCGAATGTTTCTAGTAATGCATCGTGTTGGTCTTAAATTTTACCCATAACGGTCCTAAAAGGTCTTAAAGCCTTAAATTTAACTTACTGAAACCTGCAAGAACCCTGTATTCATATTTGCTTTTGGATATTGGATGCTGGTAGATTTTCCACTAATCTGATCTGCCACTTTGTCAGCACTCAGTTAAAATTATTTTAGGACCAACCTACACTTTTTACCTTGACCAGGGCTTGAATAGGGCTTGATACCAGTTTCTGTTAAAGTGAGAGTGAAAAAAGGTATGCTAGCTTTTTGATGATGTTAGGCTGTAAACAGTTTCTTTGTTTTTAAGAAATAAAAAATAGTCAAATCTAAGGTTAGTGAAGTTAGTTTGCACGTTCATGTTTGAACGCCAGATGGCGCCGTGAAACTAGGTTACACAGAAGTGAGAGGACATGCTGTTGAACAGCACTTATTTTAGTTCTGTTCTCAGTGTAAGTTTATCCAGTGAGCCACTTGAATAAAATTTGCTTTAAAATTCAAAGGGCATCTTTATATTTACAATTATGGCAGTTGGTAGATGCTCCTATCCAGCTGTGTGTGTGTGTGTGTGTGTTATATGCGCGCGCACACACACAAAAACATCCAAACAAAATGCATTATAGAAAATAGGCATTATATTTATTCCATCTAATGTAACTGATGCTTGCTTAGATTTTCACTGTAAAAATTCTGACAGCACAGACATTCAGTTAAGATAACTGTCTCCAGGTTGACTTGGCAGTCTGTCAACTGAAGTGTCCCTCATTGTTAACTTGTGTATGTGTGTGTTTGCGACTGTGTGTTTATTACACAGCGGACCCCACGGTGAAAGATTTCATTGGCGGTTTCACGGCGCTGCACTACGCAGCCATGCATGGACGTGCGCGCATCGCCCGCCTCATGCTGGAGTCCGAGCACCGTGGTGACATCATCAACGCCAAGAGCAACGATGGCTGGACGCCGCTGCATGTGGCCGCCCACTACGGCCGCGACTCGTTCGTGCGCCTGCTCCTGGAGTTCAAGGCTGAGGTGGACCCTCTGAGCGATAAAGGCACGACGCCGCTGCAGCTGGCCATCATCCGTGAGCGCTCCAGCTGTGTGCGCATCCTGCTGGACCACAATGCCAACATTGACATCCAGAACGGCTTCCTGCTGCGTTATGCTGTCATCAAGGGCAACCACTCTTACTGCCGCATGTTCCTGCAGAGGGGAGCCGACACCAACCTGGGCAGGCTGGAGGACGGACAGACGCCGCTGCACCTCTCGGCTCTGCGCGACGACGTGCTGTGTGCTCAGATGCTCTACGCATACGGCGCGGACACCAACACACGCAACTACGAGGGACAGACCCCCGTGGCCGTCTCAGTCAGCATGTCCAGCATCAGCCGACCCTGCTTGGACTTCCTGCAGGAGGTCACACGTAGGTTAACTTTGACTGCTTTTATTCCTTGATTGTGATTTTTGTGCTGTGAGCCTTTCAGGGCTGCAATTATTATTGAACAAGGTCTTTGAGGTCTTTCATAAAATTGGTGCATTGCTTACTTGAAAGCAAAAGCATGTTTTAATGCTCTGTAACATTGTTTCTTGATCATAATCTTGGTGAAGGCCCCAGATCAGTGCACTTTTTTAACTATTACCTGCCCCAACACTCCTAGACCAGCTCATCAACTGATTAAAACACTACAGAAGCAGTCCTCTTTCACGCATGTTTGGTTTAAACATGCATTTGGGACAGATTTGTTCGATGTGTAGGCATAAACGTTGTTCTTTTTGTATTTATTGAGCAGATTTATTTATGTGCAGTGGGTCAATTCAGATTATAAATGTAATGCAGCTCAGTGATTAAGTTAATGAACACGTGCATTTTTACTTGCATCTGAACATCCTTTCACAGAGGGTTTTTCGCTTAATGATAGGAAGGGGCTATTCAAGCAAAAAAATCATCCCTAAGCCTTGCTAGTGGATGCTCAAACAAATACGCACCTGCAGCACAAATAACTCATACTTTGTCCTTTTTTTATATTTTATGCATATGCATACATCTATCTCAAATGACAAATGTTTAAAATTAATGACACGTTTGTAATTGGTCCTATAATTTTGTTTTTTTATTATTAATATAGTGCATTGACAGTAAGGTCAGATCAAGTAATGGGCCACCTGGCCAAACATTTACAGCTGCTGTGCTGAAGTGTCTGTATTTTATTTATTTTACAGCACTGATAATTGTTATATTTCTCCGTAGCTGTAGTCTCAGTTTCTGCATTTTAGGTGTCTGCATCAGAGGACATGAATGGACGTGGGTATGGACACAGAACTCTTGTATTGGCTCATCCCTACTACACAAAAATAATCATTAGTTGCACCACTGGTCATGATGAATTTGTGGTTAGTTTGTGGTCGTTTTTCCAGAACAGACTCATTGTTTTGGTGTTTTAATTTTTTAACATTTAATTGTCTAACATTTAATCAGTAGCCTAGTGGTTAGGGCCTTCACCCTGCGATCAGAAAGTTGTGGGTTTAAATCCCAAGACTGCTAAGAACCTCTCAGGTACCCTTGAGCAAGGTACCATCCCCACACACTGCTTCACTTGGTGAATGGGTTAAATGGAGAGGAAGAATTTTGTGCTGTTTTCACACAGTGTGCTGTGGTGTGTTCACGTATGACAGAATGGTCACTTTCCCTTCTGCGCTCCCGAAAAACATCGCTAATGAGCCGATCTGCTCTAAGGAACCGTATGTCCCGCGCCTGTCATAAAAATGAAGCCAGCGAGTGAAAGCAGCAGTACAGTAGCAGTTGTATGGCCGTGTAAGTTGAGGAGTCTTAGCCTGCGCCGTCACCCCGCTATAATCAGCTCCGTTCCCTCCGCCAAACAATCCCATCGCCTGAGAAAAGCGAGCCGTGTTACCTGAAGCACTAATGATCTAGTAGACAACAATGGCCACATTCCTGTGCTTCAACTTTGATATCACCATATCAAAGCAGCCTGCCTCAGCCCCACACGCACTGTAGAGTCTGTTTCCCTCCTATTCAGCCCAAACCATCAGCGTGATCACGTTTCAGTCCGGTTATTGATTATAAAGCAATTCTTTTTTACATCTCCAAGCTATGTAAAGTCTCATAAATCGTGACTGACACGCAAGATTTTGGAGTGGATATTACCCTCCCCCCTCCATAAGGCACAGGGAGTGACAGTAGACAGGGTCTGCAGATGGCCCCAGCCAGGCCTTTTGTAGTGGTTTTTTCCCAGCTGGCTTTGTTTGTGCCTGTGCCACATTCTGCGGGGGCAGGACGACTTTGGCCATTAGAACTGATAAACTGCGCTCAGCGGATTCCTGGAACTCGTTTCCAACTTCCTTAACATCTTTAATACGGCAGATAAAGGAGGACGCGGGGCCAGTAACCTTGAGGCCTTAAGCCTTTTTGGGCAGAAACCCGAGGCCAGCAGAGGCATCCTTTCACCTTAATGTCTCAAGTGTCGTCCCGTGTCCTTTTTTTTTTAAATTTTTTAAATTCTCCTTCAAAGGTAAAGAGTCATGGTATAATGGTATAATCTTGCGAAAATCATTTGTTTTAATATCCACGGTGCAAACAACACAACGAGATCTGAATAGTACAAAAAATTATCAGCAGATATGTTTAGAAATGACTGGTATTTCAAATTAATATTTCTGCCATATTTATTTTTCTCGTAAAAAACAGGATGTTTAGGCGGGTGTGCCAAAATGTCTGTATTTTATTCAAGTCATCAAAACCAAAAAAGTAACATCCAAGCAGAAGGAAAAATGTCCTTAGCTTTCCGTGCAGGTTAATATAACAATGATTTGTCATTTTGCATTGTGTCTTCTGGTCTGTTTGTCATAAAGGGCAGCTTGTATATTCAATTACAGTAAAATTATAATAATAAAAAGTGACCATAATGGAGCTACAGCCCTGACAGTGACGATATTAAAAATGTCTAATGTTAGTCCAGCAGGATTTAACCCCAGGTCCTACGTTATGTAAACACACATGCCGAAATTGGCAGATGTGATAAAATATCACTTCTTTGGCCTGGATTTGCGTTATTGATGCATCACCACTTTCAACCACCAAATCCTTTTTATCTCTCATATTCATTTATATACCGATGGGGGACAAATTAAAGGAAGCGATGGGGAAAAAATGAGTCAAGGAAGATGATTTTGCTGGCAAGGAATTTTGTGGCGACAAGATTGAGGGGGTGTTTTGGCTGACTGTTTTAATAGTTAAATGTTTTAAATCAGTTTTGAAATCTAATGAAAAATTTAAATATTATTTTTATTATTATTAGAGTTTGAAGGCTGACGTTTTTTAACCTTTTTTAAAATTGTAATTTATCATCACTCTATGTTGCAGAGATATTAAAAAAATGCTGACTTACACTCAAGTACTGATTTGTGAACATGCCAAATGTATTCAGTGTACAGTATATTGTATGTCATATATTTATATAATAGTGAAGATCAGGCCTGCCGATCTGCTTAATGGTGCACATCCTCTTCATTTTCTCGCCACCTCAAAATGATGAATGCAATAATAAATGTATTGGGTGTATGTAATGTAATCCTTTATTAAATCACACAGAATTTAATCGTCTTAGTCATCCTATTTTACTGTCAAGACAGTCACAGTTAGATATATTCTACACTAACGCTGCAGGATATTATTGTAGTATAAATCTGTTTCTTCTGACTGAACACTTTGGGGCAGCTGGTGGCCTAGTGGTTAATGAGTTCGCCCTGCAATTAGAAAGTTGTGGGTTTGAAAGGTTCCCTTTGCCCGCTGCTTCACTTGGTGAATGGTTAAATGCAGAGGAAGAATTTCGTGCTGTTCACTCTGTGCTGTGGTGTGTTCACGTATGACAGAATGGTCACTTTACTTTACATTTTTATCCAATGATGGGAGTCGTTTCTCCCAGGATACGAATGACCACAGGTAATTTATATTTACCTTTCTTTATCTTTCCTGTTGTTTTTCAGGACAACCCAGGACTTTGCAGGACTTGTGCCGGATAAAGATCCGTCAGTGCATCGGACTTCAGAGCTTAAAGTTCCTGGAGGATCTGCCTATCGCCAGGGTCATGAAGGACTACTTGAAACACAAGTTTGACAACGTCTGACAGAGGCCTTCCAACCTTTGGGAACTCCTCCTCTAGAAAAGACTATGCAAACTCTCGTTTTCCTTTGTATTCCCGACCTCTGGCTGCAGATCGTTTTATACAACCGTGTAGACATGTATTTCTATAATTAATTAATTAATAATGTTTTTTCGGCTTTGGGAGAAGTGGAAGTTCATTCATTCGAGTCCTCATTATAAACGTTGATGTTTTTAGAACTGACCCTGGAAAGATGAAAGGAAAAAACAAGCTGAAATCTTTCATTTGGATAAAGTAAGTGTTCCTGATGACAGACTGGGTTTTGAATTTTTTTTTTTTTTTTTTTTTTTTTTTTTGTGCAATTCAGGTTCAGATTCAAGTTTTTCACCACAATCCCATACTCTCATTAAAAATGGGACACAAGGTGATGCTACACTAAAGCATTAATTTATTGTTGGTTTGAAAATTCTTTGTGAAATTTTGACAGGAAATTGGAAACTGGCGCGAAATTCAAATTTATGACAATTTCAAAGTTTTAATAAACACAGTATTGTGCAAAAGTATGCAGAAATATGTAAACCCGTTAATTTGGGCCGATTTTATTTGTGATTAAAAACACTAACATTTGACTAAATACAATTAAATGCTCAGAACATCAGGAACCAAACCTGTGTTGTTCTAATCAACGTTAATATGAAAAAATATTTTTTACTATATTTGTTTAGTTAATCGTTTCACTTGCAAAACCATTTTACCACCCAGAAAAACTGTTTTAATCCATTGTCTGGTCTTTTGCACAGTACTGAACATGCTTTTATTATATAAACCCCTGTTAGAGTTCTCATAATTTGCCGTATTTCGCTTTTCTCCAGGTCTGTAAGGTGAGGGATGGTGCTAGTGTTTGCAAAAGCTAGAGAAGGTGAATAGGAGAAGTTAGAAACCACCTTGATTTCTTCAGAAGTAAGTTGTATAGACATACCTGAAACCACAAGGACTACGCTATGTATATAATTGTGATATGTACAGCGAATATTTTTCTAGAATTATTTAAGCTATGATCTCTCTAAGTGTTTAGGAATTTTTTTTTGTCTTGTGGCTTTTGCTTTGCTTTGTTTCATTAATGTCTTGTTGGAGCCAGGGAGGAAAAAACTAAAATTGGTGACCAGTTGCCCCTGTGTTAGACTTGGATAGGAGGGTTTTTTTGTTTGTTTAATTGGGAGCTTTTGGCCCACAGGACATGAACACTCACTGCATAAGGCCCACAGCATTACGTTGTGCCTTCACATGGATGGACGAGTTTAGTTTCTGCTCAGAAAAGTGCAGTGTTTTTTTGTTTATTTGAATGTGTGAGTCACTTCTTATTTAATTATGGGAACAGTTTTCTCAGCACCACTGAGCTCTACCGAACTAATGTTCCGTAGCTCTTTGTAAACCACCTTAACGGTCAGACCAGATTATTTAAAGCAGATTTATGCCTTTTTCTCACCTGGGTGGGGTATGGATAGGTGTGTGTGTGTGTGAGAGAAAGAGAGAGAGAGAGAGGGGCTTGCTCTGTTGAATGTTGAGTAACGGGCGGTGCATTCACTCAGTCTTGTTCTCAGAAAGTGAATATTCTCCCACCAGTTGAACCCACAACACAACACTAGCTGCCTTTCACTGCCACCGCTGTTGCTGAAGCAGCTGCAATTCAGCGCAGCATGAAAACAATCGAAAGAATCTCTTAATGGAATCGCATATCAGCACGTGCATTCAGGTTTTTTTTTGTTTTTTTTTTTTTTTTTTTTTTTTTTTTTGAAGGTTGTGGTATTGGACTCTTTGAATCCTACAGCACTTCATGTCTGTTGTGTTTACAGTGTGTGTGTGTGACTGAAAGTATATGTGAATGCTTCTTACCAAAATGTATTTTATTTCATGCCTTTTTTTTTCCTTTCAGAAAAATGCTTAAGATGGATTTTAATCCTCTCTTTTTAAGTGGAATCCATGGATTTATTTTAAATGTCTGTGTAATGAAGTGAATAAGATGTCAACAAAGTCATTTAGAGTGGGTTTGGTGTGAAACAACACAAAACTGTTCAGTGGTGGTGAATGGAACCAAACGTCTGGAGTGTTTGTGTGCGTCTCAGAGTTCCCTTATAGAAAGTTATTACATTGAGTACATTGTTTTATTATGAGAAGACTTTTGTTAAACATAGTTTTAAGGATCATCTTATGATGGTGTTCCTATAGACAAAATAGTCCCCAAAGAAAAAGTATCATCGTCACATGTAAACACTCAGAAGACATGTGTAGGTTCACTGGTGGTGTTAGATAATAAATTAAATGGCGATATCTGCATTGTAGACCTTGTGATGTCTGGTTCCATTCACCTCCACTGTAAAGAAATCGGAGTTGCCATTTCACACTCTGAATGACTGTTTACATCTGAACCACTGAATTGTGCAGGGATTTAGAAAAATGAATGGGATTTCTCTAATCTCAAGTCTTCCGTACCATTTACCGCAACTACTGAATGTACATAAACTGCTGTTTGCCTAGTTCAAAAAAATGTAAACTTGTGTGAATAAATGAATATCATAATGTTCCTCTTTATTTTCCAAGCGCCAGTAACTGTCTTCTGTTTGTTTGCGTCCCGTTTTCTAGAGTTGATGACTTTCTAATAAAATCTGTCTCAGTAAACTGAGGCTTGGAAATCAGTTTTCAGAAGTGATTGGTTCATGACTGGGGTTCATGGTATTACTGAACGCTTGTCTTATTTTATAATAACGGGTTGTCAGCGTGCTTGACCCAATGAAATCATACTTATGGGTAATGAGAATGAAAATGATGCTTGGTTTCTGAGGGTGTTCCATTACGGCCGAATATTATTGGGGGAAAAAAGCTTTTAAAGTGTTGCCCACAGTAATGGTGAATGGAACCAGACGTCTAAAGCATAACTACTTTATAAACTCATTCACAGTAAATTATGTTATGAATACGCTGCTTGATGTCTGAGACGTTCTTTCATGATAGTTTTGAGAAGGCTTTGGCCTAAAAGGTATTAAAATCTGATTCAATATAATTTAAAAATACCTTCTCGGTGAATCAGCTGCAAATAGTAGCCCAGGTTACTGCATGTATTACATTGTCCTGCTCTCTTGTAACAGAGACTGTTGGACATGCACCCAATTTATACATATTAAAATGTATATTTTATAGTGTATGTGTATATATTTATAATAAAATATATAATGTAATTGTAATTTAAAGTATTTGTGAATCAAAGATATACCATCAATTTTTCATTTATGTATAGAGTATAGTGCTAAATGGATAGTTAACTTTCCATTCAAATTTAGATATTTAAATTTCTCTTTATACAATTTTAAAACATTGTTTTACCTCATTGTTACTTGATTAGTTGATTAAAATAAATGGGTAATTAGTTGACAACTAACATAATTTATAGTGACAGCACAGATGTCCACATTAGGGGTCCTGGCTGATTCTGCTTCGATGACCTGTTGCTGCTCTTGGGTTTCACACATAAAACACACTGCTTTACTGTCCTTCTCTTTTTCACAGGTAGCTCTTCTCCAAAGCCCTGGCGGAACTTTAGAAACACCCCCCTCCCCTCCACCGCCAGCCTTGCTCAGTGGCGTCATGCGTGCTTCTATGTATGGGACACCTTAAATGACTTGACTTGGCATGGCATCAGTGCTTTTCCTCCAGGAGGCTATGTATCACTTTAACATTGTGCAAAAAACTCCTCTCTCTTTCTCTCTCCTTTTCTCTTTCTCGCTGTAGTTCCCAGGAATGTTCCTCCTAAATGAAAGAGGTCTCTACCTACCACCACCCCCCCCCCCCTCCTTTAAGACCCGCGTGAGTGGGTCCGCTGCCAGGCCCGGGGAAGCAGAGGTGACCTAAGAAGAGGCGCTGATATGTTTGTGGATTCCTTTCACAAAAACACGGCGCGCTATCGTTTATCGAATCACAGGTAACGTTACATGATAAAACAATGGCATCTCTCTGTGGCCCATGTGTTCCTGCAGACACACAGCACAATGTGGCTATTGTTGGAGGCCCCCGTATGGCCCAGCCGGAGAGATGTGTCCTCAGCCACGCTAAAACATACAGATCCTGATATTCCATGGACAGGGAAACTCCCCCCAATCTATGGCTCTATCTGTGCGGAACAGGAAAGATCCCATCCACGCGGCTGCTGCCATGGAAAGGGACTATGCAAAGCAGGTCTGTGTCATGGGCTGCTTTATCACACAGGGGGAAATGTGCAGTGATTAGCTTGAAGGTCATTAATCACAGTTCTGGGAATAGGATATGAATACATGATCATGATTATTCTTTTAGCAGGCGGATCCAGTGTGAGAAGCATTACTATTTCCCTTTTCCTGTACACACACACACACACACACACACACACACATATATATATATATATATATATTATATCATATCATGATGCTCCCACCTGCATACTTTCCTGTGGGTGTGGTGTTTTTGAGATCAGATGCATAATTCTTCTTTCTCCAAACAAGTTGAATCATTGTCAGCTCTAATTTTGCTTTGTCTAGTACATCATTCCAAAATAGTACTGATTTGTCCAAGTGCTCATGTGCAAGTTCAGATTCTCTGTGATTCTTTTTTTAGGGGGTGCAAGGACAGAGATTTCGGAGCAGTTCAGTGTTTTTGTCTTCTGTGTATCTACTGTTCCTGCTACTATCAGGTCCTCCTGAGACTCCGCTCAAGTGACAGCTGGCTTCTCTCTTACCTTCCTTATCATTAGTCTGAAAGCAATGTTGCATGCTATACCCGTCTGGGAATGATTAGCTGTGGTTGAGCTGATCAAATCTGATGACAGGGATGTTTAAGGTTTTTGCTAAGGATCTGTAGTGTTACAGTGTTAATTATATTTAATAATAATAATAACTTTATAGAGCTCCCTCATCTTCACCATGATTGCTACTTATTGCATTAATTCTTCCCAGCCAATGGCAGTCTTTTAAAGGTACAATTTTATTTTTGCAGCATTACTACATATTTTATATGTGTACAAAACAGAAACAAGAAGTGTCTTGTTCCTCCTCACTGTATGTACAAAAAACAGAAGAATGGAGAAAACGCTAATAAATTAGGATGACACATGAACTTAATAGCTAATCCAGGCCCACCCTAGGTGACCATTGGTCAGTTTGAGTAGCTGGATGTTTGTTAAAGCTGGACATGCCATGATATATTTTTGTTTTAAAACATTACTGTGTGCTCCAAGATGATGACAAACAGTAGATTCTCATCTTAATAGGTTTGGAAATTACACCAATAATTATGTCTCGCTTTCCCTCTCTCTGTCTCCCTCTCTCTCTCTGACTTTTTATCTCACATAAAAACGCTTTCCATCCTGGCTGCTTCACGAATCGGTATGGGAACTTCCCGCTCACCCTTCTTAACAGTCTTGAGGAAGAAAAAACGTATGCGATGTCTCAGCATCAGCTGTTCCGGTACTGTTTTTTAACAGCTCCTCATTTGCTTGGTGAAAGCCGTGGTTGGGGCCGGCGCTCTCTGCCAGATGGCGGTGCGTGCTGGAGCAGAACGGAGTGAAAGGCCAGGGCAGGAATTCCCTCCTGCTGGGCCAGAGAGCCACCACACAGCCCGGGACCTGGACACTGTCCGCCTTTGTGCTCCTGCAATGCTGCAATCTATAGGCCTCTAATGGCAGGGGCACAGGACAGGTGCATGGAGGGGGACGGCAGAGGCTTTGACCATTAACCGCGGCGAGAGAGAGAGAGCGAGAGAGAGAAGACAGATAGGCTAATAATCCCTGAGCGGAGGCAATAATAACGTTAACAATGTGGTGCACCAGACGGCCCTGCGCTTGAGAATTGACTGTGAACAGATTATAATGATTAGTATCCCACGCCCAGGAGATCCATGCCAGTCGTTTCGTGCCTCTTTTGTGGCCGTTAGTTGAGATGTGTTTGCTACTGAGGTCTGTTTAATGTGTCAGATTCTTTGATAGAAATTTCAGGGATATAAGACTCGACCTGGAGAGATAAACCTAGATTTTTCAGCAATTCTTGAGGCCACTACCTGTAGCCTTCTTGAGTAACTGAGCAAAACTTGTAGGCCACAGATGATTCCTAGCTAGCCTATTTTATTTGGATTAGCATGGTTTGTGTAGGCCAGAGGTGAAAACATGTGGGGGCCGACCATTCAGCCTGATCTTCTTTTAACCATTAACATTAAAAGCAAATGAACTATTTAATGAAAATGTTATTGCAAATGGCATACTTTTCATTTCTTCACATAGAACACAAATACATTTAAACCTGTTTTTACCAAAATCACTCTGCCTTTCGTATTTGAAGACCACATGAAATGAAGAAAAAGTCTGTCTGGAAAAAAAAACCTTGGGGAAGATTAAACATATCTAGGTTCATTTGTAACATTACATATTATTCACTATTGAACTATTACTGTAAACTTCCAAATTCAAAATATGTGAGCAGGAAAATAACACAAACAGTTATCTTATTCAGAAGTACAAAACATTGAGGGCCATATGAGTCTGTGTATCACTCGTTTTTTCCTTTTTCAATTGACAATAAAAAAACGGAAATATGTTTTTTGATTTTGAATCGGAAATCAAAAATGAAAAAGGCAGTGTTTGTCATTATTTCAATTTTAGACTCGGATCAAAAATACGAAGTGGAAAAACGGGCTGCCGGCCTGAATTTGATTTTAATATGTAATTTGTTGGGTTTACGAGACACAGTTTGGTTGTCAACTGAAAAACTAAAGAACAAATGATACACAGATTAAAAAGACTGAATATGCGAGAGTGCGTCCACAAACTGCTGCCATCTCCTGGTGAAATATAAAATAGCTTTTTTGTACGCGTGTATTTTATACTGTGGTCAACAGTGCTGGCGGGCCGCGTATTATTGATTTTATGACAGAGGCTGCGTGCCGGTGGAAACTTGAGCTTGGGCCGCAATTGGCCCCCGGGCCAGACTTGCCTGGTGTAGGCAGTGGCACAACATTGCCTCACAGAAAGGTCCTGGGTTTGATTCCTTGCCGGGGGTCCTGTGGAGTTTGCATGAGTCTGTGTGGGATCTCCAGTTTCCTCCCATAGTCCAAAAATATGCACATCAGGTGGACTGGAGAGGCAAAATTACTCATAGGTGTGACTGTCCACCCTGTGATGGACTGGTGACCTGTCCAGGGCCTTTCTCCACGTTCCACTCTATAATTGCTGCGACTCCAAACCCTCCCCCACCACCTTTCTTGTAAGGGTAATTACTTAGGAAAACACTACAAATAATTTTGTGATGCAGTTATAGAGCATTGTGCTTTATGCATTTTGTCCATTAGCATTTTAGCAGTAGCCATGTCCACCGCCACAATCCACACAGACTTCACTTTCCTAACTCCAAATGGAAGCTTAGGGCGCACTTATGGAAGGATGACAACCTCTTTTTCTCCAGTGGAAAACCCTGTGTCATCCTGTCCACTGATCTTCCAGATTGATAGCCATAATCATAGGCCACCACAGATCAGCTAGCAGCGACTTGCTCTTTATTTAATCTTTTGGAAACAGCTTGATGAGATCAAACACGCTCTTATTTTACATATTTCGCATGTCTGCCATATGCTACGCTGATGATAAGGATGATTTTTGGGGCTCGGACTGATCTGTCACATGAAACCCAAACTTGGCTGTGCTTCAGTGGGCTGTTTTAATGTTTCCAACATACGTAGCTTCATCTCCTGGTGTGAGTGGATTAGCCTTCATGAGCTGTGATTTAAAACACTTAACTGCCCTGCAGACTAAAACAGAACAGTGATTTGCCCAAGTTAATCGTGCTAGCCCAAAGGTGCTTTATTTTGCATAATTTGTCTCACTTTTGACTCCAGTAAAAGAGGCTCAGATGGCAAAGCCCTGAGTTCACAGAGAGCAAGGCACAACACATTTGCTTTCAAACGGTGACTTCACATAATATCTCCAGTTTTATATTTTTATCATCTTACACTCCCATGAATTTTTTTTTTACTTTCCTCAACAAGAGTGGAAAGAAAAAAGAAGGGAGATCATGTTTGAATTACAAAATGTTCACTCCCCCAAGTACCCAGTGCAATAAACAGTACACTATAGCATAATAACTGCATGATAGTGTTTCAGGTTATTGGAGAATGATCACGAAGCCCAAGAAACCGAAGCCCCTTTTTCCTCGAGGCAGCTTTTGATATGCAAACCATTTTGTCTGCCCATTTGCACAACACAGTGTTTGCTTGTCGAAGGAAGTAAACAGAGACATAACCATGTAACGGTATATGTTTGTACTTGCCCAGACGAGGCTGCCCTGCTCTGTGGCACCTTACCACGGGAGTTCTTGTTGGGCCTGGCGCACGATGCCATCTCTCTCGCTAACCCCACCATGCTTTTTGCCAAATGATTCCGATTTCCCATTGGAAAGAGTCCTGCTTTTATTTTTTTTCCCCCCCAAGCCCTTCCTACCACCATTTTCCCATGAACTGGCTTTGCCAAATGATCCATCTCCAGAAACTAGGCTGTCGAAACGTATAAAGGCCGGATGAAGGTCTCTTTTATTTCTTTTGCTGTTGATGTTTTGGCTGTATGTGCTGACGACTTATCGAGTGACCCCACAATTCGTTCAGTGTTATATTTTGACCTCATAATTTAACCCCATATTAATCTGGTGACCAGAGCAGCAGAATCCCTCTCAATCTTCAAAAACCTCCTGAGGACTCATCTAGAGAGCATTCTCCTCTCCTGATGCACCATCTATCTAATTGCAGTACTCCCTTCATAAAAATATTAACACTTAAAACTCTCCTCTATATGTAATGTAATTAAAGCCTGAGTCAGGTCTTAAAGGTCGATGGGGTCATTTTGAACACATGCTCCCTCGGGATGGCAGCACGGTTCTAGCGCTGGGTGATTGGAGGGAGGGAGCAAGACCAAAGCCAGGTCAAGTAAAGGGTTGGATGGGTTTCAGCACTAGGCTTGGGACTGGGAGGACAGAGAAAGAGAGAGAGAGAGAACTCTGTTGGCTTAGCCGGGATAGGCACTCAAGCGGGCAGGACGGTGGAGGGGAACGGACTGGCCGTTCTGAATGGAGGTCCAGAGAGCAGGTTCGGGTTTCCCCGCACAAGAGTGTAGTGATTCAGAAAAAAGGCCATCCAAAATGGGTCCAGTGGACTTTGTCTTGGATAGTAGCTTTGCCTTTTTTTTTTTTTTCCTAGAAAAGGGTGATTTCATTACGGGCTGCTGTCAAGAGAGATCTAATGTCCACACTTTGGTAAATCAGACTTGGCTAACTGCTATCAGTACTGATTCATACTTAGGCTTTGCTGCTCAACAGCTATGTTATGCTGTGCTTGCCTGGTCATAAATTTAAAGGCTCAAACTTAGCAAGAGGACTTTAGCTAACCTGCTAGCAGTGTCCCCTCGCATGTCAGCCTGCCCATCTGCTCGCTTTATTAAAAACCCCAAATCTACCAAAGGGAGGCTTGGATTTCATCAGACATTAAGACGGGCCCCTCTCTGTTTATTTCCTACTCTTTAATAACAAGTTTCTTCTGACAGTTACCTATTCATTATGCTCAGGGGGATAATAAAAGTCAGGCCGATTACAGCAACTATCCCTGTCATGCGGCTGTAATCATGTAGACGACGTTTTTTGTGCGGAGTAAGCACTTTCGGTGAAGAACAATAGCTGACATTGACGTTGCGGCTAAAGAAACACCACCGCTCTCCCAGTGCCCCTCACTTACAAGCTTCTCAGGGCCAAAAGCGAGATGTAAACAGTGTTCAGTCATTCAATACGCTACATTAGAGGAGTGCTTTTGACAAGGAACCTTAGCATTCAGTCACAATAAGGCCTGCTCCCTTAGCCCTCTCAATGGAGCGCCGGTGTACACTACATCCCCAGCGACACACAATCTGGTGGGCCGCATTTCACCCCTACAGTGGCCACATGGAGAGGATAATGGCTTGAGGGTTTGAGGGGGGCAACCGTGTTGCTTAATGACAGTTCATCACTGTGTAGGCTTTATAGAGCGATACCAAAGAACAGGGATCGTTGGTTCCAGTTTGATAGTCCCCCAGGATATCCGCTGAAGCGGCAAATATAACCAGGAGAAGCACCAAACATCAGCCCTCCAGTACTGCAACTGAAGCTTCCTGAACCACTAAAGAACCTTTCAATTAATGGTTAGTTTAAAGAACCGCATGTCATATGTGTGAATGTGAAAGTACTTCCACATGAAGTTCTACACTTTTTTTTCACTAGAACCAGTTGTCCAAGCCAAGAAAAGAAGAGGGTTTACACAACTTGCAAACTTTCCACCCGATCACCTACTATATCACTTGACCCTCCATCGACTTTTCATTTGGCAAGCCATAAATCATTCCTGCATATTTCCCAAATTGCTTTTTTAATGATTCATTTTCACAGAACCTCCACTTTTACTGCAAGCGTTAACTCCTCCACTGACACCAGGCAGAGCTGTTGCATCCCATACTGTCCCATATTGTGTAATTTTCGCAATGCACACTACATTTTAGGCCTGGACCAGGCCTGTTTAGCTTGACTGGACTTTCCTCCTCCTTCGGGGATCATATGGGTCATTTTGTTCTCAAACTCCTAGCCTTCAGAGTTGAGAATGACTAATTGGAGTGGTGTCCGAGCTGTTTATTTTGGAGGGCTGTGTATTTCGCAGTATGAAGGATGACCACTGTCTTGTTGACTGTGAACATTTGGTCTCAATTTTTACATCCTGACAGGTCTTAGTGGGAGTGCTGACGTGTGATTGTGCACAAAAAGAATGTCTGAAGAATGCTAATGTCTGTCTGTCTATCCATCCATCCACCTACCTACCCTTCCATCTGTCTACTCATTCAGATATCCATCTATCTATCTATCTATCTATCTATCTATCTATCTATCTATCTATCTATCTATCTATCTATCTATCTATCTGTCTGACTGTCTGACTGGCTATATATCTATCTGTCCATCATGTGTTCATCTAACCAACCATTTTCCATCCATCGATCCATTCATCCATTCATCCATCTATGTATTGATCTGTCTATCTATCTATCTATCTATCTATCTATCTATCTGTCTGTCTGTCTGTCATGGAAAATTCTCCTCACCTCTTTAAAATACGCATTTAATGTAGAGAGTAAAACATTTTTGTGATGTCACAAAAAACAATGCATATACATTTATCCTTCTATTCAGTTCACGGAAGTTTAGCCCTGCCCATTCACAACAGAGTTAGAAGTAATGTTTCATCCCACATCCAATGAGACCAGTCGGAACAGAGGTCATTTCCATATTTCAGTCTTAAAGGCAAAGGTACTGCCTGTTTGAATGTAATGATTTTGGACATTGTCATGGATTCATGAAATATGACTATTTCGGGTGCATAAAACCAGACGACTGTCATTAGTGGACCCGTTAGTGGGGAAAAGGGTAGGTTATAGGTTTTTAAAGAGTCACGGACTTGAAAGCCCATGACTGTGCTAATTCATCTTTGGTGCAAAGGCCAGGTCACTGTAGGCGTGCAGGAAGCGTGCTGTACCTACACTATACTGCAGCACGGAAGTTGTAGCATTTGCGTGCATGGAGTCGAACCAGCGGAAAGTTTTTCTGCCAGAGCTGCTTTTGTTACTGTTTTCTTTTATTAATAATAGTCTTGTTTGAGTTTTTCTCTGCAATTTTTAGCCATACGGTGAAAACCTCACCCTTGTTCTGGTACACCTTCACATTTCTCACAGTGTTAAAGATAAATTTGTTAGCGTCATAGAAAACTCCCCCTAAAATTTATTTTTAGCTCAAACAGACAGTAGCGTTTGTACTTCGTTAACCTCCCAGTTGTTAGTTTGTATCTCCGACAGTAAAAAACAGTGGCTTCTTTCCATGTTCTGATGTACATTTTGACCAATCAAACATCAGTGATGCAGTCGGCTCGGCTGCAGACTGCTTTCGACCCTGCCACCAAGCAGCTCGGGTACAGCTCTAATGAAAAAACATTTGTTCACGGTACAGCACGGTTCCTTGAGCCAGTGCCATTAGACATCATCAGCACTAGTACCTTCACTTCATATACTTTACAGGACATCACGCCTTCAAAGCTGTCCAGGCGGCTTAGCGGCCAGATTTACTGACCTGTTGATAGGCTTCGGTCTGCTGTGATGTTTCTGTGTCCCACCTGCAGCTCATTAGACTCCCAGCATCTCTTTGCTGGTGTATGAGCGTGATTCAGCTGTGGAGATGAGAGATAATGAAGAGGCTGATATAGCTCTTCCATTCCAGCATTCAATAAAGCACACAAATCACAAAGCCCATTAACGTCACAGCGCTCCTCAGAGTCTCGCTGGTGTCTCTCACTGCTCCGCTTTAACCTCCGGCTCAAAACTGATTCGAAGCAAATGTGTCCCGTTCGGGCCTACGCTGCGTTGCGACACTCGCAGTGATTTATCCCGGCATCCTTCACGTTTATGAAACGTGTATGTTCTCGTTTGATTCATAAGGTCAAGCCATCATAAGTCACACTTGTTTTTCTGTGTCGCTCTGGAGCCGTTGAGAAACCGAAAAAAGGAGGGTGCGATATTAAAAAAATATGATAAATATTCTCAGGCCATGAAGTGCATCCCCAGGTGAATTAGAATGATTTAAATTCGGGTAAGATTTCGCCTGAACGAGCATTTTAGTATCTAGTTTATAGTACGGGTCATTTGCTGCCAGAAAGTCACTGGTCAGATACATGGCTTTAACAGTTTGCACAAAACACTACTAGAAATACATCAAAGGTAATTATTGCCATTTTGTTTAAGAGTGAACAAGAGATTGGTTTTCTTTGAATTATTCAAGTTCTGTAAACAATGCATCATTTCTCTTATTTTGAAGTTTTGTCATTTCCTTTAAAATTATGCTTTAAAGAACAATATTTTTATTTGGAA
>JBBPCX010000038.1:2962491-2985615 GCA_037974365.1 Hydrocynus forskahlii
AGTGACCCAAAACATAAGTCCAAGCTCTGCCAGAACTACCTTAGAAAAAAGAACAAGATGGTGAGCTGGAAAACATGCAGTGGCCAGAAGTATCCAGACTTAAACCCCACCGAGCTGCTTTAGGATGAACTGGACAGAAGAATGAAAGCAAATCAATCTATAAGTGCTAAACACTTATGGGAACTTCTGCAACATAGTTGGGAAGAACTTTCTGCAGAATGAAAATGAGACATTGAACCGCTTGAATTTGAATACGAAAAAAAAAAACAGAAAAATTGGGGTGTTCTAAAACTTTTGACCTGTAGTGTAGGTGGGATTCCAATTTATTTTGTTCAATTTTATGCTAACTGCCCATTTGTGGGCAGAATTGCTCTTGACTTTGCCATTCTAAAGAGTGTTTTCTACATGAGTCAATGGGGTTGAGTGCTTTGCTAGTAAGTAGCTTTGTATACTGGTGGTGTACAGCAATGTGCATCTGTGTAAATGTACTGACCCCAGCATTCCAGAGCCTTTACTGGAGCACTGTTGTACGTTGCTCTGCTGAGAAATCCAGTTTAGATCATAATGAATTCCGTGTATAAGGTAATGTGCTGATCCGGTGATGGTTTGGCTGGACACCTAGCTTGCATATACAGGATGGCAAGTAAACCAGCAAGTAAAACAGAACATAATGCTGAACTCTGAGCAGCAATCTTTGTCAATGCTGCTCTAACAAAATCACCCATTTAATGTTTACATTCACATCACAGGACCAGCAGCTGGCCAGTCTTTTGCAGTTAAGTGGACAAAATTCTGCTAGCAGTGATGATGGTGAAGTGTGCAGCGATTGTAGCAACTTTATTTATTATTTAATTGAGTTTCTGTTGAGTACAGACTAGCTTGGGTTCTAGCTAGTTAGTATAAACACAGTATGCCGGCCGGGGCACGGGCGAAGTGTCGGCACGGGCCGTGAGAGTGAAGGTGGGCCCTGACTGTCGCGTCTGCAGCCATACCATACTCCCTCGGCCTCATTAGGAAGTGTTAGCAAAGCCGCTGAAGTGAGAAATGGGCCCTGCGAGAGCTTCGCCGTCCCTCATTAAACTTCGACAAGAAGAGTGACAAGAAGCAACGGAGGGGAAACAATGGTGACAGTGTCTGAGAAACGAGCCCAGAGCTGGGAAAGGGGCTTTTTGTCCCGCCGAACAAAAGCATTTGTTTGCATGTGTCCAACTCCATTCAGCCTCACCAGGCCCAGGTGCAAAAAACCGACTCAGCGATGAACATCAGAAGTGATCCCACCTTTGGCCCACAAGTCGCCTCCAATCTGTCCCCCCACGACCAGATCAAAGGTGCTTTGGTACAGTGTAAATATTGGGCTGGAGAATTAATTCACACTTGTTATTTCCATGGCTTGACACCAGGACACGGCCAATAATTTTGGAGTGGGGTCAAGGGCGAGGCGGGTATTGCTCACAGTAGCACTTTATTGGAAGTTTATTGGGAGTGGTTTAAAACATTCTTCACAGCCATGATCTTGATCTGCGCTGCCTAATTTAGAAATTTAGAGGCAGAAATGCTTTTGGGGTTTATTTGGCATAATTTGTGTATTTCTATAAATGGAAAACACACATGCATATATACACACACATTAAAAAAAATAATAATAAATAAATATATATATATATATATATATATATATATATGTGTGTGTGTGTGTGTGTGTGTGTAACACTGATGATCTTGTTACAGTGACACCTATAAATATTGAATATTTTAGGCAGTGAATAAACAGTCAGTTGTGATGTCTGGACAACTGGGTCAGAGCATCTCCAACAGGTCTTGTGGGGGGTTCCCGGTATGTAGTGGTCAGTACCTCCCAAAAGTGGTCTAAGGAAGGAGAACCAGTGAACCGGTGACAGGGTCATGGGTTTCCAGGGCTCACTGATGCGCATGGGGAGCGAAGGCCAGGCTGTCTGGTCTGATCCCGCAGAAGTGCTGAAAAATTCTTGTTGGCTCTGTAAGAACGCACAGTGCATCACCACATCAGAACTAAACCATGGAGCAATGGATGAAGGTGGTCTTGTTGAATGAATCACATTTTCTTTTACATCATGTGTGTGTACGTCACTTACCAGGGGAAGAGATGACACCAGGAAGCAGTATGGGAAGAAGGCGATGTGGCAGTGGCAGTATGATGCAACCTAAACGTCGTTACAGACTAAGTTCAGCCTTTCATGGAGACGCTGTTCCTTAATGTCAGTTTCCTCTTTCAGCATGATGAGACCCCCACACTGCAAACACTGTGCAGGAACAGTTTGAGGAACATCACAAAGTTTGCAAGGTGTTTCTCCAAATTCTCCAGATCTCAGTTTAATCGAGCATCTTTGGAACGTGCTGGACAAACTAGTCTTATTCCTGGAGGGCCCATCTCACAATTTACAGGATTTGCTACTGGTGCAAAGCTACAGCACCTTCAGAGGTCTTGTGGAGTCCAGACCTCATTGGGTTATACAGTAAACCCCCGACATTTACCGGGGTTTTTACGTTCCAAGAGCACCCGCATATTATGAAAAAACGCATTGTTGTGATGTGGTAAAAAAATGCCTAAAATATGCCTAAAAAAATGCCTAAAAATGCCCAAAACACTTTAATTTCATTTAAAACTCAGCTTAATACATTACCCTTAAAAAATGTTAAGGTGAACCCGTATACACAGTGTATCTGCGAGAGATGTGTCACAGGGCAGCAGCCAATCAGCAGCCAGGAGAAATGAATAACACTCTCGTATTGGCTACTTTCAAAACTCCCGCCGCTGAATACAGTGGTATTTTATATAAAATGTATACAGTTACATTTTATATGGGAATGTAGCTGCAATTATGTTAATATTAATGTTACATAATTAGTAAATTATATTTTTCTTGATAATTTAGCACTAAAATGCATGAACAATTGTATATTGCCATGAAAATAGAAAAAAGAATTTGAATACACACACACACACACACACACATACACATAGATGCACATATATATATATATGTGTGCGCACACACTTTCAAAACGGTTGCTTATTTTTCATATACCGTCTATACAGACTTAGGGGTCGGTGACATTTTAAAAGTTAAAAATGTTTACTACAGACATTTTCCTAAAGAAATGCCAGTAAAATTTGCTTTCAGACTTTGGGACCTCAGTGAATACACACACAATTCATTTAAATTTTAAATACTAAATATCTAACAGTTGTCTAGTCAAATCTTCAAAATTTCTACACATTTCAGTTGAGATGAGATGTCACTCATTAGGTTTTACAGTGGTGGTGATTAGAACCAGTTGGTCATGATGTCTACGACATCTTATCTAATATCCATATGTACAATACATAAATGGTATGTAAATAATAAATGCTTAAAATGGTAAAATAGTAGCAAACCCACCATGTATTGAGTTAGGCCAAAAGCTTCTCCAAACACTGGTAAAACAAGGCATCAGGCAGCGCATTCATAACCATTTCTGTAAGACAGATTTAGTGGCAGACGTCTGGTTCCATTCACCACCACTGGGAGGAATTCTGATTAAGTGATTTTCTCTAGAATGGGGCGGCTCACTCCAAAATCATCCTGAACCACGTCATTTACATCTTAAATTTAAATTGGGCAGAACATTTGGAAATTTGATGGAGTTCCCCTTTAACACGTTTATCGCGTACGCCGTCGTGCTGTTCTAAATAACCCACACAGATCACGTGACCCGTGCTCACTCGGCGCACGAGAATGCAAAGTGGGCTCGGGTGGGTCTTGATGCCCCCCCTTAGCTGCTGCTTTGAATGTTTATCGCTCTCACGTGTCGAGAAGATAAGGTGGGCGGTGTTGTGGGGGAGGGACCTACGTGTAGTGGGCGGGACCAGCGCCTCCTCCGGTGGGTGGGAAGGGGGGGGCTTTAAAAGCTCTTATAAACAGCACTATCATGCGGACTGACCGTATCCCTGCTTGCAACTTCATCCAGAAAGCCAGTTATGGCCCAGAACGGAACCACAGAGAACGGAGTACCACCCAGTCCTACTGCCCTGCCTCTGCCCCAGCCCAGCAAGGTCCCAGAGATCCAGCACACCAAGGTAAGAGCAGCTGCTAGACCTCTGGACTGACCCAGCTCAAGACTGGAGCTTTTCTGGGGCTGCACGGCAGGTGTGGAGGCTGGAAGCCAGCTCAGTGAGGGATAACCAGGACTTACACTTGCACTATTTGTGTAACTAGGAAAATACTTAAGCAGTATTTTATTTATCTATCTGTAGTATTTATATCCAGCTGTCTTACTGACCACAGTGTTTTGAGTGTATAGTATAGTGTTTTATAGAGTTTTATTTTTACCTTATATTATATTTTGTTTTGTTCTTGTCTCTCTGTGTCTGTGCAGTCACTGCACAAGTAATTTTCTCCAGGATCAACACAATTTTCTGATTATGATTATAATTCTGATTATGATTCAGCATGGGTCCATTCAGTTCTGCTTTCTGAAATCTGCAGATTTTCATCAACAACGAATGGCACAGCTCAGCCAAAGGGAGAACTTTTGCCACGTTCAACCCTGCGACAGGTGACAAAATCTGCGACGTGGAAGAAGCGGATAAAGTAAGAGGCCAAACTTCTTGACTTATTACACTTTATTCAACTTGTCTGTGCTTTAATGGTAATACAGAATTCCTGCTTAGACTCCAGCAAGTACACCAGGCCCCGTTTTGGAATCACTTGAAGAAAAATGTAGCATTTTTAATAAAATTCTGTATAATTTACTTGATGAAATGTAAACAACGAGTGAATGTGAATCGCCGCAACTGAGTCGACTCTGATTTCTGTACAGTGGAGGTGAATGGAACCAGGCGTCATGTCACCAATATAAATATTGGCGTTTTAATATTTTACAACTGAAGATCTCCAGAGTGTTTATGTGCAATGGTGATCATGTTAAAAAAAAGTAGAAATTAAGTTTTTTGAAGACTTTTTGCCTCACAGTGGCTTGCTTGGACCCCTCCACATTAAATGGCTTTGAATATAGATATATTTTAGGCCAAAAACTCAGTGTCTCAGGCAATTAGTGCGTTTATAATCATTTAAAGCAAATAAAACTTTCTGTGAAGGAGCTTTTAGAGGCACTCAGACGTCTGGTCCCATTCTCCACCACTGACTTTGGTTACAAGCTAATGAATTAATTGTGCAGAAATGTGGAAAAATCTGTGGAATTTCAAATGTAAGTGCTTTTATTCAGCTCAAACATCGGAAAGCAGGTGTTCTGACACCGCAAAAGGTGATTTTGAGCGGAACAAAATATTCTACTAAACCACAATAATTGGCAAAATGATGTCACCTGAAATAACTGTTATGCATTTTAATGATGCAGAAATTCTTTGTAAGTTTTTAAAGAAAACTTATTTTTAACTATTTTACCATAATCATCATAACATATAAATACGTGTATATGGTAACCTTATAAAGTGGGTACATATGAGTTAAAAACATGACGCCTGGTTCTATTCACCCCCACTGTATAGAAATCCGAGTCCACACCTGAGCCGATTCCTATCAAATCCACTCTCAGTGGTAGTTTACATTTCACCAATTGAATTACACTACATTTTTTACAAATCTGACCCCAAAACAGGCCTTGATCTACAATCCAACAACAAAACATTTGACAGATCAGCAGTTTAATTACATTATTATTGCTCTCCTAAGCATCTCCTAATAGAGAGAGGTGTGAAGTCCTCCAAGTGGAAAGTAGAGGTGGACGCTGGATGGATGTAGATCTTTGGTCTTTAGTCTAACCGCTGTGTTTTCTCCAGGAAGATGTGGATAAAGCGGTGGAGGCCGCCAAGGCGGCGATGAAGAGGGGGTCTCCGTGGAGGAGGATGGACGTGTCCAGTCGCGGCCGGTTGCTGCACAGACTGGCGGAGCTGCTGGAGAGGGACCAGGCCTTGCTGGCCGTGAGTAGAAACAGTAGGCTAATCTTCCCGGCTCTCTTTCCGCCTGTCTGAGTGTGTCCGTCAGACGCCGCCGCAGGTGTTAGTATTGGCACGGAGGCTTCAGTCCGAGGCTTCAGTCCATGAAACCATAAAAAAATGGACAATCATGAGGAATGGACAGTGCTTTCTCTCTTTTTCTCATTTCAAACTGTTCCAACTTGTTTGTGATGGCTGTAGTCATCTCAGGCTTCTCCAGTACTCAGTTTCATTACTTTTCACAAAGATATTTGTTTTCGTGGTTTAAATTTTTTTTTTTTTTCTAAAAGCCTTTATTATATTCAAGTAATTATTCAGACAGTTGAGCAACTGCTGCTGCAGAAAGCAGCCAGCATTATGAAACGGCGCTGGCAGTGAAACCAGATGAAATCATGAGCCGAACTCTTTCTCTCACACACATGCTGTGGGGATGCAAAAGTTTGGGCGCCCCTGTATGTGGACAGAAGTCCATGTCCTCTACAGAGACGCACTTCTGCATGTTTTAATGAACAGTTTTTGTTGATTTGCTGAATTTAATGTACTTGGAGGAAGGTGGGAGGGTTGAGTGTTTTTGCTCAATTTTACAGGAGAAGCCTTCCCAACTCATAATAGAAGTGATTGTGAACTGATTTTTGCCCCAGTAATCATGGATCACTTCTACTGGCCCATTTGGTATAAGATTCTGAAACAAAACAAAAGGAAATGGGGAGTGGGTGCAAAAGGAATTGCTTTCTTTTCTTGGCACATATTATACTTTTTATACTTTTTTTCACTTTATACATTCTTTTTGTTATTTTCCAATATCTGAAACTATGCAAATGATGAAAAAAACATGCACAAAAATTTGGAGGCAAACAATTTAGCATTATGTTCTGTGTAGAGGACAGGCACTTATTTTGCACAGAGAAAAAGAGCCAAACGTGACTGTACATGCACTTTTCCTCATCTGTATTTATGTTTGTATCTCCACGCACTTGTGTATTTCACATCAAACCTTTTAAAGCAAACCTCTGGAGCCCAATCCCACTGGCAGACCACGTTACCTGTGAATGAAATGTTACAGATGTATTTTAAAAGTGGACGTGAGCACTAACTGAAAACATGTCCTGTAGTGGAGCAGAGCTAATTACAGTAACTCCAATTACTGTTCAGAAAAAAACAAACAAAAATAACAAGAGAAAGGTAAAAGTAATGTGGATCAGATGTTTATGGGCTGATTTTCCCTTATCAACACATCAGCAGTCCTGCATGCAGTTGCTGCTGTGAGCCGGGACTGAATTTAAAGGAGGCCTGTAAAGTAGGGGGTCTGTGAGGCTGCCGTTCGAGCTGGACAAACAGAAATGCAGTCCAGCGGGCTCTTTTTAAAAAATGTTTTGACATTTTTGCATTTCGAACAAGGCAAAACTTGGTCAACAGAGGTCAAATGGAACTGAACTTTGGAGGTGTTCATTTTAATGTTTGGTCATTTTTGCATTTTTATCAAGGCAAAACCTGGAATTCCAGGAATTTTCACACTTAATTGGACATCACAATTAATTGGGCATCACAATTAACTGGGCATCACAGGTCCTGCGTGTGTCTGAAGTGACAAGGATTTAAGAAGCACAAATGAAATGTTCCGTGGACGCCTAGTTACTGCAGAGAGCAGATTAATCAAGTGATGCTACACATTATGACTGTCCAGGAACTGCTGTCCCAGCGTAATGACCACTCCTCACCCTCCTCCGGTTCTGCTGCGTCATTATTCAAGGGGTTTTTCATTTGCACTTCTTATATCCTTGGCACTTTTGACCCATGCAAACCAAAAGCACTGAATCAAAAAAGTTCAACAGAAATTTTCTCATTAGAAATGCAGAAATTAAAATTAAAATGTGCATTTCCAAATAAATAATGGAATGGGTGTTTTTGCTGCCTCTCCTCTCCAAAATATTCACTTTACAGGAGAAGGGAACAACCTTCTCAGCTTATGATGGAAGTGAATGCAAATGAATTTATATCCAATTTTGGAACAATTCTATTGGTCCATTCATTACAAGATTACAAAACAATGTGCAGAGCAGCGCTAAGTCAAGTTTATTTATAAAGCACATTATCATACACAGGGGTCATGCAATGTGTTTTACAGGAATAAAATGAAAATAAAATAGAGTCGAATAAACTAAAATAACAAGAGTTAATGAAAGACATAACAGATCGAAAAAAACAAAAAACTGACAAAACATGGAGAGGATTCTGATATCTACCAAATTCATCCCTTTTCCAACTGCAGACCATGGAGTCGATGGACAGCGGAAAGCCCTTCCTGCAGTCGTTCTTTGTGGATCTGGATGGGAGTATAAAGACGCTGAGGTACTACGCTGGCTGGGCAGATAAGATCCATGGCAAAACCATGCCAGTGGGTGAGTGAGAATTCATCTTCATTCATAATGATCATGGCATGAAATGTGGCAAACAGCAAATACGTCATTTCCCACCTGTTTGCATGGGCTGCGAAAATGCTTTGATTGTCATATGTTTTTTATGTAGAAATATGAAAAAGCATGGTGTGTAGTTTTTATTGCCTATATTCCTCTGAATAGTTCCTCTAGTAATATTTGGGGGGGGGTTCATTCTTCATCAATAAGTCCATCACTGTGGTTAAATGTGACATTTCCTAAAGAATCGTAGTCAAATGGATTCATTAAGGCCCAAGATTTATGTCAGAAAAGATTTATGTCAGAAAAGATTTATGTCAGAAATCTCAGTGCACAACCAGTCAGACGTTTTTTGCACATCACAACCACTGCAGATTTTTATTCTTGAGAAGCTGAACAACTATAAAGGAAAATACATCCTTTAAGATGAAAGAATCTATAACAGTGCATGTCTGACATCATATTAACTGGTTGTGTGGTGATGCCAAGTCAAACACTGGACTGTCCATTAACTTTAAATACACTCGTTAACTGTTTCATCCCATTGCCTGCCACTTAACTTTGGTCTAATAACACTTGTCTGGTGAGCCACATTATAGTTCAAATCACATTTGGTGGCTTTTTGTAGGTCAGTGGTGATTATATGATATTCATAAAGGAACTTAGATGGTGAACATACTGTAAATGTATTTGTTAGTAAAGAACATTTAGTGTATTTTCAGTAAATGTTAAGTGAGTCATAAGCAGATGTAGAGAATATCTTGTGGCTCAGTGGCGTCCACAGAGGAGAGCCGTCGACCCGATGGTGGTAGGACGGCCTCCCCGTAGTCCTGGGTGGTATCTCATCCCCCTCTCTCATTCTTCCTCTCCGCCAGTGTTTCTGTCACTCCAGGAGATCCAATAGACAAAACAAGCTTCCCTCTTTCCTCCTGATTAGATTCAAATAAAGCGTTAAAAGACGAAAGGGCTCGGAGCACAAAGGGAAAAGGAAGAGGCTCTGATCCTAATCGCTGAGGTGCAACCACGAGGGCCGCGGCCGGTCGGGGAGCGGCGGATCGGCACCTGGCTGAGACCGCTCAGTCCTGACAGAGACGACTCTGTCCGCTCTCGGCGTCCTAAAAAAAATCACAGATCATGATTAATCGATTAGGAATGATTCATCAGCTGTGATTTTTCTTCAGCAGGGCAGAAAGAGCAGAACTCGGAAAGATAAAACGGCACTAAACATGCAAACACACTGGATTTAGATCCAGTAAGGGATTAAAGTCATGTGGGCATTCGGATAAAACATTTTGCCCTTAACAAACAAATTAATTAATTTTTTTTTTACAAAGCTTAACAAGTTTTTTTTCATGTCTTGTGCATTTAATTTTAAAATGATTTAGGACAGCATCCTCTGGACAATGTAAATTAATTTGACTATTAATTATTAATTAAGTATTAAAGGGCCCATCTCCTAAACTTTTTTTGCTTTTTTCCACCTGAAGTCACAATTCTTTGTGTGGTTTAATGTACCCCACACAATTAAATTCATTATTTTTGTAACTGTGCCTTTACAGCTGGTATGGATAAATGAGTTCTGTTCTGAATGGCTCTGTGTTGTGCCATTCATTCAAAAGACAGTCTGGAAAGAAACTGTTTTTATAACTTGGTGAGTGGGCGGAGCTAAATGGCTGTAGACCAAATAGATCTATTTTTTGACTCACAAAAACAAATTAATTCGGAATGAGCTGTTTCCATATACAAACTGTATGGAGTGGGGAGTGAATAGTACATTATGTTTACATACTGCTTCAAACTCAAAAGTGTGAAAGGACTGTTTCCATGATATGGGTCCTTTTATAAGCACCATATCTTCTAGATTATTATAAAGCTAATAGGAAAAAAAAATGATTCAGTTATTATACTTACAATATTGTGCAAAAGTCTTAAGCAACCCCTTGTTTCTTTATATTTAAGTTTGGCACGTTAAGTAGATTAAAGTAAAGAAACTGGAACAATTGTTTTACCCCGACAGGCTGCAAAGTGCCTTAAGCTACAAAGTGCCTAGATAAAGGAGTTCCAACCACTCAGCATTCAGCACCACCAGTATACTGATCACCGCCTGATCATCTGGAATCACCTGCTCCTGTTTCTTCACTGGTTCAGGCCTTAAGTTAGATGTGCTTTGTTCTGCTTGAATGAGTCATATGAAGGTCACTGTGTGGCTTAACAAACAAAAAGCATTTATCTGAAACTGGTCAGAATCGGGGACTGGACTGAAACTGAGAGAACTTCCCTCAGGAAGCCTAGAGACTATGTTGAAAGAAGGGGCCAGTCAAGTCTTTTATTTATATTTATACATTAAAACGGAGTAGATTCAGAACTTCTTTCAGATAAACTTCCTCCACTTTATGTCTACAGTAAGGCTTTATAGTTTAGTACGTAATGAATAAACCCCACTTGATCTTTAGACTGGCTCAGTGTGCCCCCCCCCAACCACTCATCAGCCATGTAAATGTAACCTTTGATAAACACATCGGGGAGATCAGTCGAAAAGGGCCGGCGGGCGATGCCGGGCAGAGATGAGTGTTGTGGGAAGGGAGTCGCTGTGTCTGTAATCCCGCCGACACACTGCCATGCGCAGAAACTCGAGAAGGTCACGCCGCTGAGAGGACTGCTTTAGCAGATTAACAGGCGTGGCTCCTTCATATCCGTGCGGGAGTGACACCTGAAATGTCATGCATGCATGTGTGTGTGTGTGTGTGTGAGAGTGTGTGAGTGTGTGTGGGATGCTCTTCTAGAAGAGAATCAGTGCAGGTGGATAGGATGGCTTAAAGCTTCAGTATAGGGGTGCTGGGGCAACGGGGGGGCTCAAGCGGGGCTTCTTAATTAACACTGATCTGAACTTATTTTGCTTTGATTGACAGGGCAGTCATTCACCCAGCACTTCATTTGTTAGCTCTGATTACACAATGAAGTCAAATGAATACATTTAATACGTCAGATTAAGATAATACACTAATACACGTATTTAGATCTTGGTAAAACTTCACCGAAGATCAGTATTCATGATTCTACATAAACTTTTATAGACATTCATGAAGGCCTGTTATCAGTTGTTACATTTTCTGTGGTGAAATGACATCAGAATTAACTAAAGCATCCTTTATGACAGCTGGTGTTTAGTGGAACAAGCCTTTATAAATATTCATGAAGCTTTTTGACTCTAATATCAGGTGTATGTAGGAATACTGGTTACATGATCCTAAATGTCTGCACTTCCACTTCCCACATCCCTGATTAATAGATATTTACTGTACACCTTTAGAAACAACCCCGTTTTTTGTATTAATAGATAGATTGCTTTCTACATAACATGTTCAAAAATATGTGGACACATTGACCTTCACATTTATAGCATTCGGCGGATGGTTCACACGCCCCTTACGCTAGTAGGCCTGCTAGTAGACTAATGGGGGTTTTCCACTGACTGGTACCAGCTTGGTTCAGTTCAGTTCGGTTTTACTCTGTTCAGTTTGGCTTCGGACCTACAGTTTTCCACTACAATTAACCCTCTGGGCCTCCTGTGGGACATTTTTGTCCACTTCACTCTCTTTTTTTCAATAATTTTAGCTGTGTTAAGGCATATGGAATGAAACTTCCCAAGCGTCTGGAGTTTTTTCAGATCTTTAAATTTTTAACTTCAACTCATTAAATATACCAATAATATACTCCATAATCAGTTACATATTTCAGATTTGTTCCATTTTTGGCCCCAGTAGCATTGAGAATGGCCATTTTTGAGGTTGTTTACTAACAAGTGCATTGTGCAAACAAACTGTTATTTGAAGGATTTAAAAAAAAACAAAGGAATAGATATTTGATACTTATGACAACAACTGATGTTAGTTACAAACTTTATGTAGTAAAAATAGCAAAAAAGTATATAACAATATATTAAAATTATATATAAATATATGGCCATTATATAAAAAAATATATTAAATTGCTCACTTGGCCAAAAATGGATAAATGACATAATCTGGAAGAAAACATTAAAAACTACATTTCTCAAGTGTTGAGTTTAGAATGAAAGCTTTTTAACCTAAATTGTATGATTTAACAGTGTAAATAACAAGGAATTAAAAAATGTAGTTTTCATGGATTTCAACCGGCCAAAAGCGTCCACGAGGACGCTGAATGTATAGTAAAAACGAGGAGGGCCAGAGGGTTAAAGTATTGCCTTCATGTAACTGGTTGCTATAGCGACCAAACGTAACATTCTAGCCCGAGCGGAGTGCTGCTGAGGTAAACACCCATCCAGCTCCGCTTCGACCAATCACAGCCTTCCGTTCTGCCACAATTAATAAGTTTCCCGATGCTAACACCAGAGATGTTCACAAGTCAAGTCACAAGTCTTTGTTTGTGCGACTTAAGTGCGACTCGAGTCCGAGTCTCAGACTTGAGTCCCCATCTCTGGCTAACACTCACTGTCAGAGCGCCGAGGCAGAGAAAGTAGTATCCTGAGGTACTTTAAAAATGCCAGGCGGCTTGTCTGGGTTCAGTCAACAACACTGACGTAACAATCAACAGCAACCACCAATCAGTAACCTCCAATATGTACACGTCATCATTTATTATCAGTTCAGCACGCTTGGAATCTCGGCCAAGGTGGTACAAAGAATGGTACCGGGTACCAGGTACCAGGTACCAGATTTTAGTAATGGAAAAGCAAAAAAACCGAGTAGAGTTGAACCGAACCGAGCTGGTTCCAGTCGGTGGATAAGATTCTACCAGAGATGGAGTTATTTCTCCACCAGGACCCTATCAGATCAGATGTGTTTATTTATTTTTTGCTCCCCCAGCATTTCTTCTGAAATCAGGGGTATTAATCGGGGGAGTTTGTCCTTAGCAGCAGTAATTAGCAGCACACGCTCAGAGACTAACCCTTTTTTCTGTATTAAAAGATATATTGCTGTCTACGTTACACAACCAAAAGTATGTGGACACCAGCTTCCCCGGTGTTTCTTCTGAAATATGGGAAGCTTGTCCCTTTTTGATGCAGTAAGAGCCTCTGCTCTTCTAAGAAGGATTTGCACTAGATGTTGGAACATTGCTGTGAGGATTTGATTGCATTTGAACACAAGAGTATTAGTGAGGTCAAGCACCGATGTTCTTCAGATCATCCTGGATGAAGCTCTACTCCAACCCAGCGCTGGGGGCTTAATACCGAGTGATTGGAACACCTTTATCTAGGCACTTTGTATCTTTAGGCACTTCGCAGTAAAACATTTGTTTCTATTTCTTTCATGTAATCAACTCAGTATGACCAAGATAAGACAGTTTGAGTGGCAGAAAACAGCACTTTTTGCAAAGCAAAATATGAGGATATGAGGGGTGGGGATATCAGTTCTAAATGCACAGCCTGTTTGGTTATAAGGGATAAATGGAGGTCATATAAAAGTGATATATGACACAAATGCTTAGGTAAAATTTAAAATGCAACGAAAAACATTATACTGGCCCTTTAAGAGCTAAAACCTGAGTTAACTATTCTGAAGTCCCTGGACCGTGGGATTCCAAGAAAAAGTAGGGAATCTTCTGTGACTGAGTTCGGTTAGACGCTCGATGCCTTCTACTGAACACCACTAGCGTACTAATCATTTTAAAATGTTGCTTTTTTGCTGGGAATTGGGTGTCCAATATTCCTCGGGATGACAGAAGGCCCTCAGACGACGGATCGTCCACACGGTTGCGCTAATAAAGCAGCTCCTCAGTTTTACCTGAGGCTCATGAGAAGGAGGAAGTAGCAAATCACCCAATCTGAGTGACATTCACCAAAACAGAGGTCCAGCTAGCGGGAGATAAAGGCAGGATACCTGAGAATAAGAGAAAGGGGAGAGCATGAACAGCGAACAAAGGTGTGCATGCAAGCAAAGGTTTTGAACCCCTGCCCAAACTTTTCACACACCTCGTCACGGCTTTCCTTTGACATTTTCCCTTTGACAAAAGAAAAAAATGCTAGAGTGTATACCTCCTTCCTGAGAGAACATTACAAGGTTTTTTTTTTGTTTGTTTTGTTTAGTTGTTTTTTTTAACAGTCCTTTGTCCTTGATCTTTGGTGACCACATCCAAAAGCTCGCCAGAGAAACAAAAGGTTGCGTATGAAAGGAATGTTCGGTGCAGTTGCTATGCTTACTCATTCCTCCGTTTCGTTTCCCATCAGATGATAACTTCATGTGCTTCACCAAACACGAGCCCGTCGGAGTGTGTGGAGCAATCATTCCTGTAAGTATGTGTGACTCTCCTGTTCCCCACTATCACACACGTGTGGACGGTCAGAACTGAGGCCAGGAGGTCGGGAGGAATGTGAAGGAGGGGTTTCTGTTATTCACATAGAAAGATTGGGTGGTTTCGGAATAAACCCAGAACTCCTTAAAGTGTGTCCTCACTCTTCAAACCTGCTTTACTTACAGTTACAGAGTGAAAACCATTTGTCGCAGTTTATGAAAAAATAGTATTAGTTGCAAAATATTTCATTGTAGTTCACATCTGTGCTGCCTTAAAGTGTTATTATTGAACCTATTAAAACTTAGCTAACTGAAAAAGGTCTGCCTATTAGAATTTCGGTTAAATGTTTAAGTGTTATAATGTTACTTCAGTTTTGCAGCTACAAAATAATTAATATGCCAAATAAATAATAGATATTGAATCATATCAATCAAATTATTTGTAGTAGTTAGTGAATGGTTTACAGCAGTTACCGAATAATTTTTAGTATATAGTGAATTATTTATAGTAGACACTGATTAATTCATAGTAGCTAATAAATACATTGTTGCAGATACTAAATCGTTTATAGCGGTAAATGAATAATTTATGGTAGACACTGAATAATCTGTAGCAGTTAGTGAATAATTTATAATATCTAATAAGTAATTTGTTGTGTTTACTAAATAATTCGTTCTTGTTCCTGAATCACTCATAGTAGCAACTGAATAATTTGTAATAACTGTAGAGTAATGGTTAGTAGTTACCACAAAATATGCAATGGTTACCAAATAATATCTAAAAATTTGTAATAGTAACTGAATAATTTGACATTATAACTGGATTATATAACACACATTTTAAGCCTATAACTTCAAGTGCTGATGACGTTCACCCCTGTGCAGGAGATGCAGCAGAGCTCTAAGAGGGAGACAAAATAAACACTTCATAACTCAGGCTGGAGAAAAGAACCCTTTTCGAAAACCAAAGATGTGACATGGATCACAACATCATAAACAAATGCTAAAAAGTTTTAAAAATAAACAAACAAACAAAGCCCAGTTATTCCTGAGAGACTTAAGCCTGTGTGTGTGTGTGTGTGTGTGTGTGTGTGTGTGTGTGTGTGTGTGTGTGTGTGTGTGTGATGATGGTGAGAGATGGTGGCTGCTTATGTGTGCATGTGTGTATGTGTGTGTGTGTGTGTGTGTGTGTGTATGTGTGTGTGTCTGGGCGTTTCCTAGACTGATCTGTAACTGAATCTAGACAGGCGTTGGCTGCAGAAGACAAAGCCACTATACACACACACGCACACACACGCACACACACGCATACACACACACACACACACTCACACACACATACACACACTCGATCAGAACTAGTTCACTACATTGGATTAATACTTCAGACAGTTGTGTGTAACAAATGTATACACACTGTATTTTCATCAGTGTGTGTTTCTGGTCATATAAGGTTTTTCATCCTCCTTTAGAGTCGAGCTGCTGCGCTGGCAGTGGCAGGCCCGACTCGCCGTGACGATGAAATGAAATGCCACGCATTCACAAGTAATTCAATCTTAATCTCGACCTCTCTTTAATCCTGCGTCCCAGAAGCTTAATCCTGAGGGAGGACACACTTTTCGTAAGCGGGCATTTCTTGGGAACGCTTTGGGTGAGAGCTGCGAACCATATTGATCTCTGCATTTAGTAATAATGAGCGAACGCAGTTGGCCGAATGGAACGCAAGCTTTTGTTGGGAGAATTTTTTTTCCGGGCTCAAATGCTGATCTGCTGCGTATCACGTTACTGTGTTTGATGGTGGTGGCAGAGAAAAAACACAATTACTTATGAAACGGTCATCGTCTGGCAACAAATGCAGCGTTGGAAATGAGAGATTATATCATAAAACTGTACTTCATACTGTAGGACTGCGGGTCATTACCCAAAGCTCCGTTGGCCCAGGGACAGCATGACTCACTGAGAAAGCAAAACAGGAAGCTCTCTCTCGCCCTTTCTCCAGAAAAGTCTTTAACTTCACTGATTGCGTCCCAAGAGCTGTAAAAATGAACAGCGGTCCAGCAATAAACATGTGATTCACATGTGGATTGCTTTCACAGGGAACGGCGATTAGACGTCTCCACTTGTCCTCACTATTTCCTCCACCTTGAGAGAGCAGGAGCCTCACCCATGTTCTGACCAGGAGCCTCACCCATCTTCTTCCAGTGACGTTCAGAGGCCCGGATTAAGTTTAGGCCCAGACTTAAAGCCATCACCACTGACACTTCAGTGTAGTCCTAGATTAGGCCTAATGTGTCCAGGACCAGGCCTTGGAGACAATGTAATGTCAATGGTGATGCCTTTTAGTCTAGGCCTAATCTTAATCTGGGCCTCTGAACATCACTAGAAGAATAAATGATTTGATGTCTCCAGTGTCTTCTCATTTTTCTTTCATGTTGAGGGAGCAGGAGCCTCACCCACATTCTGAGTTACTTCTTCCAGTTATGTTCAAGGGCCTGGATTAAGTTTAGGCCTAGACTAAAAGCCATCAACACTTACACATTAAGCATAACCCGTGCCATATCTTATGCACAGGCCTCATTTGAATTATTTCCAGTGTGATAAATTCAGAAAATACACAGTAATTCTGCAGTAAAAGATAAAACAGTAGGGATCTCGAGTAACACCATCATTCACTCAGAAAGAATTGGTGGTTAGTGTTCTCCTCCAAGCGTGTTGAGCTGTCCAATGATGTTGCAATACTGGCAGTTCAAAAACATGCAGTGGAGCTTCACATGACTTGGAGGAAGCACATCCTTGCCTTCACCCTCCTGGTGGCATCATGTGATTGGGGGAGTCGGGTACAAAATATGAAAAAAACAAATGAACAAACAACCTGTAATTTGGCAGGAATTCAAACATTTGACACACACTACTGTGCAAAAGTCTTAGTCTCTTGAATCCATTTATCTGAGCAGTTTTTCTGCCACCAAATACAAAATTTACATTAGAATAAATTCAATCAAACAATAAAGAAACACAAAAGTTTTGTTTGTTAGAAGTACAGGAAGTTTTGTTGGCTGGTTAGAAGAACATAGATTCAGTTCCAGATTTCACATCAATGCCTTTGGTCTTTGCATGGATTTGTGAAACTTTATCAGCAGCTCTTAATTTTATCTAATGAAGTATCGATTGAGCTGAAACAGGTATTTGAGGTGTTTGATGAGGACTACAGTATAATACTGGACTTCCATGAGTGGAGGTCTGGGAAAAATTAAGCAAACTGTATTTTGCTTGTTCTGTGGTATCTTTGCAGTGGAACTTCCCTCTGCTGATGTTCGTGTGGAAGATAGCGCCTGCACTGTGCTGCGGAAACACGGTGGTCATCAAACCAGCTGAGCAGACGCCCATAACAGCGCTGCATATTGGAGCACTCATAAAGGAGGTGAGGGTGATGGAGAAGTTCTGCACTGGACTGGAGCTATGATGCTAATGTAGCTAACAAGAAATTGAAGCTCATACCCCACCAATTAGCATCATGGAAGCTGTTTACCTGTACATATAAAAGCACAGACACCATTCAGGCACCATGTTTAGATGTTCTGCACAGTATCAAAAACCACATAAGTGAGTCTATTAGAGTTTACTGAACAACACCACACATTTTGAAAAGATTGTTTGATGATTTAGGCCTGCATTAGCCTTGTTGTTCAAAGAAGCAAACTTTAGACACCAGCCTGGTTGATGAACCATGTCCTAACACTGCCATTGAGTTGAACATTCTTAATACTGCATTTGACCTCAATTGACATAACGTTGCCAGTTCCTTAGTGTCTTAACATTGCTATTGAGTTAAAGAGTCCTAGCAATCTTAGCATTGCAATTGTTGTCCTAACAATTGTTGACCTTGATTTTAACTGTTCTGACATCGCCACAGTGTACTAGTGTTGCCATTGACTCTTAACATCACAAACTGTCTTAACTTTTCTGTTGACTTAAAGTGTCCTAACCTTGTCATTGACTTAAAATGCACTAACAATGCTATTGACTTAGTATCATAGCATTCCCATTGACCTGGCTTAGTGTCCTAAAATTGCCATTGTCTTAAAGTGTCCTAACATTGACATTGACTTAACTTGTTCTTAACGAACAACCCCACACATTTTGAGAAGAATTTGTGATGATTTAGGCCTGCATTAGGTCAAAGAAGCAAACTTTAGACACCAGCCTGGTTGATCGACCTACCAGATCTCACAACATAAAATCTATTTAAAAATGTGCTGAGATCATGCTGTAGGCCTTTTTTTCATGCTAGGACAATGCTTCACTACCCTATGTATTTTAATGCGCAGTGCATAACACCGCCAGTATCAACACTAACTGGTGACTGTTAGGGTTAGGGTTAGGGACTTTCCCCGTCTCCTGGCCTTTCAACCTGTTTCAGCCACTTTGGAAACAAAAACGAGAATCAACTGATTATTACACTTTTAGTGGGAAATGTGTAGTATATTTTAACAATATTGCATAAAAGCATTCATTCATAGGCTACAACAGAAGACAACTAAAGACACATTAATTGCGATCTACTATGTACAGAAATGGCTTAGAACAGGCCAAAACGGTTGCAGAGTTTACAACTAACCTGCAAGATCACTGGTAGATTTTACAACACAACTTCGCATGAACTGGAGGCAAAGACAGTCAAAAACTCTTTTAAGCCGACATGCACAAATTTCTCTCCTACTGTCCCTCAGTCACCAGTTAGTGCTGATACTGACGGTGTTATGCAGTGCGCATTAAAATACAAAGGGTAGTGAAGCGTTGTTCTAGCACGAAAAAAAGGCCTAAAGTGTGATCGCAGCACGTTTTTGAATAGATTGTTTATCATGATGGCTTCACGAAAACTCGTGAGACCGGGTTTGATCGACCATGTTTGGTATAAAGGGGCAAATTTTATCTGATTTTTCAGTGTACTACTGCTTTAAAGTCTTCTCAGCCTCATTGTCTGAAACAAATCCAAAAAAGAAAGCTGAAATATCAGCCTATAAATTGAGCCACACATCGTTCATGGTTCACACAAGGCCACTGCGCTGGAATCTGATCCGTGTCGAGTCCACAACACGGCACAGAAAACAGCCAAGAAGAAAAAAAGATTAAAAAAAAAGAAGAAAACAGCTGTCAGACTGACCGCCGAGAAATGTTTCAGTGTTTTGAGTCTTTAGGGGCATGAATAATACATTAGACCACCCGCCGCATGGACGCAAAGTAACAAAAATTGTACATAATTGAAGCTACAAGGTTTCTGTGTGAGCGCATTGCACTCAGAGAAATGTCATACACAAACAATGAAACCATAAACAATGACATTCCTAAACAATACTTGGCTTGGATGTTCAGTTGCATGAAAAAGGTTTATTGGCACCTAAACCGCACCTTTACATATGGTCAAAAGTTTCTATTAATGATTAATATTGATGCAAAATACTGATGCATTTCCCTGAAAGAGAACTGAAAAGTTGTTGACTGAAAAGACACTTGTAATAGAAGACAATAGGCACATGCTTAGGTAGCTGTCCATTGACTTCCATTCAGAGTACACAGGTTTACTATTTTCTTCACTAAGTACATGGAAACTCATCTAAAACTTTTGTCCATGATGATTTTAAAAACATTTAAAACATTTATAAACATTTAAAACATTTGTCTGCTGATTTTAATGTTGATTAATATTGATGCATTTCCCTGCAAAACTTGAAAAGTTGAAAATACACTTATAATAGAAGTCAGTGAACACTTGCTTCAACAGCTGTCAGTTGACTTCCATTCTAAGTACACTGTGTCCAACAGGTTTTCTGTTTCTGTACATTCTGTACATAAAATTATTCTCCTTAGGGAAAGAGGGCTGCAACAAATGCAGCAGATAGCAATCAGGTAGTAAAAGCGCAAAGTATTCCTTTAAAGAACCCTCCATTGAAAAGTTCCTTAAGGAACCCAAAGAACTTCCTCTACAGTTTCACTCTAATGAACCTTTTTTGGCACGCAGGTGCCATGCTATCTGGAACTGACATACTCTCCTGTTTTAGTTTAATCAGTTCAATTTTGTGAAAGATTTTTTATTCCACCGACACCTTGAATTAGGACTAAAACCTGAGGCTTGGAAAGGAAAGTACATTACCAGGCTCTGGCGTGCCCAGTGAGCCGCCCAGGGTTTTGGCTTATTTACATCACTTGTAGCCCATTAATCAATTTACTCTTGGCCTCCATAGGAAAACTCGGGTCTTAAGTGATTTGATTTTTTATCATTCCTGATCATTGTTAGCTAAAACTTTGGCATGTATTGCTGTTTTTGTGCCTTGCAGGCTGGTTTTCCTCCTGGAGTGGTAAATATTGTGCCCGGGTTTGGACCAACAGCGGGAGCAGCTATAGCCAGCCATATGGACATCGACAAAGTAGCCTTCACCGGTTCCATAGAAGTAAGGAGAAGCCTGCTCATTTAAAGTTGAATTACTAAAGGAATTTTGCATGTTACCACATCGGCATTGTTTTACCTCTTAAATTTCAGGCTTATCATTCAGTTATTAATCTTAAATTATATTTTTCAGTAACTACTGTAAATGATTCGATATGAATTATGTATGTACTGTAGTTATGAGAGCGGTGGACTGAAGTGTTAATCACATGTAGACCCTTAGAGTTTAAGTTTGATTTGGTAGAAAGTACTGACGGCTGTTGTCCTTCTCCTTAATGGCTTAACAATTTTCATACATTTTACACACTGTTAGAAGAGATACAAAAATTGACTTGAAGTTTCCTAACATTGCCATTGTGTTGAATGTTCTTGATACTGCATTTGACCTAAATTGACATAACGTTGCCATTTACGTAGTGTCCTAACATTGCTATTGAGTTAAAGAGTCCTGGCAATCTTAGCATTGTAATTGTTGTCCTAACATTTCTGTTGATTTGAACTGTCCTAACATTGCCATTGACCTAGTGCACTAGTGTTGCCATTGACTCTTAACATCACAATTGACCTAAACTGTCCTAACTTTTCTGTTGTCTTAAACAGTCTTAACCTTGTCATTGGCATAAAATGTGCCAACAATGCTATTGACTTAGTATCCTAGTATTCCCATTGACCTGGCTTAGTGTCCTAGAATTGCCATTGTCTTAAAGTGTCCTAACATTGACGTTAACTTAAATGTAATGTGTTCTCGCACTGCCATTGATTTAATCTATCTTAAAGTTGCAATGAACCTAAACAGTTCTGTTGACTTGACCTGCTTCAGCAGTGCCATTGACTTAGATCTCTTATTCCCTTTCGATTGTCCATTGTCCTCTTTGTGTTCAGGTGGGTCAGCTGATCAAAGAAGCGGCAGCGAAGAGCAATCTGAAAAGAGTGACTCTGGAACTGGGAGGGAAAAACCCCTGCATTGTGTTTGCTGACTCAGACTGTGAGTGATGTGGTTTTTTACAGTTCTGCACTGAAACAAAAGGGACCTGCAGATCTTAACTGTAATATGTACATGAGACATGAATCTTCCATTCAAAAGACAGTGAACGCCTACAGAGGCCTGTGAATGACAGATACGATTGTGTGACTAAAAGGAGAGTGAAATAATGCTGTATGAAAAAGTGGATCACTTGACGCTGGCATTACTCCTGTAACTTACTGAATGAGTTTTTCAAGAAGCACTTGTTGGAGCTGGTTGGAGCTTGACTGGTTGCTAATCTTTTTCAGTTCAGTGAGCAGCTCCACTTATGATCAGAATCAGAATCAGATCCTGGAGGAAATTGTTGTATGTTTTTTTTTATTTTTTAGAAACTTCTGCCCACCGCATTATTTGAACTCGCAACTCTGATTCTTGCAGCATGGCATGCTAACCAGTAGATCACGTGGGAGGTTCAGAATGCTTACCTTCAGAATGCCTCCTGGGATAAATTGGGTTTCTCTTGATCCATTTGTTGGGAAATGTAGAGCAGCTTGGGTTTTCAAATTATGTAGAAAAAATGTAGTTACAAGGTTTTATATACATTCTTCTGGCTTGTGGAACCTAACACTGCCACTCCCTCACAACACTGAGGAACTCCCTACAGTAATAAGAGACAAAAGCTGTAGGGATGTAGTAACTCAGGATCCAATGAGGGTACTTCCTTTATTAAAATGCATTGGTTACTTTATTGATGACTCAGTGTAACAAATACCAGAAAAAAAAACCCATCTGTACTCTTTACAGCTTTGCACACTTACAATACTGTGTTTTGAGCCACCCCTCATTTCTTTATATTTTGCTTTAAATCACCCTGTTGGTTTTATTTTTATATTGAATAGATTAAATATTGAATAGAGAAATGAAAGAAATGCGAACAAATGTTTTACTGTGACAGGCTGTAAAGAGCCTAAAGACACGAGGAGCCTAGATAAAGGAGCTCCAACCGCTCAGCATTCAGCACCACCAGTATACTGATCACCGCCTGATCATCTGGA
>JBBPCX010000038.1:2985715-3017596 GCA_037974365.1 Hydrocynus forskahlii
TGTAGATGTGTGATGGTGTGTGTGAAGGTCTGTAGATGTGTGATGGTGTGTGTGAAGGTGTGTAGATGTGTGATGGTATGTGTGAAGGTCTGTAGATGTGTGATGGTGTGTGTGAAGGTCTGTAGATGTGTGATGGTGTGTGTGAAGGTCTGTAGATGTGCAATGATGACGCCTATTGAGTTGTAAACTATGATGCACATTAGTATAGAAGAACAAAACGTCATCAGAACAAGATGACGTGCTCTGGAAATCGTGCTTTTAATGTATGTTGAGAAACATCCAAAGAAGAAGCGGCGTACTGGTGTTCCTTCGTTTCTCTTCCATGCTGTTTGGGTTTTGTGCGCCATGTCATGTTGATAAATTTCATGCTGCATTTTTATTGGCTGGTCAGTAGATGTAAGTCATAGCAGCGCACACACTGTGACAACTTAAATTTCTCACATTGTCAGAAAATAATCATGGGCTGTTAATGGGCGACGTGACAAGAGCCATCTTTGAACCTCTCTCACAGTATGAGGCAGGACCTCCGTTAAGGAGCCTCAACCAAAAAAATCGCAAATGTTTCACAATAGTCATTTTACATCTGGGAACAGTCCAAAATTGTGCAGTGTGTACTGGCCATTAAGTATTCATGACACAAATTGTGTGTGGTCGTAAGCATCCCTGACCACCTTTGAAGATGGTATGAAGGTATGAATAGTCATATCTCAATGTGTCAGAGGTACGCTGTTGGACTATAAAGAAGCAGGCTGTGCAGGTCAGTTGCTATTGGGTCCCTGACTGGGGCTGAGAAAGGCCATTGCACTCATCACGGACCCCGCAGTGTGAACACACACTTGCTCATTGATCCCTAATTGATCCACTGGAGAAGCTGCTGTGAAGAGGTGAACTGCTGCATTAGGCTGTTCAGAGTTATTTCACAGTACTTACACTACATACATATTATATGTGCAAATAGAGAACTTTATTATATTTCTAAATACAGTAGATATTTGTACCTTTTTTCATCTAGCTTCCAGTACTCAGAGCGTTCATTCATTCATTAATTCATTCACTTATTCATTTATTCATTCATTCATTTGTTTATTCATTCTTTCTTTCTTTCATTAATAGCTAAGAGATTGAACACACAATTTTTCACAACAGTGTAGGACTGTTTATCACTCACCCCATGAACTAGACCTCACATTACAGTCCGTACATGTACGTACACCAGTTAAAATTACACAGACGACAGTTACCATATTTGTATGAATTATGTTGCGCTAAAAATGCCTGGAAAATAAAACATATATAGTTTTAAAAAAAAACAAACAAACCACAAACATATTAAACTTACAGTAGATACAAATATAAGGCTATATGCAAAAACAAACAAACAAAAAAAACCCAGAAATGAAAGTTGGGGATCCCACTTTCCCAATATGACTTGCTCTCTAACATATAGTTTTATAAGTCGTCATAGGTCATAAGTTTTCTATTTGTGTGTGTGTGAGAGAGAGAGAGACAGAGAGAGATACAGAGAGAGAGACAGAGAGAGAGACAGAGAGAGAGACAGAGAGAGAGACAGAGAGAGAGACAGAGAGAGAGACAGAGAGAGAGAGAGACAGGGAGAAAAAAAGACGGGGAGAGATATGGAGAGAGAGAAAGGTCGAGAGACAGAGAGAGAGAGACAGAGAATATACTTTTATTGTTTCATTTCAATCCTTTGGTAATACTGTACTTGCTCATGGTCAAGCCAGTGAAGCTCTTTGAATTGAACTGAATTGAACTGAAGTGTACAGTAGGGCATAAGTATGGGTCATCTGTATTTATTTGTTTGTTGAAAAAATTTCACACATTTATCAGATACATATATTAAAAACACTGAAAAAGCAAACTGGCCTTCTCAGAATCAGAATTTTAAAAAAGTCGATTGATCGTGGAAGAAATTGTTTATGCTAAGACTGAAGAGACACAAAGAGACACAAAGACAAGAACAATAAAACATGTAATATGAAGTCAAAATAAAACTCTCTAGAAAATAGTACTAAACACACTATGATGTATACACAAAAGGCTGTGATCAGTATAAGAGGTAAATATAAATATTATAGATAAATAAAATTACTGTTAAATTAGTTTACTAGTAACACTAAAAGTGGTTTGGAGTTCTTCTTGAAACCAAGTCCATTATTGTGTGTGGTAGTGACATGACTAGAGATATTGCTAATGATAATCCTATTGCACATAATGATAATGATTTAGCACACATTGTATACTCCATATTACAGAGGGGTTTCCATAACAATCTGGTGACTGTTCTCTTCAAAAGGCTTCAGTTTTGGGTGGCGCAGTGGGTGGTCTTCACATTAAAAAATGTACATGTTTGGACCCGGTACGCTTTATACAGTTTCTGAAGTTTGCATTCAGACACGTACAGGACAAGCTTAGCTCCGCCCCCCTATTTCAGAGCAAGTCACCTGTAAGAAATTCATGAAATTACACTTTGTAGTCCGAGAAGTGAAAGGCGGAATGTAAGACGTGTGTGTTTAGACGCCCACTTGTGAATGCTGTGGAATGGGGAAGTGTTTTCTGCTGCTGAGGGAGCTTTTGAAGCAGGGCAGACACACACACACACACACACACACACACACACACACTTCTCTGCTGGAGGACACATACTAAGCTTGAGTGGCTTACTTAGACCTTAAATTTAGCCAAGTCAAGTCATGTTTATTTCTGTGGTCCATTATCATACACAAAGGTCATTCGAAGTGATTTACAGGAATAGAAATAAAATCTTAATAAATCAGGAAACACAAGTCAAGTCAAGTTGGCTGCTATCCACATGCAGAGTATATGACTAAAGAAAATTGAATTTCTGAATCTGTGTCCCAAGTGCACAAAAAACAAACACATATAACATGTAACATAAAGTACAAAATAGTGCAACCAACATTAAGGAGGAAAAAACGGAACATATATGTATGTGTGTGTGTGAGTGTATGTATGTATGTATGTGTGCATCACGCTTGGTGTGTAGTGTGTAATGTGTGGTACATGAACATTAGTAAGTAAGTAAATAAGTAAATAAAGAAATAAGATAGAAGTGTGCCAGCATGTTTAATTTCAGCTCTTTTCACCACTAGCTGACCAACTAGTAGTACTAAAAGTATAATTTCTGTTCTCAAAAATAAAATATTAATAAATATATTTGCACTTTTTTGCACAATTCCCCCACTTATTTCCTGGAGATACAAGTGAGAAATAATTGAACCCAATGAACGAAGGCATGCATGTGATGAGGAGGGTGTGGAAACACCATTCTGTTCGTTACTAAACTGCCTGGCACAAAAAAACGTGGTCGGTGTGGAATAAAACCAAATCAGGTTTATTCCAGTGGGCAGTTTTCATTTTCTAAATCCGCCCCATAAAGTGAAATGACCTAACCTCATTGACATGCATTCTTCTTCTTGTTACATATTGATTATAAAAACAAAGCAGCAGAGATCAGCACAGTTCTGTCCTTTGTGTTCCACTAAGGCTTTGTTTGGCTTTAAGGTGATAATAGGCCAGTCTGAAGGCCCTTGATTGGTTATGGTGTCATGTAACAGTGAACAGTAAATACGGTCATGAGCTGCTAATGCTGTTCCATAACAGCCTCTTAACCAACCATCAATGTCCTGCTGCACCTGAGCCTCTGTAGTGCTGTGGTGGACTGACCTCAGGTCAGATTTCTTCTCGGGCCATCTTAGAGCTGCACAGTGATTGGTTGGTTATTACTGCAATTTGTAATATTGGCGTTTGCTGTGGAAGGTAGTACTGGGAGATAATGGACCTAGCTTGAAATTTTGTCTTCTAGGCCCCTCTCCACTGTGCTCTTTTATTGTTTTACTACTTTTATTTTATTCTATGTACGTGTTAAATGTTATTTTACAGAGCAAACTTTGAGGGGGTTCTGAGTCTAAGAATTTAGTAAGTGGCAATGATGTTCTATTATCTGTATATGACAATAAATTTGAAACTTGAATACTATGAGGCATGAGGAAAGGGGCTGCCTGCATGCAGGCAGATTAATTCAGCCTAATTCAGAAAAGAGAACATCAATGAAACCAGACCCATGTTTAATCCCACAGGCAAATTTTAGAGGGAAGTAGATTGAAGTTTCATATCTCCATATACTGTTTCCGCCACATAAATATGTATAAATGTTTTATCTTTTGAATTACATGCATTAAGAGCAGATTTTATATGGAAAGTCTAACGTATTTAATTCCTTAATAGAGGCTTCATTTTAAACGGCCACTGAGCTGTGATATGAAGGAAAGTATATAATAGTCTTCAGGGCTGGAAACTAAGGCAAGTAAATCCGGAATGAAAAAGAAGGAAGTGTTCAACCAGAAGAGCTGATTCATCTAGTGGCCCAGACTGGTTTCTGAAGGGCAGATGATCATTAGTTATTGATAAATAAATGTTCAGTATTTCAGAGCACAGGTGTTGTACAGTAATTCTGTAAAACACAGGACAGTTTTCATTTGTCCTGGGAGTGGCAGTAGATAAGCCCAAGGCCTCTTCCCACCAAATGTAAATATAACGCATAAAAACAAAAGGCTTCAGTTTCTCTGGGTGGAAAGGATGGTCGTCACTCTTCCCCCATCACTCCTCATGATGCTGGACTGCACAGGTGGCTGTTATGCTGCCCACTATTCTGATAATGGTCGTTCAAAAAGATGCTTACCTTCACCTTCGCAGTGTTGGTGGTATTGTCTTATTGGGGGAATCCTGAACTACACTAAGTTCATCAGGAAATTGGGAAAAATAAAAACAAATGCTACGTAAATAAATCGGACTTCTGAGGTGAAGAGGAGCTTCCACTGAGAATAAAAATACTGTTTCCTCTTGTCCGTCTCCTTGACTCGCAGGGCTAACCGCTGCTGTGTGTATTAACAAAGCGAAGCCTGGACACGTTATCGATGAAGGAGTGATCTCAGGCCTGGTGTGGCTAAAACGGTGTCAATTACTTAATGAGGAGGAATGAACTTTTTGTGCTGTTATTACTGAAACACAAAATATCATCAAAACCTCACATTCTTGGCAGCTACACTTTATATTGTGTGAACACTTTATAATAAAGAAAACCAATAGAAAAGGTCAAAAATGACCCTGAACCCTGAGCAACATGATGGTTATGAGGATAGTAGACTCAGTATAGGTTTTAAGTCCAGAGGTATTCAGACGCCCCTTCTACAGCTTGTATTAATCTTCATAGAAATGCTAATATAATGGGATTGTGGTGCACCACACATGGCTGAAGTCCCCCTGCCCAGTGCCAAGTGTCAACTAGAGGGGTATCAGGCCTCCCGCCTTAGACTGTGGATCAGTGAAACAGCCTTCTCTGGAGTGATGGAGCTCCATTCAATACCTTTGGGATGAGTTGGAGTGCTGTTTGTTCTCCTAATCATCCAGCATCAATATGTGACCTCACTAATACTCTTGTGACTGAAAGCAACCAAAACCTCATAGCAGTGTGCAAATATATTGTCTAGAAGAGGAGACAAACTTCCCTTGATTGTGCTTCTTCTGGTCTAACAGTATTCTTTAATGGTGTTGTGGGTCAAATGCAGAACATCCACAATAATAGCAGTGGAGTAAGACCTCTAACCATATGTAATCCCCACATTTAAACCACAGGGCTTAAGCCTAGATTTAGAAGGATTTTCAATTGTGAATCATCATTGGCATTACAATTTAGTCCAAGATTGTGCTTAAGCCATATTCAGGACTCGGGCCCACAGGGCTTGAGCTTATTGTTGTTTACGTGTTTAATTAAACAGAGCAATCAAACAAAGCACTTCTGCCGAAATGTAAACAGTGGGAAGACGTTGCCACCTAGTGGCTGTGTGCTCTTCTAGATCTGCGGTGTCAAACCAGTTTCACTGTTTCAAGGCATTTTTAGATGACTTATTAAAAAAATTTAATATGATAATTCATTGAACAATCATATCGTTATTATTATAAGAAGCTCATAAGCAGTAGCATAGTAAACTACAAATATGTGGATGTTAATTTAATTAAAGAAAGCCTTTGTCTTCAAGCAAACCAGATTTTACAGCAGAGCACAATTAGTAGTTTTAAAGGTTGTACAATCCCATCTTCAGTCCTTTTAACTTTTGTGTTTGGTGTAGATTTTTTCTCCACATTCAGGATTATTTTATATCAAGGAGAACACTGTAGTTCCAGTGGAAGTGTTGGTCATTTAGATTTGCTCCTCGGCTGCAGAAGGAAGTGATTACCTTTTAAGGGTGTTCATTTCCTCCTGTCGATTCTCATCAAACCTGCTGATGTTCTATTTTTGGTGTCTGATGATAAACATGGGAATTTTCAGTCTTTCTTCCCGGTGAAACCAAAAAGCTGGTTGAGCAACCTTACATGACCTTGATTCTGATTAGAAAGTGTATGTACACAGGCAGAGAGAAAAATATATTTAATAAAAAGCAATATTACACTGTAAACAATACCTCCAGTCTTCCTGCCTTCAACATGTGGACAATTTCAAGTTTTTTATTGTGCTTGTTTTGCAGGTAATAATATTCTCAGACCATGTTGCAACTTATAAATATACATTTTGTGGTCCTGGAAATGGAATAAATGACATTTTTTACTCTTTTTTTTTTATTACCCCTGTATTTATTAGAAGTATCACCAACCGTACTCACTGAAGTCAACTCAAAAGAGAATTACTTGAATATCTGACTCTCATTAACACAGAGATTGAGATTAGAGTTATAAAAATATGGCCTTATAACTGTTAATTTTATATTGGCCTTAAAGGATAGAATATGCAAATGAGCCTTCTAACTAATCACAATGTCTGGGGGCAACAAGTTAGACTGTTTGTTTCTATGGGTGTTGTATCCCGTTTCTTTATATTATTCTTGCATTATGTTAGTCATCTATAAATTATATTCACTATTACTCAAGTAATCATACATGCATAGTTAGTGCAGCAAACATTAATGTTTTGCTTTATATACTGTACATTACGTCTGTAACTTTAAATATACTCTAAGTTGTGAGATCCTGCTGGTTTCCTCTCTTTCAGGCATGCATACAAATGTAATGGTGTCCCCTTTGGAAAGTATTCACACATGGTTTTATAATGTTCCTTGTTATCGATCAAACTGTGAAGTAATCACAAAAACTGATTTGTGGAAAAAGTTTGATCAGTTCACTTTTTATTTTGGTTATAAACATCTCCTCACCTCTTCTGTGACAGGCTTCATCACCCACAGTGTGTGAAGGAGAGAAGCCGCAGACCTTCAAACTGCTGTCACACTGTACAGCCAACATCTCGCAGTTTACCACACACACACACACACACACACACACACACACACACACACACATAAGCAAACACACACGCCCACACACCGAGGACTAATAAGAGCAATGGATCTTTCACGTGCAATATGTCTGGTGCAATATTTCTGTGTATCATTTAACGTCTGCTGCTGCAAGGCATCTAAAGATATCCATTGTGTACATACATACATACACTATATGGACAAAAGTATTGGGACACATGACCATTATACTAACAGCGACTTTGATGACTCACAGGTGGGACTAATAAAGGATAATCTTCTCGTATATTTTCTTTTCTTAAAGACTGAGGACCAGTGTTTAAGCATGGAACATTTTTGTTAACAGTGTTGTACAGGGTTTATTACAGTATATAGTGATATGTTCACAATACCAGTTTTTTTGCAGTATTAATTGACTGTAATATTCCTCTGATGTACATATAATCTTGGTGTATGTTTATGTTCCCTGTAGTTGGACCTACTGTGTGCAGCCAGTCAGCATGGAGACATGGAGAGTGTTTGCTTTCTGCTGAAAGACGCAAGGGTTCCGTTTCCTCAGGAGCCCAGTGAGGGAAATCCAGCCATCGTGGCAGCGCATTACGGACAGCATGCAGTGGTCAAGGAGCTTCTGGACTCCATTCCACGTGAGTTCAGACTTAGACTTATATTTTAGTTTGTTATTAATTACACCTGCCTCATTTTTTACATCATTATTCTACATGCTCTTGGCTAGATTAGAGGGTTTCCAGATTGGACAGATCTGATCTTTTAACTTGCCATTACAGAACTTATTTAAATAAAATATTGCAGCATATTATTATGTTGGTTTTATTTTTTGTTGCTTTTAAGCATCTAAACTCAGTTAAGCTGTATTGACCCTTGGAACATGAGCGCTACAGGTCCGACAAATGGTCAATTGTCATCACTTCTGCCAGGGTCTCCGGTTTCTCCCACAGTCCAAAGACATGCACATCAGGTGAATTGGGGATTCTAAATTGACCGTAGGTGTGAGTGTGTGAGTGAATGGTGTGTGCCCTGCGGTGGGCTGGCTTCGTGCCCATTGATCCGGGGATAGGCTCCGGGCACCTGCGACCCTAATGAGGATTAAGCCGTTACAGAATAAGAATAAGGGTGAGAATAATGATAATAATAATATAGTAGTAGTAGTAGTTTTCACATTTAGTTATTAAAGTAAAAGATGTAAAATATGTCTTTAATTATTGTTAATGTTTATAGTGTTTGAATAATCCAGGTGCAAGTCCTATCAACTACAAACTGCCACGTCACTATCATACACGATCTTTAACTGTAAAGTGCACCTTTTATTCGAAGTGTTTCTGATGAAATGGCCAATGAGTGTAGATACAGTGAAGATGTACTGGCAACTCAGTGTTTTCTTTCCTTTCTGTGTTTTAGGTATGTTGACTTCTCAGTGTGAAAACATGTACTTGTTCTGTGGTTGATGTGTGACAGTCTCACCCCGACAGTGAAGCAGGTTCTAGATTCTATCTTGCTCTTGGTTTGAGTCAGGCTGGTCTGAAGTTATTTTTTAAAAGTGATCAAAAGTTCCCCATCCTTTGTGACAGTTTTTGAATGTAGGAGTGGTTGGTAAGGCGAAATGTCATAGTTTTCATTTTTGTTGAATGTAATAAGGGCCAGGAGGCAAAATCAAAGAATCAGTAAAACATAAAAACAATAATAGCACAACATCCAAAACTCCTCTTTACTTTACTCTTATAACTGGACAGTGTGCCGCCACTGCTTGTTTTGTATAAATCTGTATTTACCATGTGATTGGCCAATGGTCCTAAAATCCTTATAATACCTGCTCAGCAAAGTTTATTATGTATCATATAATGATAGTGATGCCCTCTTATCATATCACCTGGAGCGGCTGGTGGTCTGGTGGTTAGGGAGTTGCCCCTGTGATCGGAAGGTTGTGGATTTGAATCCCTGGGCTGCCAGTGGCACCACTGAGGTACCCTTGGCAAGATACCGTCCCCACACACTGCTCCCCGGGTGCTGCACAGCTGGCTGCCCACTGCTTCACTTGGTTGAAATACCAAGAACAGTTTCATGGTGTTCACAGTGACAAAAATGGCCACTTCACCTCTCCCTTCTTGGATGGTCTCCATCCTTGAGTTTTCTTTTTAGTGTAGCTTGTCCAGCTGTTGTCTGTCAGCTTCCTTAAATCGCTTTTTATGAGGTAACCAGGATGCGACCTTTGATAGAATCAGGCTCTTGTCTTGAAATGAGGCTGAGAGACTGCATATTTCATTCTGGTAAACGTGAAGTTTGCTCTAACAGGTCTCTTTGCTTGAGCATGAAAGTCACTTACTGGTAATGTTGCTGTGGCGACCCAAAGTGACAGGATGTGAAAGCCCATGGTGATGACGTGTCCCAACAAACAACTTCCCTTCCTTGGATTTCCACTGCTATGCTTGCACGGAAGACATTGTACACCTTACCGTCAAGTCAGGTCTCCACCGTGGATTTGCTGGGCTGCTTTTCTCTTGGGATCTAAGTGCGTTGAAGGTTCAGACATTATCTCATTGCAGTTCCTAGGAAGCCCTTTTTGCTTGTATGAAATATTGATTAAGCCTGTAGTGTTAGAAGATGCCGATGCTGTGTTTCAAAGGTGCACGAGCAGACGCTTGCAGAGCTGAAGTGAGTATTTCATAATATTGAAAGCAAGATCAGAAAATGATTCAGTCTGGATTTTTTATTTTTTTTTACATGGTATCTTTGTAGATTTTGCTTAGCGAGCTCTTCTATTAGTTAATTGGTTCAGGAGCTGGATTTTTAAGAACTCCCCATACATTTTTATGTGTAATTTCATTAGCTTAGCATTAAATACTAATAAAATCCCATGGGGGTGCGAGAAAAAGTTAACATTATAGTACAGGTCTGTTTTTGTCCTTGTTTATTGGCTGTGTTTTTTAGTTTAATGCCATCAAAGAAAGGCCTAGCTTTAAAAGTCAATGTTCTACTATGAAATAAGCTAATGACCAGTAATTAGCATGATTTACATCCCAGTTAATGGTGAATCAGTTATTATTAATATGATCAGGATTTACATTTAAACTGACGTTTGAAATCAAGGTTCACAGGAAAGAGATACAAAGTACAGTCAGAGTACAGAGATTGTGTGAACATCCAAAAGAAGCTTGGCTCCATTTATCTCTATTCAGGTGATTTAATAATGTCTCCTCTTTTCTACCCTTTTCTTTTAGGTCCATGCATCCGTAAAGATCTGTTGAATTGGATGCTGGCTACGGCATGTCAGCAGGGTCATCTGGAGGTGGTAAAGGTGCTGGTTCTCAGTTATCAGGCTGATGCAGAGGACTGCGCCATACACAGCGACGAGTTTGCAGTAATCACTGGCCTGCCGCTGTACGCTGCTGCCAGGGCAGGTACTTCAATACCATACCCCACTGCTGTTACGGGAATTCCATCCACCTTTTTTTCTTGATTATTGTTAGTAGAAAACCCTTAGAACTCAGAGTGTATTAGTAAAATCTGATTTCAGCAAATAAAAATGGTCTAAAACAGCCTAAAACCGGTGTTTTCTCTCCTACACACTCGCCATTTGCTGCTCTTTTGCTCAGTGTGCTGCCGCTGGCCCGCTCTCCAGACCCCCTCCCTCTACAGGTTCTCCCCACCCACTTGTGGGCGGAGACTATGCTAAAAGTTCTCCAGGTTCAGAGATATTGTGTTTTTTGCCATTTGTTTCTAAGACACAAAAGTAGGCCGATCAGCCCTCTCAAGTTCACTTGAGTTCTTCCACTAATTAGCAATAAAAGCATATCATTGTGTGCTCATTTCAAACCACATCAAGTTACTAAGTAGTCTCAACTAGACTTGCTCATGTGGTTGCATTGCTTATTACCTGTCAAGTTATGGACTCCACAGAAGGTGTGCTGGGGCATCTGGTACCAAGGCGTTAGCAGCAGATCCTTTTAATGTTGTGTATGATCCATGTATATGTTATTCAATTTATTTTTATGTTGACAGCTGCATTGAGAGAAAATTTGTGAACATCTAGTACTTGGCAAATAAAAATGTGAATTCTGAGTCTGATTATATCAGTCACAAATTGTCATTTATGTTCTCTATGTATTGTTGTAGAATGACATAGCAATCTGAGTGATAAACTGGGTAAACATTACATAGTCATGTTTTGCAGTGTGGACATTCTCCACAAGAGGGTACTATAAGAACTCAAAAATTAATAGATCTTACCGTTGTGCACAAGTTTGTAGTTACAAATGAAAAGTATAATGGAGTAAAATTAAAGGAAAATTAAAAGTTTGTTATACATTGAATGTATATAAATACTCAGTTGATTATAAAAATGATGGCTACATTACTATATTACTGCTGTAATCAATAATGGCAATAATTAATTCTGTTCATGTATGTTCGTACTATAAACCCTGCCCCCTCCCCACCTAATTTGTTCTGATAGGATGCGCATCAACAGTGGGTTCCACGAAAGTAAACGAAGAAGTTTTAATCATTAAAACTGGGGTAGTTTTAATGATTTTCAATTCAAAATGTGTGTCTTCTTTAATCATCTCAAATTAAGCAGCATTAAAAGATCAACACCACTGATTTGCGATCTGCAGCACTTTGTCACTGATTACAGCAATTTTATCTGCATTTTATTCTGTATATTTTACAGTTTTAACTGCAGGGTATGAAAGACCAGCATGGGCAGCATGGCTTATGACTGTATGGGTGACTGATATTTGCTCCTTTCATGTTTGCACAAGTGGATGTTAGCTGTCATATCTGAGGAACTTTAGCCAGCAAACTTCTGTCATCCTTAACTGAACCGTCATCCTCAAGTGAACCGTCTCTGCTGCAGCAGCTGCAGAAATCAGCATTTTCTAGAGTTTTGGCATTGCTGGAGAATATAAGACTGTGTATCCAAGAGGTCAATACTAAGATTAGATAGAAACAGGCAGAGATCACGAAATATACAGATTATGTAAGAGATGGCACATGAGGGAAGGAAAATGAATTAGAGGCTTCCCAGAATTAGGAAGTAATTGCTTCATTTATGCTTAGTTTATTAGGTCACTGCCTCTCTGTGACCCTCACCAGATCATGAAAGAGTGAAATAGTGCAGCGTAATGCTGGCCAACAGCATCTACAGTCACTGATCAATTGTAATTACACTGTCTTGATACACTGTCTTGAGATCAGCCAACAAACATTGAAAACAAGGATTGCTTTCGGGTTTGATTGGAAATAGTACAGTGTAATGCTGGCCAATGGAACAGCATCTCTGATTGCCGATAGATTATAACTGTGCTGTTGCTTTTGCCACATCAGTCAGTGAAGACCAAAACAGGGTTTTTTTTCACACCACCTATTTTCTGGCTTTGATCCTGATAGTGTGTGCATTAGTTCCTCTTTATTGCTAGACAGTGACCAAGAAAAGCCATGAGAGAGAGAGCCAGCGAGAGAGAGAGAGAGCGAGAGAGAGCGAGAGAGCTGAAAGAGACCAATAGAGGGAGAGAGACAGAGAGAGAGACAGAGAGAGACCAATAAAGAGAGAGAGAGAGAAAGATCAAAAGAAGCAACGAGAGAGAGAGAGACAAACCAATAAAGCGAGAGAGAGAGAGAGAGAGCAATAGAGAGAGAGAGAGAGAGAGAGAGAGTATATAACATGTAACACTTCCTGTAGTGTAACTGTCAGAGTCATTTCACTACTCTTTGCTTGTTCTCAGGAAATAAGGAGATAGCCAACTTTCTGCTGGAGAATGGCGCCGGCTTCTCTTCCTACACATTAATGGACCACGGCGAGTTCAGCCTACAGCTGCTGAGACAGCGCCTCCTGGAGGACAAGGACACACGGTGTGACGGGAGCGTGCAGGCAGTGAGCTTACTTCACCTAATTCACTGAACCTCAGGTTACTCCTAGTACAGAGATTTACTGCAGTTCTGAGAGGCTTTAGGAGTCTAAAAGATGAAAAAATAAATGTACACAAATTTTCACTCATCCCAGATGGATGTAGTCAAGCAGCCAAGACATGTTTGGTGTTCAAACTTTGCTTTAGTTCAGTAGTGGGGCTGATGTTGCTAACAACCATGTGAGGTCAATAGGCAATCAAATGGTTATGGTAAATACATCCCCCAAATGTCTCTCAATCTCTTGGAACAACAACAAAGTCTTCGATAAAGTTGTGCAGGCTGACTGTGAACTGAAAAACTCAATGGGGCACTGTTGATTTCTAGTGCCGGTAAGTAACATTAACCTCACAGTTGGGGCCCAAGACCTGCTGATGTAGGAATAGTGGAAAAGTTTGTACATTTTCCACTGAGCCACTCCTATAAAGCCTGTAAAAGTTGCTTAGTTGTTTAGTTAATAACGCACACAAACATGAACAATTATGTATACTGGGTGTGTGTGATGTCTGCTTGTAGAAATAGTAGTGTATTATGTGTTAACGGTGTTAAAATATGACCTTCAGATGACAAGCTTACACACAGTGCTGCAGACTTTCTAACTCTGAGAGACACTTCCTCTGTGTGGAGTGTAATGGGCTGTGCAACTGTGTGTTTGCAATTGTTTGCTCTTGGGCTGGACATTATTGTGAACTGCGTCACAATACGGTCACATTGTGCTTTTCTGAGCATGTTCTGGATCTCATTAGTTCTTCTAGAACAATTTAATTGGCTTTAGTGCAGCCATTGCGTGATATGTTTAATAAAATCAGTTGTATTCATAGTGATTTTTTTCCAGTTCCTAGGCCCCCATCTCAATTTACTCTTGTCCAGTTCCACTTCACTAGCTAAGTCTCTCATAACCACACAACAATGTTGGCTGGGGAAAGTCAAGCAGATGCTTCCTCCAAGTCACTCCGAGCTCTTTCACATGTTTTGAAACTGCCTCTAATGTAATACAGTATATTGCATTCATTATGTTACATTCATTTTGCGATGCTTTTATCCAAAGTTACTAACACTTTGAGGAACCACTCAAACTTCAGGACTCTGGGAGAACCAGAGGAGTGCTAAATCTGAGAGTAGGGAGTAGTGCAAGAAGATGTACGCTTATTCTGTTAGAAAGTGTGATTCGGGGTAGACAGAGCATCAGGAGACGCGGAAGTGATGAGGTTTCGGGAGGCTATTGAAGATAGAGAGGGGTTCCTCTGCTCATTCCATAACGCCATTATGCAGCTCAACATGCTTTGAGGAGACTGTTAACTGCTGGCTAGGAGAGAGTGAGGGGAATTGCTTGATAAGCAGACTAAAAAGAACCACATTTAAAAAATAATTTCATAACTATGACAATGGATTTTTTCAGCATTTCATGCACTCCACTGCATTAAGCCTAATTAACCAGGGCTAATTACGCTCTCTTCAATGAATCATACGTTTAGTCAGTGTTCTCTCAGCACTGATATCCATGAGATGCTTAATAACATATACTGTGACAAAAAGTGGTATAATGTATCAAAATAACATTATCTCACATTATCCACCATTACTGGGGTGTCCCTGGGGGTCACTTGGAACTCACCTCTCTCAATCATAATACCACAACTGATACTTTATTAAGTGCAACACTACTGACTCTTTTGTTTTATCTAATGTCAGAAAAAATAAATATTGCGCATTTATTATAAACATTTATTTTGTGATATTATCTTTTTGCCATATCTCCAATCCCTTGTCTACACTCATATTTGTGTCTTTGGGACCTAAATTTGTATTATTGTAGTGTTAGGCAACATTGTCATTTCTTTGGGTTAAAAGAGATGCCAGGTAGTTAGGACTTAGATATTGGTTGAGGTGGATAATGTGATAATATTTATTGTTATTGTGATAAATTACACCTCTTTATGTCAGATTATCCTTTTTTAAGCACATGATGGACGTCATTGCTAAGAGAGTTAGCCCTTGTTAATTACGTTTAGCACAGTGCAGTGAGAGAAATGCTGAATAAAAATCTACGAAGTCAAAGCTTTGAAGTTATTATTAAATGTGGTTCTTTTTGGTCTGTTCCAACTTATCAAATTTCAGAAAGCAGTAATATTTTGATATTTATTACGACGTCATCACTTTATAAGTGCAGAAATAACATTCTTGGTCAAAATTCACGTGTTCTCCCGTTCATCAACTTGGTCAGGCCTGTTTTGAGTGCTGACTGGGGTCTTGTGTGTCCTCTCTGAATCCCTGAATGTGTGTTGTGTGTGTCTCCAGCCTCTGAAAGTGCAGTGGTCAGCCCTGAAGTTGCAGTGGCTGGAGCTGGACTGGTTCCTAGATGTTTCCTCCAGGATAACAGTGCTGGATCTATCCCATAATAATCTGAACTCTCTGCCTTCTGTGGTGCCATGGGGCCTCATACACCTTCGCACTCTCAACCTCTCCCGCAACCGGCTCAAGGAGCTGCCCACCCCCCAGTCGTCGCAGGAGATCATCTGCAGCAGGTAGAGCTACATGCAGTCTATTCCAACACACAACAAGGCAAGTGCTGTCACTGTACACACACATCTGTGCTGTGTAGCTGTAGCTGCAAAAGTGTCTAACCGACCACTTTAGATCAGTTTTTGACCACAGAGCTGCTCTTGGCTGAATATTTCTAGGTGTTGAACCACTCCTAATCTAGCAGCGACATGTGTAAAACCCCAACAAAAGCTCCATGCTTAATATACCAGCGCCACACATGCTACTGTGCTATGTCAGAAAGATCCAATGCGCAAATAATATCTGGTCAACAGCAGTCCTGGGGTCAGAATCCGACCAGTGAAGTAGAAGGCAAGCTGATAAATTGTGCTGTTTATATCTACAAAGTGGAGCTATAAGGTATGTGGCAAGTGAGGGAGGCACAGGGTTGTTGTTTCTAAGAAATTGGCCTGGGAATGGAAGCGCAAAATAGGTGTTTCCAATAAATTGGCCTATGAATCTGAGCACAAGGTTGGTATTTTTAATGAAGTTGCCACTGAGTGGAAGTACACAATAGGTGTTTCTAATACAGTGACCACTGAGTGAAAGCACAAGGTAGATGTTTCTAATAAAGTGGCCACTGAGTAGAAGCACAAAGTCTGTGTTTTTATTGAAGTGGCCAGTGAATGGTATTACTAGTTTGGAGTTTCTAATAAAGTGACAAGTGTGTGGAAGGAAGTTGTTTGTAATAAAGTAGCGTTTGAGTCTAAGCACAAGGCTGGGGTTTCTAATAAAGTGGCCAGTTGGGTTTCAGTTAAATTGACCAGATAAATTGGGGTTTCGGTTGAATTGACCTGGGTGGTTGTGACCTAGTGGTTAGGATACTTGCCTCTGGACCAAGAGGTCATGGGTTTAAATCCTACCTTCAGCACCACCACTGTGGTTCCTGAACAAGAACCTTAACCTCAAGTTGTTCCAGGGAGACTGCCTCCTGTAGGTAGGGAATGGAAGTCGCTTTGGATAAAAGCATCTGCTAAAATGCCATAAATGTAAACTGAAAACACGAGTGTATGGTGTAAGTAAGTGTATGGTGAATTGGAACTGAATGTGGTATAACTGCTGTGAATACTGCACTAATGATACACTGCGCCGCTACAAATGGGCTACAGTCTGTAATTGAACAACTGCAGACCTATAACTTAGGGGGGCAGTAAGTAGAAGCACAAGGTAGGGGTTTCTTAGCAAAGAGGATGGTAAGTGAACAAACTAGCCTCATAATCAGGTTACAGAGGAGACAAACATGCTCACAAATCCTCTTTTACCACAGTTCTCTGAAATATGCTTCATATTCATTCTAGTCTCCAGTGTGTCTCACCACTTTACAGGAAACTAAGACGTTCTACTCTGAAGAACACAACAGAATGTTCTCTTATCTGAGACATCTGCCTTTGGGTTATTTGTGGCCCTAAGCTTAGAATAAAGTAATGTAATCTCTCTCCCTCTCTCTCTCTCTCTCTCTCTCTCTCTCTCTCTCTCTCTCTCTCTCCCTCCTTCTCTACTGCTCTTTGTGGGGTGCTGTTTGTGTCCTCTGAAGATTATGCCAGGTCAATCTGTGTGAGAATGAGCTGGAGAGCCTCCCGGTTGGCCTGCTGCACCTCAGCCAGATCCAGCGGCTCTCCGCCGCCAAGAACAAGCTCAGCATCCTCTTCAATATCCCCAACGGTACCCATACATAAACATGCGCACACATACTCACACGTGCATCCGTTTCCACCCAAACGTTCCTCTAATTGTCACGGTTAATTGTTTGTAGTCAGTTATTTACAGGAACTGATTGATTGAAGTGTAATTAGATGATTGTTTGAGCTTAAATTGAGAACTCCTAATGAGAGTGGCAGATTAACGCAAAGTCTGAGCCAGTATGTCTGGATCTAATTTTCTCATAATGCTTTTCAGAAAACACTGGTTATCTAACAGTGCAGTCGCCACAGGCTGTAGGTGCCCCGTTTTCTGCCGCTGTGGCTGTTTAACAACATTAGGTTTGAGTTACACTGAACTTTTCAAAGACATGGAGCTGCTGTTATGAAAGCAAATGTAACATTAGCAGAGGAGTGGTGACTTAATCAACAATTTAGCAATAGAATTCTATTTATCCTTCAATAAATTAGCAAAAAATGATATTTACTCTTTAATAATTCAATACAAAAATTTTTGTTCTTCAGTAATTCAGAAAAAAAAATATTTTTTTTTTTAAGAACTCAGTTTATTTGCCATTTGATCATTCAGTAAACCATTTTATTTGGCCTTCAATAATTCATTTAAAAATATAGTTTGCCTTTCGGTGATTCTGCAAAAAAATTCTATTGGCCTTTAATAAGTCATCAAAAAATCTATTTGCGTTTGAATTATTCATCAATCCTTCAGTAATTAAGGAAAAAAAATCCCTTCAATAATTCAGCAAAACGTTCTATTTACCCTTCAATAATTTAGCAAAAATAAATTTACCTTCAGTACTGAAACTAAAAAATCAATTTGCCCTCACCCATAGAAATTCATCAGTGACCCACGGCAGGTATGGTGTTTCTTTAGGTTTTCTAGCTAACAAATATGGAAGCTTATTGTAGGAACTGTCTTACTACACACCTAAATCATCATACTGTTATTAATGAAAATGAAGCTTGAATGAAGCTTTTTTTTTTTTTTTTTTTTTTTAGGGACAACAAACAAAAGTACATAAAAAAACCACATGAGCATTTAATGGCCATAAGCTTCCATTCTTTTTTTTGTGGTATCACAGTTACTGAATTAAAATTTGTGTTCTCAATGAATCAGCTTATAAATCCATGTTTAGCAGATTCTCCTTAAGGGAGGTCTGTTAGCACTCATGTTTTGGTGAACATCACTGAGAGGGAGGAAACCCACAAGAGCAGGTTCTCATGAAGGCATGTGTGCTTGTATCTACAAAGTTTAAAGTGAAGTAAAGTGGCCCCTTATAGTCACATGTGAAGACACCACATCACAGCACACAGTGTGAACAGTGTGAAACTTTCTATTCATTTAACCCATTTACCAAGTGATGAAGCCAGTAACACAGCACCTGGGGAGCAGTGAGTCGGGACAGTAGAGTCGGGACAGTAGATTGGTGGTAGATTGGTGGTGCCACTAGCAATCCTGGGATTTGAACCCATGACTTTCTGATCACAGGGGCAACCCCCTAACCACTAGACTACCAGCCACCCCTAAATTGTGTGATGCAAAATATCACTGCCTCACTAAATCAATAATATAACAGATCAGTAATTATATTAGTTATATAATAGATAGTGACCGCCCAAATTGCTGAATCTTGATGAGGTATTAGCCTCGTAGCTTCAGCGCAACATTAATGAAGCTAACTAGAACTTTTCCTTTAAGAATAAGCTGTAAAAGTGATGACTCAGTGGGTGAAATCTCTCTATTGGTCTCTCTCTCTCTTTATTGGTTTCTCTCTATCTCTTTATTGGTTTCTCTCTCTCTTTATTGGTTTCTCTCTCTCTCTCTCTCTCTCTCTCTCTCACTCTGCCTCTCTCTCTTCCTTTCTGCAGGCACTAACTGGATTGGACTGCGGAGGCTTCAGGAGCTGGATGTGTCTGATAACTGTCTGAATGACCTACCCTCCACTGTACTGCACTGCTTTAAAACCTTGAACAACCTGAACATCAGCAGGAACAGACTCAGCCGCTTCCCCGACCCCTGGGCCTGCCCTCTGGTGCGTTAGTGCTTTCCCAAATCCCCCACGTGTTCACTGTCTCCTCTTTTTCTCTTTCTTCCCTCTTGGCACATCCTTGTGTTGTTTCTCAAAAGTAATTTAGACTCAAAGCAAATAGTTGGAATATTTCCTTCCATTCCAGTGGAGTTTTCCATTATCCTGAAGAAAATAATACTGAATATCAATGCTTAGCATTGTCAGCAAAACTTTTTATGCCTGTAATGTTCCTTTTCTTTACAAGAGAAGGAAAATGTGATGAACAGAATTCATGTTTATTCGTCCATTGGTCATGAAAAGGTCACATGCTTGTCTTTTTTATGATGCAGTGAAGGAGTACATTTAAAAAAATATCGAAGTAAAAAAAAGTTTTTATGTGGCAGCAATGAGATGCTGCTGATTGTTGGTGTAATTGAATTGATGTTTATTGTGTAGAAATTCTGTAAAGCTGCAAACAACCAAATCGAAAGCCTCCCCGACACCATCTCCATCTTCTGGAGGACCCACCTGAAGGAGGTGGACATCTCTGAGAATGCCTTGAAGGAGCTGCCCTCCTACATATTTGAACTTGAGGTGAGGACAAGCAACCAGTGTCAAGCAGTTACTCTAGAAAAGTGATTTTACGGGAGAAGGATAAGCTTTCTTTGCTTTTAGTGGAAGTTAATTAGGCAATATTTTGGACTAATCATGGTACATTCATTATGAATTGTTTACACAGTGTAGACGGCAGCTGATACAGAGGCTGCTTTGAGCCAAGAAAAGCTTTGGAAATAGCTTGGATAATAAGTAGTTGCTTAAATCATATCTTAAACAAAATCTAATATCTGTGTTCTGTAAAATGAAAATTAATCCACCCTAGGGTGTAGTTTGTTGACCTGTAATTCTCTTCTTAGCCTCATGATGGCACTGTGCACATGATTTGTGCTGTCCTTTGTTGCAGTTTGTGTTCTTTTCTTAGATTTTCTTTGTGATCATGTTTGTAGATGTTCTCTTGCAGTCAGTAACATGTTCAGGTTTTAGCCTTTTCGTTTAGTTTTCACAGGAAGAATATTCAAATGTAATAGGGAGTTTTACCTGGAGGTATACGTCAGTCATAATTAAAGGTGAAATTGTCCAATGCTGGGCATATTTTCCAGGGCATGCCTACCAAAACATGGTCCATGAGTGCTTTAAACAGTTGTTTGCCACTACCTGCAGCCACTACTTTCTTCAAAAAGATGCACAACATAAGCAGGACACAGGGCTGAGGCCTGGGGAGTATAATAATACCAACAACAATGAATAATTTAAAATTATATTTGTGTAGATGTGTTTGTTACCCAAAGACTCTAGAAACAGAATAGAAGATTCAAGATTCAGACATCAGCACACCAGTTAAAGGAAAAGACATGATTCAAAAAACAAAAATCCACGAGAAAAATCCCACAAGGGACAACAAAAGGCAGCACTGCGGACCGATGATCCCTTTCTGCCTCTTATCTGCTGTGAACATTTGCACTGGAGCGCACCACAAAGACACCCTAGTGATGAAGTACTTGCACTTATGTTGTGTGTGTTGTGTGTGCCCTCTTGAGAGTGCCGTTTGCTTGCTTTGTTCTCTTTCATTTCTTCCCTAATGCACTGATTTTCAGGCCTCTCTAAAGGCTGAGCGTCAGGGCAGATTAAACAGGACTGACTACAGCAGCACACGCCACACAAACTAGGGGTGACGGTCCGTCGTCGACACTCACCCACAGTCTGGCAGCAACCGTTAGTGTCCTCAGACTGTCTAACTGGAAAGGAGTTCAAAAGTGGAGGTGCTGCTGTAGAAAAACTAGATGCTACAGAGGATGGATGGAGGGACAGAAAGCAAACCAGAAGAAGATCTGAGTGAAAGAGAGCTAATAGAAAAGAGAGCGGATAGAAAAGAAGGAGGCAGAATAATATCCAGTGTCTTTCAGCTACTGTTAAACCCAAATTTTCCTTTAAGCACTACCTGTCCATTCATCAGTTTATCCATCCATCCATCCTGTCATCCCACCATCCCTCTATCAATTCATTCATCCATCCAACTAGCCATCCATCCATCCATCCATCCATCCATCCATCCATCCCGGGTTGGTGGTAGCCTAGTGGGTAAAACACTTGCCTGTGAACCGGATTACCACAAAGTTGCAGGTTCAAACACCACTTTGTACTATTGTATCCTTGCGCAAGACACTTAATGCTCAGTTGCTCCAGGGACTGTCCCTGTAATTAATGATTGTTAGTCAGTCTGGATAAGAGCATCTGCCAAATGCAACTTTAATCCATCCATCCATTCAGGTGCAAGATTACCTGTTAGCTATGAAGGTATGGATGATCTTCAGCTGTCACTCAGTCTTATACTGTTCCAAGGTCTCAGGTAATAAACTTCATTTGAGCTGATGGAATGGCTCTTAAGATCACGCTGGGGATTCCGGTGAGGAAGGCCAAGGACGGTACATTTTGTTTTCTAACAGTATAGTTCACTGTTATATATAACAGTAAATCTGGTTTGTTTTGAGAGGCAATACTTCATAAAGGAATAACTCTGAGTTTGCTGTTGCATCATGGTGGCATGATGACAACATAAGGAGAGGGAAGTTACACTACCCTCCATGTTTGTTTCTGAGTTAACTGCATTGTCATTCAAGTCAGGGAAAGTCGATTGGTTGTGTACGAGAGAGGACGAGAGGCATAATAATCCAGCATCCCAAATGCAATTTAATGCTTGAGCAGTTTGAACCAAAGAGGTAGGAACTCGCCTGCTCCAGAAGCCAAATGTTTACTCCGCTCTCAGGTCGGATTTGCTGCTGACTGAGGAAAAGTTAACAGTGTCAACCCAGTGAAAACACCATCAGGGTTCTGTGTCCTTCAACTGATGCCATAAAACCCATTCGTTTTTGGACTCTCTTAAGACCGCCTTCTAACATCTGACCTGGGAAAACATTATTAATGAATTATCAGTCGACACAATTAGGAGGAGCTACATATAAATCAAAACCAACTGTATTCATTTTCTGAGCACATCACTTTTGTAGAGCAAATGAATGTCTACCATCATTGTCTCACCAAGACACAGTAGAAGACAGTCACTTATATGGCCACTATAAAGAAAAAGTGACTGAAACTGGCAAATACCCTTTTGAGGGGTCTTCTTAGAGGGTTCGTGACCACTGCACTTAAGATCTTTCTTTTCTGCTCTCTAAAGGGTTATCCACTTAAGGGACACATTTTTAGGGAACCAGAACTAATTGTTCTCTGGAATCATGTGAAGACCCTTTTCCCTCCTGTTTACCTTTAAGAGTGAAGGCTTTAGCAGAACTTGCCTTCTGAGTGTAGGCCTACATGTGCTGTACTACGAATTTGATATACATGTGCCGCTCCTGGCTATTTTTGCTGTATGCTGTCGAATGTGGAGGTGTGGGCCTATGCTGCAGGCCTGTGTGGGTGTGTAGAATAATCTGCAGATACAGACATCCTAAAAGACTCTTCTTGGGATTTAATGAGAGAAAAAGCCCTACGTCCAGTTTTAAGAGCTGTCCCAGATAGACTTATTAATGTGTGTGTGGTTGCTCTAGGCCATCATCTCCCTGAAGCTGTGCGGCAATCAAATCACGACTCTTCCTGCACCCAACAAATGGAAATGCTCTCAACTCCGAACGCTAGACCTGTCCAGAAACCAGCTGGGGAAGTAGGTCACACACACGGACACAAATATACACATGAGACTTAGACGCGTATGCACACACCGCCACACCCTAACCACTGATATCCAGTCCATTAATCCCAACCACTACTGAATCATCATAATAGCCCCGAATGCTGTTAAATGACCCTTCATTTCTTACGATCTGACGCTGAGGTTATGCTTTGAAACGCTTCTGGTTTCAGAACAGAGGAAAACAACAAGACCAGAAAGCTCGCCTTTTTAACTACGTGGCATCGCAGAGACACGGAACCAGGTATGGTACTTTCCCATCGTGTAGATGTCAGGGCTCTCTTCAACAGCTTTTCACATGCTTTAAATATTTCACTGATATTTCAAAATGAGTGCTCGAATATTCATTGTCGAAATCACCTTTAAAAGTAGGTACGTTTTATAATCAGCCATAATTTTATTTCATTCCAAGTGTTTTTGTTATTCTTGTTCAAAACCTATCCAGAAGATGGCAACAGTGTTGTCAGCTGAAGCCCTGCTGCCTGTGTGTGCCTTGTGTTGCTGTAGAAGATGTAATTGTAGCCCCTTCTTCATATAAAGCTTTTATGGCCACTATATCAAAGTGAATATTAGTTTTAATTAATTTTGATTAGTTGCTTTTGTATTTTGTTATTTGGCTAGTGTTTTGTGATGGACAGCATCGGAGAAGGCTTAGCTAATAACTCACAGAGAGTTTTGCTCTCACCAGAGAGTGGTACTTGAGTAAGTACACCGATATTTACATATTTGAGCTGGCTTGTCAAGCATTTTTCTTGTCACTGGTGAGACCAGACCAGCTATGATTTATTTCTTTCTGTCAGATAACAATCACTGTCCTCTTTAAAATACATTGCTAATGAAATATGTTGTGGGCTGAATATTTTGTGGTTGGAAAATAGGAAATATCAAGTGAACGTTCAAGTGTTCAAATGATCCAGACCAGCCTTTTTTCAATTTCTGGTACACAAAGAACAAACTGTTAAAACTTAATTTAATTGTGCCCTACATTTCCACTGAATTGAGTTTGTAAAGCACACAGCCACTTGGCTGATTTTTAGTGTATTTGGTTACAGCTGTTGTGTAATACTGTAACACTGTAATTACATCATCATGTTGAGAGGACAGTGGTGATGATATACTTAAGAAAGTTTCTATGGCAACAGGTTGGCGGTGAAGCTTGGACTATACAGCATCTGAAGTTGCCATGGCAACTGTGATAGGTGTATATTTTCCCTTGGAGGTTCAGATAAAAATCAGTTACATTAACCCTGCGTCCAAAATCACAAAATCGAGTTCTGGGGACTGCTAAGTTTTTCTCAAGGGCAGTACTTATGACTCGCCTGGCTTTCTTAGCACAACATTAAAGTACATGTGGTACTTCTTGGGTTTTAGAACTGTTTTCAGACCACAGTCATCTCTAAAACATCTAACCTTGAATTTTTAAAGGGACACTCTGGCTATGCTAGGAAACCCCCTTTCTGCTTATGTGTCTTCTTAATTTAAAAAGCTTAAATTAAAAAGCTATGGCTTCCCTCTAAAACACACACACACACACACAAAGCAGTGCCAGTTGTTTAAATGAACAGTCATCTACCATTTTCTGTCGGTCGCCCAAAAATTTCACCCCCAAAGGATTTTTTTTTTTTTCAAGAGTCATTCTTGTTTTAAAATTATGTCATCGGAAGAGGATTTTCATACTATCTCTAGATCACACCTTTAATAATGAACATTCTCTGACTATCTCACATTTGAACATTCTTGGTTGAAACCATCACTGTCATTCAAACCCTACAAGGCCAAAAACTGGCCAAAAACTAGAAACTGAAATAAAAAAGTTATATTTTCCCTTGCCTTATGCTTTTGAACTAAAACTTACACGCTAATGAGGAAAACTGTTTTCTGTCATTTCAAAAAGTGTAGCTATAGAGGCTTTCAGAGAATTTTCTTTTTGTTTAAAGAAAACTTTGTTGAATGTCTCTCACTGAAACCATGGAAGTGTAGTTCCACGTGGCTGATAATTTCACTGCTACCACAACTGTCTGTGCTGATCAGTGCATGAATGGATGGAAAAACAGCATTTTTATCACTCTTTCTAATATTTATATTAAAAAGTAAAAAGTGAACATTTTTATATTAAAAACAGGTTAAAAACAAAACCTCTTTTAGCCAAAGTTTTGAGTGTTTTGCTAGGAAATATATATCACTGTCATATCATCATCTTGTAATACCAACTGTCATATGAACATTTGATGATGAATATACAATTTTAAACAGTTGTACATTAGAATACATTAAAGTTATGGATGTTTCTTCTTTCTCCAATAAAGTTACACTGTAATGCACACTATTTTGGCACACTTTTTGCAAGTTTGCAATTTCGGACACAGCCCAAGGCCATGGCTGTGAGTCACTATGAAACGTGGTCATTACACTTGTGATTTTACCTCCTTTTTTGGACTACTAGGGTCTCTAATTAAGCAAGGCCACATCTGCCAGAATGTATGGCTTTAGCGACGGCTGTCAACACCACTTTTCCGTAGTTTTCACTTCAGGCACGGTCATTAGCTGTATCCAGCTCAGTCACGGGAGAAGTATTCTCAGCTTCCATTCTGCGCAACAGCCTCTGGGCCTTGCCCTTCTATGGCTGTCGATCAGTCTGTAGCTGCAGAGCGTGTGGTTATACTAACTCTCTTGTGCTCCTCTGGCAGCCTGTCCTGTCCAGTTTCCCGAAATCCTGCGGGATTCGCTGGAAGTGCTCTTCCTGAACGACAACCAGCTGGAGTCTGTGCCTCCGTCCGTGTGCGCCCTCAAAAACCTCTCCGAGCTCTATCTGTCCAAGTGAGTTTTGTTGCTGTACAGAATTGTGGGAAATGTAGTGTATGTGTGGATATATCACTTGGTAGACCTTAAAAACAAGGTTCCTTCAGTGATGTCATAGAAATACCCTTCGAACCACTGAGATATGAGAGTGTGAAGAACCTTGTGAAGGCTATTTACTTGTTAGAGTCTTTCAAGAGCATTTTCATTATATGGATGCTCTCCAAACATTAAAAAGATTCTTTAGGCTCACACATCTCTGGTTCTTTTATGAAACTCCCATTGAAGGTGCCTTAAAGAACCCAAAGTGGTTCTTGTTTATTTGACATTTTTTTAAAGCAACCACTTTGGAAACCTTTATTTTTAAGAGTAAATTATATAAATATCCTTGAAAACCTGGATATGACATCAAAGGAACACAGTGCCTTGTTTTTACACTTTTTCTTGCACCCTTATTGTTTCAATGCCCTTTATTTACTTTACCGTAACAATCACATCATACATTATCATATGAATTGCTTATTAATTGTGTTAATTGTGACTGATACGAATCAGCGGTTCTTATAGTAACACACCATCATCATCAATACACCAGCAGTACATTTCAGACATGTCACAGGACTGATGATGTACAGTTGAATGCAATGTTTTGGGCACCCCTGGTCAAATAATGGTCTTTTGTTCTAAGTGAAAATAAGTCCCTTTTTTAGGGAACACACTTCTGCCCATTTTAATGCACAATTACTCTTTAACTGCTAAATTTAACACATTGAGGAGGGGTGGGGGAAGCATAAAATGTGGCCTGTGCAAAAGTTACAACTCATTTTATATTTCTAGTTTTATTTTTTTCCATTAAGTTAAACTCTATTAAAAAGATCATGTAACTGTGCAGTAAAATTGGAAGAAAATGCCATATTTAAGTGCGTTCCCTGCAGAAGATACTTATTTTAACTCAAGAAAATTGACAAAGCATATTATTTGATATTCGATAACTATAATTTGAAGATGTGTATGATCGCACAATGAAAAAAATAATGGTTTAATTGATTGAAGAGGACAGTTTTTTAAAGGTACACCAAACTTTAATTTAGATTTTTTACAGGCAAACAGATTTTTTGACAGATTTTTATGAGCCATTCATTTAAATTTAATGGTTTTAATACTCAAAGCTCACACATTGTGGACCACATGAAACATATGAGCTCATTTCCAGTACTTTGAATTGGTCAGCGTTGTAGTAAACAGCACAGTTCTGAAAGTTAGGAGACCACCCTTTCTTTCATTTCATTTCCAGCCATTAAGTTCAAGGAATTCATTTTTCGGAAAACAAAGGAGGAAACATTGCTCAAAAACATCCAACACCTTGGAGGGAGGACACACGTACCTGTAGATTTTCTAAAAAGAAAATATGCTTTAATAAAGGCAAAGAGTGGATGAAATTAATACTGACACATATGATATTATATTTAGTGTTTTGAGGATTCTGTTTATGTTTCTGTTCAGTATTTCTCTGTTGAAAAATAACTTGCACTTAATGGCTGTTTTGACTGGAAATGAAAGAGTGGAAGGGTGGTATCTGACTCTTGCACAGAACTAAAACTGGCATTTTAAATTGGAAAAATTGTCTGTAAAGTGGTGCATCAAAAATAAGAGGAAACAGTCAATTTAGCTCAATGAGTCATGTGTAATTATGTTTGCTGTTTGCTTACTTTTGGCTATAAACGTGTTGATTTACTTTTATGGAAATGTTGTAAACATTTTGATCAAGTAAACGTGTCAACAAATGTCTTGATGCTAATGAGGTCATAATTAATCATGACCACTGGCTTCCATGTATAATTTGCTAGAATCTAGTTAGCATCATTCTGGATGACTGGGTTTGGTTTGTTTTCTGTAGTAATCCTGGCATCCAGGAGCTTCCCACTGAGCTTGGCCAGCTCTCCAATCTGTGGCAGCTGGACATCGAAGAGCTGAACATCAGCAACGTCCCTGCAGACGTCCGCAAAGATGGTACGCTGCCTTCACCACATGCACGCTCATCACATTAGCTAAGATTTGTTTTCAGATTTTCAGATATTAAATTTACTTTAGTGTTTTTCCTTCGCTGGATCCTTTTATGACTCAGTCCTGCAGCGGCGGGCCATCAAGAGCTGGACATGGAGTTAAATTTGTTTGAATATCTGTAGTATTTTACAAACAAAGTGCAGCAGGCACAGAAGGTTTTGGTACACATCTGGTTTCTTACACATCTGTCAATCTGTCACATACACACAACCACACACATATTCACTGACCTACATCTGTTGGATTAGCTCATTCTGCCTTCAAGGGTGCTTGGAAAAACAGGACGTGGGGCTAAACATCAGTAGATGGTAAGATGGTAATTTTTTAAATAATGTCTTGTTGTACATTAAATGACATGCTCTAACAAAGTTTGTTTCATAAACACATTGAATGCAATTGCTGAACTGACATTCACGCTTATTTTCCTAACACTTAGAATTCAGTGCGTATTGGTAAAATCTGATTTTAACAAATATAAATGGTGTAAAACAGTCGCCGTATTCCCACAAAACCGGTGTAACCTCCATATATGGAGCAGTTTTGTTTTGACAAGTTACCGTTTGTTGCACTGCTGGCATGGCTCTATACCACTTGTGCTCTAAGAGTTAAAAATTTTACATCATTTGCAGCAGCATGGTTAACTGGCTTGCAAACTAGTCACACATTATTGAGAGGTTGTCCTATCTTTTTTTTTTTCAAAAGACTTCCGCATTCCAGTCAATTTCCTGGTTAAGCACTTGAACGTGTAACAAGTCACTGTTACAATTTCCGAACTGGGAAGTAGAATTTTACAACAAGCACTTGAAGGCAGCATTAATCTCAGCACCCGCCAGAGCCTGGAGTGTGCTGGCGGTGAGTAGCTGGAGCTGATGAGCTCTCGCTTACATTCTCAGATCTCTCTGACCATCCTGTGGTCAAGTGGTCAAGATCAGAGGACAAAAGGTTCAGGGTTACTTTATTGTCATCAGCAGCTGTAAACACGAACATAGTTCCAGAGTGACTAGTGTTGCATCATGAATATGATTATTGTCCAGGAGGCAGTTAGCATCACTGAACAAAGTGCAAATAAAGATAGAAACAATACAATAAATAGACAATATAGCGATGTAACAGTGAAGTCTGGAAGGAATGTGAACCTTCCAGAATTCGAAATATAACACCATACGGATAAAAGTCCATTCACACCAGAGGTGAGGATGTTTTATTCGCAGAAAACATTAGAGTAGAAGGGAGGCGTAACGTCAGAGTCCAAAGAATGAAGGCAGTGAGAGGTCATAACACTTTGCCTGGATTCACTCACTGACCCCTGCACCAACTCACCTTTGCACCAACTCACCTTTGCACCAACTTACCTATGCACCAACTGACTAGTGCACAAACTGACCCCCGCACCAACTGACCCCTGCATCAACTACCTCTGGCACCAACTGACTCCTGAACCAGCTGACTTCTCCACCAACTGGCACCTGCACACACTGACTCTGCACCAACTGATCCATGTACCAACTGACTCCTGAACCTGCTGACTCCTTCACTGCCTCTTGTGTATAGTTACGTACTTTTAAGCTATAATTTGGCCAAAAATCCTCAGTTTCACCATATTTGTGATAAAACGTTTAAGACAGGTCTGGTATCCAATGTCTGCCATTTTAATTTCACAAGCCTTTTCACACCAAATCCACTCCGTATGGCTTTATATACATCTCAATTTTTTTTAAAGTTGGTGGAGTTTCCCTTTAAAACGGTGCTAACTCATTCCTACTTAATCACATGGATCAAACTGTGTCAAGTTATTAAGTAATGTACTTTTTTGTTTTTTTGGTAATGGTGAATTGCATGGCAGCTTTTTAAAGCTGCATGATACCAACAACCTATATTTCTTTCTTCGATTTGGGGATTTTTGCCATGTTTTCTCCTAAATGTAGCCATTGCCTATTCCTACCCACTAGTTCTGGCCTCCCCCATCACCCCCCCACCAACACTGGAAAGCTGAAGGCTAGCATGTGCTTCTAACCAGACGCATGAAAGACAATTAATGGAAGCTTACAGCCTCAAGCAAAATACATGCTTAAATCACCACACACTTGCCTAAAGCCATGTTGAAAACACTTGACTATAGGGCAGCTCCACAGGCATTTCATTGTAACTGATGTAGAAGCTTATTCCAACAAGCATTGGCTGTCATAACACATTCTGTGTTTACCGTGCCTTTATAACTTTATATACTTGTTGGAATAAACCTTTATGAATGTTAATGGAAGTTTGTGTCAGTTGTCATAAAGGACATTTGGGGGACTCTCGAATTTAGCAAGCATCTAAGCAGCAAGCATATTGGCCGAGAGTCCAGTGTATAGGCCCTGCTGTCTCCGGATGGGCAGGTAGTGTAATTCAAGCCAGTGTGGGTGTCTGTTACCTGACTTAACACACTTGACAGATAGTGTTCTCCTCATTGAGCTGGTCAGTGATGTTTCTTTAGCTTTAGTTCAAAAATATATAGTCTTATAATTGTCCCATTGGGAGCACAGGTTGACCTTCGTCTTCCCTGTGTTGGTATTGAGTGATGGGGAGGACCAAAGTAGCGGGTGGGAATTTGGGAGAAAACTGGGCAAAAATCTTAAAATCCAAGAAAGAAATATATATGTAAAAGGCTTATTTAGGTATCATAAGACTGCCTTACAATAAAATGGAACTACAAATTATAAAAGTAAGTCTATTTCATGTTACTTAATAACCTGACAGAGTTTGAAGCATATAATGACATAGGCATGAGTTAGCACACTGCTAATTCTAATCTGTCTTAAATAGTAATTCCACTAATTACAAAATGTGTACATAAAGCATTTAGATGTAAATAAAGCCATTCAGAGTGGGGTTTGAGGTGTTAAATTGGTAATTGAAGACAAAATTACAGACTTTTACATTTACCAAAAGAGTTACACACTCTTTTCTTTACAGTGGAGGTGAATGGAACCAGGGGATGTAATAAAATGGCCATTTTATTTACTATCCAAATTCACAAGTGAACCCACTCAATGTTCAATGATGACAAAATAGTGGCAGATCTGAACAAAATAAGTTATGTAGGTTTTTGCCTCAAAGCAAGCTGTGTATACAGCACCCCACAATTAATGAACAGAAAAAAATGAATGCTTCTCAAAACTCTTGTGAATGTCTCAAGCATCAGACAGCACGTTTATAACCATTTTATGTAATAACGTTCTGTGAGGGAGCTTTTGGAGGTATTATGATGTCTGATTCCATTCACCACCACTGTGAACTGTTTTTCTAGGACAGAGCGTTTCACACCAAACCCACTCTGAAGCACTTTGTTTGCACCTAAATAAACAGAACTTTCACAGGGCTGTAACTGTGCTGTTACTGGAGACTGGGCATTTCCATTCCAACACTCTCCTGTGTCTACTCTGTGTGATTTTCGCTTTTTGGTGTGTTTATCTGTGTGTGCGTGTGTGCATACACTTGCCCTGATCTTCTTTCTTGCATTTATGTATCTGTGTGTGTGTGCATTTGCCCTGATTTTCTCTCTTGGGTGTATGTATGTATGTATGTTTGTGTATGTGTGTATGTATGTGTGTGTTTGCCCTGACCCTCTATTTTGAGTGTTTGTATCTGTGTGTGTGTGTGTGTGTGTGTGTATTTGCCCTGACCCTCTATTTTGAGTGTTTGTATCTGTGTGTGTGTGTGTGTGTGTGTGTGTGTGTGTATGTGTGTGTGTGTGTATTTGCCCTGACCCACTATTTTGGGTGAATGTATCTGTGTGTGTGTGTATTTGCCCTGACCCTCTATTTTGA
>JBBPCX010000038.1:3017696-3029206 GCA_037974365.1 Hydrocynus forskahlii
CACTTTCATGCTGGGTTAGAAAAATGTTTTACCTGTATATAATTTCATTAAAAAAAGTTTTCCAGGACAAAAAAACACACAAGCATTAGAAACTGACGAAAGTGAAGGATATGGAACCATGGAATCTGTTTTATTCTTGTGGAAATGGAACGTTTTTAAGTCCCTTTTATTTGAAATGGAAAACAGAGTGCACCCAGTGCTCCGGCTTCTCCTTCAGTCTGGAGATCAAAATATTGCAATTCTGCTAATTGGGATAACGACAAACACCATATCGCTGCTGCCCCTGGATTTTACAGCTTTGAAGAAGCTTAAAGAAAATATTTGAACATGTTTTAAAGTTTGAAGCTTTAGGCTTTCCAGAGTTATGCTGATGTTTGTTCGCGTGTGCTTCATTCTTTTTGTGTGTCTGGCAGGCACGTGCACCCAACTCCGCGGTGGTGGTGGTGGGCACCCATCTGGACCTCATTGATACCAAGTTCCGCACGGAACGGATAGCCACGCTGCGGGCCTATATCCTGGCGCTTTGCAGGACGCCCTCAGGTGCCAGAGCCAGCGGCTACCCCGACATCACCTGGAAACACCTGCAGTCAGTATCAGCATCTCACCACTGTGACAGGCCACAGGCATTCGTTTGAACTGAGCTGAAAGAGTTTACTGTGTGTGTGTGTGTGTGTGTGTGTGTGTGTGTGTGTGTGTGTGTGTGTGTGTGTGTGTGTGTGTGTGTGTGTGTTTGACAGTGAGGTGTCGTGTAAGACGTTGGAAGGCATGGACGGTGTCAAGAGGCTGTTGTATCAGGTGGCCTGCTCCATGAAGGACATCAGTAATCCAGCCAGCTGCCACAAGCTGGTGGGAAGACTGGTATGTTCTAGCTCAAACCCTGTGAACTCTCAATTAGGAATCACAGTTCTAATTTCCAAATATTATTTAAAGAGTCGCATCATGAGGTCAGGTACTGATGTTGGATGATTAGTCCTGGATGATTAGTCCTGGATCACACACACCACTCTTACTCATCCCAGAGGTATTGTATAAAGCTCCATCACTCTATAGGACACAGTTTTAAAGCTCAGTGGCCAGTCATGGGTACTCTTTAACCCTCTGGGCAACACTTAGAATTGCAAGCAAAATATTGTGAAATATTTTCACTTGATATACTTAAAATATCTTTCTGCTAGCAAAGTTAACATTGGAATAAATTCAATCAAGAAAGCAGTAAAAGTATCAAGATTTGTTTTGTTTGTAAAAAGTGGTTGATATTGTGTGAGCTGGTGAGGAGAACACAGGTTCGGTTCCAGATTCCTCCTCGGTTCCTCCAGCCGTTGTTTGGATTTGTGAAATTCCATCAGCAGCTCCTGATTCAATTTAATGAGGGACTGATTGAGTCAAACCAGGTTTCTGATGAAATCATTTTTGTTTTATTTAGCATATCTAATAATATTAATGTGGAAAAAATCTAAACAGTCTAAGTTTTTGTACAGTTTTACACCAGTGTATGTACATATATGTATATATGTGTGTGTCTGCTAGATCCCCAAGAGTTACTTGATGCTGCAGGAGGCCGTGCTGGCTGAGCGTCAGAGGAGAGATGCAGCAGATGAGGTTCAGTATCTGACTGACCTGGAGCTGGAGCAGATTATTGAACAGCAGAGTCCTGGCAGTGACATCAAAGACTATGAGGACCTGCAGACTGGTAATGCAGGCTTTTTACAGTCAGCCTGGACAAGATATCATAATTTATATTATAGTGTTGGCCTTTGAAATAATGAGATGGCTGCAATGTTTAAGTTAGCACTGTAATGAATCACAGCGCTTTTGAAGATGTGTTTTCTAAGGGGCATTCATGTCATTCAGCTAGAGCAGGTTTACTCCTGAATGTCCAGTGGAATTGGACACAACTAAATTGGGGAGAAAAAATATGAAAAATGCCAAACAAATAAGTAAATGTAGATAATTTTTTTTAAATGTAGATCATTTAAATGTAGATTTAGTTTATAATGTAAATGTACACAACCAGTTAATAGGATGTTAAATGTTCTAATTTATGACGAACAAAAAAATGTTAATTCAGATGTGTCAATCAGTTGTTTATGAATACTAAAAAATGAAAAGTGTTATGATGTGTGAGACATCAACACAATTGCTGTCTGTCAGTTGGCTTCTCTTGGCAGGAATAGTGTTGATGCAACACATTATATGTATGTGCGACTGACTGACACATGTGAGTGCCATTTTTTTTGGCGTTTTCTGTACTAGTGAAGAAATATTATGAATTGTGGTGCTATTCAGTTGTGCCACCGTCCCTGATTAACTCTCTCTTTCCCTCTCTCTCTCTCTCTCTCTCTCTCCCTCTCTCTCTCTCCCCTCTCTGACAGCAATCAGCTTCTTAATCGAGACGGGCACCATGCTCCACTTCCCAGACACCAGTCACGGCCTGTGTAAGCTCTATTTCCTGGACGCTGTGTGGCTGTCGGAGTGTTTGGAGCGGATTATCCACCTGAAGAGCTCACGCTCTGTGGCCCGGAACGGCGTGATCCGGACGGAGGACCTGCGCATGCTGCTGGTGGGCACAGGCTTCACCCAGCAGACGGAGGAGCAATACTTCCAGTTCCTCGCCAAGTTTGAGATCGCTCTTCCTGTAGCCAACAATAGGTGGGCATCTTGGGTGTGTGGTCTCGGGGTCATATATGCCATAAGACAATATAAGATAAGATTAGATAAGATAACCCTTTCCCCAGGTAGGAAATGTGCATTGTTGCAACACCAAAATGGAGAGTACAATAAATTTAAAACAATAAAGTAGCTTAATAATAAATAATAAAATAAAAACTAATAATAATACAATAAAAACTGTACAATATAATAATACAATATAAAAGAGTTGTACACCATACAGACAAATTATATATAATCAGACACGTGTGTGTGTGTGTGTGTGTGTGTGTGTGTGTGTGGGGTATTATAGGTATAAGTATATATTATAACACCTAATATCTAAGTGTGTCTGATTCTGATTCAGAAATCAGATCTGATCTTGGAGGAATTTTTTGCGCTGTGACTGCACAGTGCACATGCACACAGAGGCGCAAAGAAAATAATAATATAAAGTCAGAATAACACTCTCTAGGAAAGTACTGTGAAAATATAAATACTACAGATGTAAAGTTTTTTTTGTTTGCTTTTTTATGTATTTTTAATAAAGTTTTCTGCCCACAAGTTTCTTTCCAGTTAACACTCATGGCAGACCTGCAGTGTGATGATTATGTCGCAGTGTAAACATATATTTATGATGCCTCATTGCCTCTTCATTCCAATAGAAGCAGTACACACTCATGTACTGTTGTACAGACGCTCCGATAGGATCATGCTCACACACTCAACAAGAAGAAACACAGATAACATGATTTCACACACTCTGAGTGTGTGTTATCACAGGCTAGATTTGTCACAAGATTCATTTTTCCCTCCAATGCCCTGTAACATATTATCTGCCCTGTAAAATTGCATTGTTCGCTCTTGTGTTTTAAAGTTCTTTTTGTATTCTGTGTCATCATTTGTGCCGTTTTGTGTTGCACCAAGGTCCTGGAGGAGCATAGTTTTGCTTCACAATGGTTGAAATATAAGTACCAACCACTATTTGTGTTACTAGGAAATTACTTAATTTTGTTATTTAACTATAGTATTTCTACCCCAGCATTTGTGTGTAAAAAAAAAAAACACTTAATATCTAAGTGTGTCTGATTCTGATTCAGAAATCAGAATTTGGAAACTTTATTGATCCCGGAGAAAATGCCACGACTGCACAGTGCACAGAGACACAAAGGAAATAATAATATACAGTTGGAATAAAACTCTACAGGAAAATATTAAAATAAAATGCCGTGATCAATAAGAGATTTGTATTCAGTTTAGAGTATTTTCTGAAGAGTTTTTTTTTTATTTGGACTTTTTGTCTTATATTGTTCTCTGGGTCTCTGTGTGTCTTTGCAGTGCTAACAAAAGCAGTTTTCTCTGGGATCAATGCAGTTTTCTGATTCTGATTTTGATTCTGAAATGACAAATGCCTGTTTGACTAATTGACCTGAACTTTGTCTGAACTTTGGTTTGGTAAATTGCTTTAAACCAAATACAAATTACGGTCCAACACTGTAAACATTATAAGACCAGATCTTTCTGGTAATCCCATCATTCTCAATACGGTTCCACTGGGTTGCACTGTCTAAAATCTTCATCACATGTTTGTCACTTTTTCCATTTCTGTAGTTATCTCTTGCCACATCTGTTGCCTTCAAAACCTGCCATGGACATCCACGGCTTCCGCCAGCAGACCAGTAACACCATCCAGCGCCATTTTAAGATGAGTTTTGTGCCGGCAGGCTTCTGGGAACGCTTCATCGCCCGCATGCTGATCAGCCTGAACCAGATGGACCTGCAGGTACTTGCACTCCTGTCTTCACATATCCATTAAACTTCCCGCTTCGATGCTTCCGTCTTTGATAAACACATAAATATAAGGTAATAGCTGCCACGGTTTTTTAGAAACCTATCCCAAATTTCAGTATCTTAAACATTCATACAGTTCTGGAGGTTAAAAGCTTTTATGGGTATCTGCAAAAATCCTGCCAATAATCCATATTTATTAGACTCTTATTTATATCATGATTAACCCTTAGAACACGAGCATCAGCACAGCAAATGGTAAATTGTCATCATACAGCAAACCAGCTTCTTATATGGAAGTTCCTCTGGATTGTGTTGATGCTCGAGGTGTCAGACGTCATGCTGAGATTTGTTTGGTGTTCCTATGTCATGTAGAACCAAAGTTACTGTAATTTTTAAAAGATGTAATAATAATAACTGGGTTTTAAAACTGGTGTCACACACAAATGCCCATAAATAATAAATATGCTAAAATTTATATGCCTTTACTTTAGAAACTAATGGAAAAAAACACAAGATCTTTGAACCCGTGAGAACCACAGGTGGGTAGTGAAAACCTCGCAGGATAGAGTGGCCATGCAGCGGCGTGCCGAGCAAAAGATCAAGAAATGGCGAGCGTGTAGGAGAACGAACACCTGTTTTAGACTGTTTTACACCGTTTCTGTGTTTAAATCATGTTCTACTAATACAGGCTAAGTATTTAGTATTATAACACTTAATTAGTACATTGTCAGTCATATAGTGCTTGGATTGCAGTCACTGGGTCTTGAAATCCCCCATGCCCTGATCGTTTTAATACTTTTCTATTCTAACACACTCACTTCCACCCTTCAATGTGTGTTAATTAGCTAATTAATTGTAGCAGGTGTGTTGGGAGCTGGGAAAACCTTACAATGTGCAGCCAAGCTTGCATCAGCGATGCTGTGTAGATTAGGGCACTGTTGTCTCAGGTCTTATTTGTCCTCACCTTTGCGTTTTAGGCTTTTGAGACTAAGCGAGGCTCTAGGAGCCCCCGGAACAGGAGCGCAGTGATCTACAGCTTTGCAGGGAGCCAGCAGAGGAACCGCTGCAGCACGTTCCGAGTGCGCCGGAGCCAAACCATCTACTGGAAAGAGGGGTTACTGGTCACCTTTGACGGGGGCTATTTAAGGTGAGCTATACTTCTCAAGAGTAGTTTTCCGTTATCTAATTATTACCTAATGACATATTTACACAAATTACACATTTCACTTCAGTTCAGTTGTGTTGACAGGTTTAATTTTGAATGATTTCTTGATGCCCAGAAATTATAAAACCATTGGGGATGTTGTTTTATCCAACAACGCATAAGAGTACCTGCAACGTTAACTTCACATCAAAGTCAGAAAATATCTCCTCATTTCCTCAAATACCCAGCGTTTTTTGCTGTCCCAGCGGTTTTTGATATCTGGTTTTGGATTGCTGCTGTCTGAAGTAACTGATGTGTGAACTTGCTAAAGTACCAACACTGTAAACATCATAAGATCAATTGAGCAATTTCCTCCGGGATCAAAAAACTTTTCTGGTTCTGATTCTGATCAGCTCTTTCTAAAAGCACAAAGATCGCAGCCGTTCAGTCAAGAATCCCATTGTTTGCTTTTCGATTCTATTGGGTGGTACTGTCTAAATTTAACCCGTGTTTATGTCACTTTTTCCATTTCTAGAATTATCTCTTGTCACATCTTTTGCCCTCAGAAGTAGTAGTTTTTCATTGCCTAATTATTACCTAATTATTATAAGTGGCATATTTACACAATTAATTGTTGACAGGTTCCGTTCTGACTGATTTCTTGATGCCCAGAAATGACAAAACCATAATGGATGTTGTTTCTTTCAGAAAAGCATAACTGTACACACTGATAACTTCACATCAAGGTCAAATCATCATAAAATATTGAATCTTCTATTTACAAACACAAATATGATGTTATAAAGTATAAAGATGAAATAAGATTTAGAATCTGTACCTTTCATACAAACTTTGTTCAATGAGCTACAAGTGAGAAATAGTTCATTTAAAAGGACAACATACTTTTATCACTGGCAAAAACGGATTTCATGTATCCGTCCCACTCATAAGTATACACTTTTTGAACTTTTTCCTTTAGTTTTTGTTACAAACCCAGTGTGGAATTCAAGACCCATTCCAAATGCCTCCCGATGGTATACAAGCATTAAACAAACTGATGTTCTTAGGCTGTTGTTCTGATTAAACAATGATTCCTCTGTTAAACACTGAACACTGAGGAACAAATAGAGGGGTACAATTTTGCAGTGCCACATGTGAAAGTGATTGGGAAGAGAAAAAACAAGAAGGCTTGTAAAAGCAGCGCCTCAGAGCAATGCCTGGACGTCACATACCCCATGCAGGGGGCAGCGGGCCAGACCACAAGAACCTTAATAACCTTCACTGAGCCTTGCATCATAGAACTGTATCACATAATAATACACCCACTTCTGTATGAAGATACTCATTGGGACGTGATGATTCACAAGAAAAGGAGAGCATCTTATTATACTTGACGTGGATCAGGGCTTAGAAGTGATGTCACGCTGTACTTTCTGGCATTTCTGGTTAACCACAAAGCTTTAAACTATGGTGGAGTGGATGCTTAGACGTATGCAGTTGTGCAACTTCTGACTTTGTGTGTGTCTGCATACATATGTACATGAGAGCACCGTGGTCTCATTAGTATGATAAGATGACGTGAGAAAAATTGAAAACACACATACAGTGTCAGGATGTGGGATACATGTAAATATATGGAGTATATTCAGTGTATATGCATGGCACTGTGCAAAAGTCTTGAGCAACCCCTCATTTAGTTCTGCTTTGAATCACCTTATCTTTGGCATATTCAGTAGATTAAATGAAAGAAATGGAAACAAATGTTTAATTCTGACAGGCTGCAAATTGTCTAAAGATTCAAGGAGCCTAGATAAAGGAGTTCCAACCACTCAGCATTCAGCACCACCAGTATACTGATCACCGCCTGATCATCTGAAATCATCTGCTCCTGTTTCACCACTGGTTCAGGCCCACTGGCTGTTTGGAAGCAAAACATGAAGAAATTAGGGTTTGCTCAAGAATTTGAATATATATATGGTTTATTTTATTTATTTGCTTTTTGTTTGTTTATGTATTTATTTATATATTTTATATTTATTTATTTAGTCCCCTTACCAAGTTAGTGCTGTAAGTGACCACAAGGTTTTTTGAAAAAATTTTAAAACACACACACATGCACTAAAACTTGTTTCTTTTCTCTCCTCCAGTGTAGAGTCGTCAGACCTGAACTGGAAGAAAAAAAAGAGTGGTGGCATTAAGATCATCTGTCAGTCAGCCATGAGAGACTTCTCAGCCATGGCCTTCATCACTGATCACGTCAATGCTCTTATAGAGCAGTGGTTTCCTGGTGAGACTCCCCACTAACATCATTCCCAGATGAGTACTCATGTTAGCACATGTTCTGCAGTCATACACATGCATTTTACGCCCTAAATGCATACTTGAAATCACTGTGACCTACCTCCCCACACCACCGCATCCAAATAAAAATCAGTATAAATGCTGACATCTTAATGGTATATTAGCTATATATTAGCTCTTTATTATTTTGTTATTGTCAGCCCAATCAGTTTTTTTTTATTTTGTTATTTATTATTTTGTTATTGTCAGCACAATCAGTTTGCACACTGTCATTGCAGTTTATACATCAATTTAGATATACAGATCTAACTTTTCGTCTTAAAGCATCTGTATATATGATATGAGATATGACATAATATGATTTTATTATTTATACATGATACATAGATAAATTACACGGATCTTCTATACGTTTATAAGGCATTATAATTATTAATCAAGATTAACTGTGTAAATACAGGCAGATTTTCATGTTTTTTTTATTTTAAACTGCACATCCCAACATAAACCTAATATAGAGAATAAGGTCAGTGGAGGTGGTAACCTCTCGTGCTCAGTGGCTTTCTGTTCTAAAGCGATGCGCAGCTCTCCACCTTCAACGTCTAGTGGCTTTTCAAAGCAGAGCAGTGGCGTATAATACGCTTCCATGGCGATAGTTTTTACACTGTGAGGATGAGTCATAGGTGAGCGCATTCAACCTCACCGCCTGTTCGCTCGAGTGCATGAAGCCAGTCTCAAAGCACACCTGCTCAGTCTGGGACCGCTTAAGTATGAATGATTCATTCTGCTCCACTTTCCTCCCAGTGACATCCCGCTCTCTGTCAAGAAAACAAATAAACAAACATACAAACTTGTAAACGAGCTCTCCGCCGTGTTAGACAACTGGCAGATGCACCGGGAAAGATTTAGATGTGAGGAGGTCTTGTTAAATTTGCCAAATGGAGTGAGCGGTTTCTTTTTCTATGCTGGCTTATTGGTGCTGTTAAAAGAAAACCCTCCTTTTTTCACTCCTTTTACAAGCAAAACATACTCTTTGTATTATGTGGGCATTTTGTGATGAATGGATGATTAGAAAAGAGTTTAAGCCACAACAACAGATAATAGTGATGAGAATTGCGTGTATAAGAAATTTTGCTAGTTATTACCTTTGTTTCATTATATTGCTGTTAGCATGGTTTTCAGCTTCTGTACATTTGTGCAAACGTGTGATATGTTCAAATGTAAAACCGTTGTACTCCTGCATATGAATACTTAAAGGCTCTGGCTCTGTTTTAAGGCACTTGGAACACAAAGCGTGAGTGTCACAATCATACTCTTGTTAGAGCTGTTTTATGTTAACTAGGGGTGTAACGATACACTTTTATTTATTTGATACGATTTGGCATTGTTTTGATATGAAACATTCTGCAGATACACCAGAAATAATGAGTGTCTGAATACATACCTTCACACACTAGTTTGACTCTGATAAATAAAGTCAATGTCTGCAACACCACCGTCTGATGAATAACCCACATCAATCACAGCCCCTACAATTTTTTGGCTTTTTGGTGAAAAAAAAGCCCATTCATTTCAGTGTAGATGTAGAATAATCTGGATGACTAGTTTTGATCATCAATCAGTGCTTTCCATGAAAGGCATGGAATGAATGAGGGTTGCGTTACAGTTTTTCTGAGGCACTATTTCAAATTCGATTTTTTAATACTGTATTGAAATCAATACACCCTTAATGTTAAACCCTTAAAGGGGACATATTATACCTCTTTTTAAACAAGTTACAATAGGTCTATGGGCTATACAAAACATGTTCATGAAGTTCTTTGCACAAAATCACTCTCACATAAAGAGATCTCACCAGCTCTATTCTTGATGGTTTCCGTCCCTTCCAAAAGAGCCGTTTAAGGGCTCTGGTACTTTTATGCAAATAAGCTGTTGCTGGCCACGCCCCACCCATCCTGCGCTAACGTGAAAATGGCAGAAAACAAGGCACTCTCCAGCCCTATATGTTCGACTGCGAGTCGGGCCCAGAGCAAGATGAACACAATACTCAATGTGTGACTTGCCTTTGTCTGTAGCCGTAGCGGTGTCTTATGCGTAGTCGTAAAACCAGCAGACAAAAATAGTGGATCTTCAACTAATCTAGTGGGTGGGGGCTCGGCAGATGAGGGGTGGTTCTATGCAAATTTCCTTCTCCTGACGTCAGAATAAGGGAGCCACCCAAACAGCTCATAGAAGCATAAGATTCCTGACACCAAAATCTTTCAATTGACTCACAGAAAATGGATGGATGTTTTATTTTTTGCGCTTGGAGTGTTTATAGGAGCAGTAGAGTCCCAAATGGAAATACAAAAGGATGCAAAAAGTGTCACCTGTACTAAAAGGTGGGAGGTTTGAAAGCAGCCAATCTGAGAACGTTTTTTATTTCTCCATGCTGCTGATTGGCTGCTGCCTTGTGACGCATCTGTAGCTGCAGTCCAGAATTTCCCCCGTGGAGTGTCTCGAGTGTTCTTGTGTTTTTCATTTTGTTCTTCTTAAGGCACTGTATTTTTATACTGTAATTTAAATTAATTTATTATTGTATTTACCCTGGTTATGCCAAAGAAAACGACATATCAAAGAAAATGCCCGTGTATGAATTACAGTAAGGTCTATACAGGGGTAACATCGGCATTTACATTCTAGCACTGCAGGAGTACAGTGTACTCTGTATAGTATGTACACTGTATAGTATTTTAAAGAGTTGTGTTAAGCTGTGTTTAAAATGAAATTAAAGTGTTTTGGGAGCATATTTGGGTGCATATTTAGGGTTTACACTATAAAAATATGTATTTTTAGACTTTTTTTTTTTTTACCATTTCACATATTTGTGGTTTTTCACTATACACGGGTGCTCTTGGAACATAACCCCCGCGATAAGCGGTAGTTTACTGTATATATTTCACACATCAGTGTCACAACCGGGCTATGCTAGTCCAGGAAGGAGGCGCAGACAGGGGCGTATCACACGGGGGGGTGGGGGGTTTCAACACCCCCACTTTTGCTGAAAGACGATTCCATCCCCCCCACAGTCGGCACGCAGACGTATTCTCAAAGGCATGCCAGTGATGGTGTGCATCAGTGACAAGGGAACGAAGCACAGTCTGCTATGTACCTCTGCAAACTCTTTTTGAGACCTGGAAATCGCGTCCGGCCGGGGTTTTAGAACTGTCGGGGATTTTGAGCGTTCATCAAGTCACGGGCATCTCTCATTAACTAGTTACTGTCCTACACATTCATTAACTAGTTACTGTCCTACACTCCTTACTGTCCTACACGCCTGTTCACTTCCACTCGCACTGTGGACCCGAGAGATAAATGAGCGAGGAGAGAGGGAGGTTATACAAATGTGTCAACAACAGCACTTTTTGTAAATCGTTAGTGAATTTACAGGCGTTTAGGCATTTTGTACTGCTGATATCAAATGCCCCCCCCTCGCTCACTTATCTCTCGGGTCCACAGCGTGAGTGGAAGTGAACAGTGTGGGACAGTAACTAGTTAATGAGAGATAACATGACGTGACGAATGTTTAGGCAGCTCAAAATCCCCGACAATTCTAAAACCCCGGCCGGGTTTTAGAGGTCTCCAG
>JBBPCX010000038.1:3034830-3064147 GCA_037974365.1 Hydrocynus forskahlii
TTCGCTCATACACACTCTCTCTCTCTCTCTCTCGTTCTTTCTCTCTCTCACTCTCTCTCTCTCTCTCTCTCTCTCTCTCTCTCTCTCTCTCTCTCTCGCTCTCTCTCTCTGTTAACTGGAATGGAAAGATTTTTTTAATGAATGCCATTTCTTGTCGGTCAGTTTTACAGCTTTATGAATGGGCCACTCAACAGCCTCCACTTCTATATCTCTCTTGATTTATTCATGAACAAATTATATGGCTTTGTTTATAGTAATGGCTAATAATAAATCGTATTTTGTGACTCAGGTTTAGTCTTCCATATGGATCCAAGAAATTTCTGGCTGTTTGGAAGGGAAGTGCATTCATATATCAAGTGCATCTGTGATGACCACAAAAGTCCTCACTTATTTCAGCTGGGTTCACATTAATAAAGCGTGTCCTCGGTCACTTCATATGATAATTCTCACCCTGTATCACGACACCAAACCCTAAATCAGAGTCACTGTGAATTCCAGGCCTGGACTGAGTCTTACAAAAGCACCAAAATGAAAACGGAGTGTTTAACTTTTAGATGACTCCAAACACCCGTTTCATTTTATTGTTTTAAGTGGTAGTGTAAGCGTTGGCTGCTTTTGTCATAGCTCTTGTTTCACTTCTCACTTCTCCTGAAAAATCTCTGATGAAAAAGGGATGTGGCAACACTGGACCATGTGCTTTAGACCACGTCTAAAAGGTCACTGTAGTCTGTAAAAGGTCACTGAAATATGTAGAACCAAAGACCAAACATCCATAACGACCTGGAGGCTGTCCTACTCGCTAACTATTATTGTAAGCAGCATCAGCCAGACGTCGTCTCCAGCCCTTTTTCCTTAACCTTATAATTCTGAGGCCTAAAAAAGCCTTTCTGCCTTTTATTTTAAACTTCTCCTTTAGGAACATACTTTATCATTTCTGATGTTGTATTTATTTTGAATATCATCATTTGTTAATATCCAATTTTGTACATGAAATCATGTGACCAGAAGAATACTTCTCACCTGAATGTTTTTATTGCTCCTCTGATGAAACAATCCCATACTAAACATATGCATAGTGATGGAATTTGCTCATGCTCCCTGAGAAACTATCACAGCACATGCAACAATAAGGGTAGCATAGATCTTCTTTTATACAGTAATAGAAAACAGGAGTTCACATACAGCGCCAGTCCCACATGCTGATCCATTTAACTATGACCAACGGTGACATGAACACAGACTACTCTGGGGTCATTTTTTAATCAGTTAGACTCTCTGAAGTTTTTTTTGTCCTAGTTCACTTAGAGGACCAGCCCTGCCATCTTATGGCAAGTCAGGAGTTCAGCTCTACCCCAGAATTACTTACGACCCTTTTCTGCACCAGACCGCTGAGTCTTCCGGTGTAGCGGTCTCAAGTTAGGGTCCGGAGCATTAAAGCCACTTTGGAGCCGATATAATGACTTGAGCACAGCTGGACAGAAACTGTATACCTGCTCATTAAGGCAGGGGTGCAAATACTCACCCCAGCGCAGCCACAGCTGAGCACCCCCTGTATGAGGCCATGAAACTCTCACCGGCTACTGTGGAACTTAACGTCCCTCGTGGGTCAGGTCAGGAAAGCAGCTGCTGATTGTTTCCTCTTTTGAGGTCAAGGGCTGCTCAGAAAGTAGCACTTTTGTTACATACAGGAAGTTCAACTCTTAGAAGTTGCAGTTATCGCCCACATTAACGAAATCCGTTTCATATGCGTTGTTTCTCAGTCATAGATTTCACTTAACACCACCATATGAGCTTAACACCTTAGTTACCACTGCTGTAAAACCTGAGAGTGTCTATTAGTAACTATTGGTCAGTATTAGTTTAATCATTTCTCACTTGTAGAGAAATACCAGTTGAAACAAGTGCTCTATAAATTTTAAAGCAGAAAAGAGTGTGAGGTGATGGAAGAGCCATATTCCTAGCCGTAACAGACATTAGCATGTTGAAGTGCTAGCATTAATATCTAGGTCTTTAATTTCCTCTGATTAAAACCAAAAAAATGCTTGATTGACTAGTGAAAGATGTGGGGACAAGCAAAAGCACCTAGAACCTAAGCACCCAAAGGTTAATATTCCTTCAAAGGCTTAACATCGATTAAAGGAACGTTTGACTTTTAAAGGAATATTCTGGCAGGGACATCAACACTTCAAGACAGCTCATTTAATTGTATTAGAGCATTCTTCATGCAAGCCATGTGTTTGTACGTGTAAACGTGTTAATATGTTCATTGGTCACATGAGTTGGAGCAAAAACCCAGCTGAGACTTTCTCACAGAACAGTGAAATCCTCTCGCTCATCCTTACAGACACTATGCTGAAGCACCTGCAGTCCATGGATGCTTCCAGGAGCTTCTCTGAGTTTCGCCAAGAGGCCAGCATGCTACACACTCTGCAGCACCCTTGCATCGTGGCCCTGGTGGGCATCAGCATCCACCCACTCTGCTTCGCCTTGGAGCTGGCGCCACTCGGCAGCCTCAACACAGTGCTGGAGGAGCACAGGAAAGGTGGGACCAATTTATCATTACTCAGACCCAAGCGGTTACAGAACCGTTTATTTTATGATTTTGGTGCCACTTCTCCTCTGAGCCTGTTTGAAAAATTGGTATGGTCCCAACTCTGACACATGCATTATAGCCCACCCAACATTTCAATCTCATAATCAGGGGCTGAATATTAATCGTTTAAACTTAGTTTTGTCAGCAATGTATAGGGACAGAGAGTCATGATGTAATGTACCAGAAGGTTCCAAAAGGGGAGAAAAAAGCATCCCAGCTAAAGTGAGCATGAGAAAAGGAAGCATGGAATGCAATGACCATCTGCATTTTCTCAAGGAAATGCATACTAGTTTCCCTCTAAAACTGTATAGAAATCACTGATATTTAAATAGAATGCGTAGAAGAGTGACAATAATAACTATGACCTTCTAATACTAGGTTAAAAAACAAGTCGAGCACAATATTTTTCATATTTTTGAGCATGTTAGAATGTCTATCCAGGAATTGCTGGATGTTTCACTAGGGTATTATTAATTATAGTTATAAAAATATGCCCAAAAAAGGCCAACAAACATGCTTTATTTTTCACCACATATTGCGACTGAACAGTGGTCCCACTGAGATCATCTCATAGAAGAGCCTTCTGACATTGTTGTTGATCTTGTCTGTAATGGTCATCGTTTTGTGCCCATTATCTGTTATTACTGTGGTTTTGTGACCATTCTGTGTTGGCTGGGTCTCCACAGGCTCTCAGTTCTTGCCGCTTGGACACATGCTGACCTTCAAAGCAGCCTATCAGATAGCAGTTGGATTGGCTTACCTGCACAGAAAGAACATCATCTTCTGCGATCTGAAGTCCGACAACATCCTGGTGTGGTCCCTGGAGGTGGAAGACTCGGTCAACATCAAGCTCTCCGACTATGGCATCTCGCGCCAGTCTTTCCACGAAGGAGCTCTGGGAGTGGAGGGAACGCCGGGATATCAGGCCCCTGAGATCCGCCCCGGCATCGTCTATGATGAGAAGGTACTTACATACATCATTTTGGTTCTGCATCTGTTTGGGCAAAATCATGGATGGCCATGAAATCGTACTGGCTATAGATTCATCTTTTAATGCAGCGGTCCGCACAATAATTTAACAACTCCCATCCTAATCTGATGAGCAAGGAGCTTTTTACCACTATTGGATGAACTTAATAGCCTGTTATCTGCTAACATAGCATTTTGGATGATTGCAGTACCTTGACATTTTTCCAGACATTTCCGTTCATAATGATAAATAATGCTTTATAGGCTCGCATTACTAATGATTATAAGTCCATATTGTTTATACCCTTTTTTTCATTTACAATTTTTTACCTGGTGCCTAGAAAAAAATAATAAAGCCTCTTCACTGTGGCTGGCCTGAAGGCATGCTCTTTTTACAGATCCAAACTATTGCTTAAAGCTATTATAACTAATTATTTTAAATTTTCAATTGTATTTTCAAAAGTAATATTTTATAATGAATAATAGGTGTCTCAGTTATTACATATATAATTACTTAAAGTTATTTTTCACTGTGATGGCTATGTGGGTTGCAAATAGATGACAAATTTCGAAAGCAGAAAGTGTTTATTGAGGTGGACCTAATGAAAACAACCAAAGTTATGACCTCTGATGTTGCGTTATTACACACTTATATGGCACCTATGAGTAATGTGTGTTTCTGTCCAGCCATTTCTATCATTAGTTCGGAGCTATTTTGTATCGGCAGCTTGGAAGCTACTATTTAGGAGAATAATAACGATCAAATTTGGTAAACAAAGTCATTCAGTGTAGTTTGATGTGTAATGGTACATTGCCAGACAGTTAACAGTGGCCACTGAGCCTTTAAAAAGCAAAACTTGCTGAAACTACACACTGTACAGTTAAAAACAAAGATCCACAACATGAGCCCCGTCACCTCACAACAAGAAGGACCTGGGTTTGTTTCCCAGCTTGGGCAGCCAAGCGTCCTTTCTGTGTGAAGTGTGAATGTTCTCCACGTGTCTGTGTGTGTTTCTGCCAGGAGCTCTGGTTTTCTTCCGTAGTCCGAAAAGATGCACATCTAGTGGATTGGAAATTCTGAATTCCCTTTAGGGAGGGAGGGAGGGAGGGAGGGGTGTGTGTGTTGGGATCGGCTCCAGCACCCCCACCACCCTCGTTTAGTGTAAGCAGCTCATGTGTTTATTCCCTGCTGTGCTTCATACAGCAAAATCTGGTAGCTGGTGTAGGTTACTCTAGAATTAAATGTGCAGTCAAGTCAAGTTTATTTATGTAGCCTATTCTCATACACAAAGGTCTTTCAATGTGCTTTACAGGAACAGAATACAATATTTAGCATAATAATAGTAGGAAGTAAAAAATAAAAGAATACATAGAAAATCAATAAATGAAGATTAAAGTGGGTAGAAGTGCAGATATTTAAAAGAAGGCAGAGGAGAATAATGCTGTTTTTAGTTGGTGCAGATCTGATATTGATGGGCAATTGGATCCAGCAGTGGCCAGCATGGTGGAAAAACACAGTTTCACTATGTTTACTTTCAGCTCTTTTCACCACTAGCTGACCAGCTTCTGCAGGTTTAAGAGACCTACTAGGATTGCACGGAGCCTTGCCATGTATTTCAAAAATCTACGACTATGAATAAGAAGCCAGCTCCAGGCTCACTCAAGCTACTTACAGTATGCTGGTTTTCATTATGTGGTTGGTGAACGCTGATGCAGACCACTTCAACTAAGTGATGTAGACGGGCCCGTCACCTTACAGCCTAATACTAATGACAAACAACAGCTATACATATCAGTCCCATATCAATCCCACTCCAGGCCTATTCCTTTTGTACTCTAATCAAAGAGCTGGGCAGATGAGAGCTGCAATACTTCCTCTGCAATCACTCCAAGTGGCCTGACTCATGTGGCCCAGGATTGCACATCAGTATGAAACAGTAGCTGATCTCATTTGGCTCTTTTCCACTGGCACAAGTAACCGCACCGTACCACCAAGAAGTGCTATTCCATTACAACTAAATCCGAACCCAAGCCGTACCTGAGCTGCCTGATAGCAGGGCCCCTGCTTTGTGATTGGTCAAAATGTTGTCATGACAACAGATGTGGAAACAGACTTGGAAAGGGACCATCGCTAACAAGTTTTCATCACTCGACCAAAACAGGTTGAGGGGAAAAAAAAGACTCAAAACAAGACTGTGAAAAAAATGATAAAAGGCCACAATAACAAAAGCAGCCCTGACAGAAAAACTTTCTGCTGGTTCGACTCCATGGACACGGTTCTGGGACGATGACCGGCCATAAACTGTGGGGAGAGAATTGAATCAGAAACACTGTTAAAAGGTTGAGGTACTGCTTCTTTCCTTGCTGCACTATGGTTTGGGTACAGCATGGTTCCTGTATGCCTATGGAAAAGTGCCCATTATGTTCACCACATTCTCTGACTGAACCGCGTCTCCACCCGTGCTCCAACCAGCGGTCCAGACCTACTGACCTCATCACAGAAAGACTGAGATGGTCTTTCTCTTTCTGTATTTTTTGTACTGTGTGTAATTGCAGTAGACAAAGTTACAGGCTTTAGAGTTCACTTGAAGGCCCAGTCATTTTTTTGCTTGCCTTTTAATAACCAGACCATGTTTCTGTTTATAGCAACATTGCTCTATGAGGGAAACAGTGACCGGAAATCAGCCAGGTTAACATCACTGTAGTCACTTCAGTGAGATGGGATGATGTCATTGATGTGAGGCCATCATGATATTTGTGTTTAGGTTTTCGCGATGTGTTTGTGTAGTTTCCAGTTTTCAACTCCTACCATCCTGTTCCTGTAATCGTGACTGTGAAGAGCAGACTTCATGCTTGCACGCTCCGTTTCCTCTGGCCCTCCTTCTTAAGTGTATACACTTAGGCATCTATTCCTGTAATACAGTGGGTGTGTGTGTTCTTGCATGTGAGTAACAGGGTTGAAAACTACTACTGTTACTTTTCACATGTCCCTTTTATTCTTGTGGTGCTGTGTATCAGGGTGTTAAAATCATGCATCAGCTTATAGTGTCGTTCAGTGTTGATTTTAAATTGGAATCAATTGTGATTGATTATAAGTTTGCCTTGTCAAAGTCAAAATGAACTTTGTCATCTCATCTAAATACACGTATACAGTGAGATGAGACGGCATGGTTCCAGATTTTACTGAGTACAAAGGGACACTTAGAGTACATATATATAAATAAACCAACTAACTCAAACAAATGGCAGTAATTACCTTTGACACACTTCTGGTAGTGTTTTGCCATCCAACTGGTCACAAGAGGATGGTGTTGATTACAGCAGTGTTTTCCTCATAAAATAAGATTTGATCACCTAATCAGTTTTCAGGTTTGCTTGTGTAGGAATTTAACAGACTGGCATGGAATGGTTACAGAGATACTCACAGAGTTGCTGATTTGAAAATAAATTGCTGTGGTCTCTTTTTTTCCAGAGCTGTATACGCTGCCCTCACACTCCAAACATTGGTGTTTCATATAATTGGAGGAATCTTTGCTAGTGGGTGAAGCTGAACGTGATTAAATTGGGAAGGAAACTGAAAAAAATGCCAAATATACTATGTTGTTGTTGTTTTTTTAATAGTCGTATTTTGGGACCAAATAAAACGTCTGCCTATTTTCCAAACATTTTATAAAGAATCCAGTCACTCTTCATTTTAATGATTGAAAGTAGATCTACAGATATTTTAATTAAGAAACCATGTGATGAAATTTACTACTTAAACTTAACAGTAGTAGGTTTAGGATTATATGGTTTTATATGATTAGGGTTGGAATTTAATTTTGGGTTTAGATATAGGATTGGGGTAAGATTTATATTTTGTGTTTAGGATTAGCGTTAGATTTAAGTTTTGTGTATAGGTTTAGTATTAGGGTTAGGCTTAAGTTTTGGGTTTAGGTTTAGGATCAGGGTTAGATTTAAGTTTTGGGTTAAGGTTTAAAACTAGGGTTAGATTTTAGTTTTGGGTTAAGGTTAGGTTTAGGGTTAGATTTTAGTTTTGGGTTAAGGTTAGGTTTAGGGTTGGATTCATCTTTTGGGTTAAGGTCTAGGACAGGGGTGCCCAAACCTGTCCAGAAAGGGCCGCTGTGGGTGCAGGTTTTCGTTCCAATCAAGCAAGAGGCACACCTGATTCCACCTCTGTAATCAGTTGGTCTTGGTTTTCAGTTACTCAGGTGTGGCTTCTCTTTGGTTGGAACAAAAACCTGCACCCACAGCGGCCCTTTCTGGACAGGTTTGGGCACCCCTGGTCTAGGATAAGGGTTAGATATAAATTTTGGATTAAGTTTTAGGATTAAGCGTAGATTAAAATTTTGGCTTCATGTTTAGGGCTAGATTTAATAGAATCTAACCCTAATGTAAGATTTATTTACATTTATTAGATCTTCAATTTAACATTCGGTAAGATGAGTTGAGCATCTACAGTGGACCGACCATCTAAAGACAGTGTTACCAAGAATCCTAAACTGCTTTGAGGGTGCATATTTACACCCTCTGTGAGTAACACACCAGTGTAAATGGCCACCTTTATGCTCATTACTTCTGTTTTCGTTCTCCTTATTTATTGAAGACCTTTCAAAGCGTGCTCCGTTTCTGTAAGTGAAACAGAGCCCCATGTTTTACTGCTGGATCAGCTTAGCGCTGTGCTGCTGTGAGTCGCCTGCTTTAATGAGTGCAGCTGACGGTGATTATGATCCCGCAGTGTCCCCAGGGGGTCTTCAGAACCAGCAGTTTTTTACAAAGGCTTTAAAGATCCCTCAGCCTGTCAATCCTGCCTAACAGCCCTGGAAGAAAAGTTATAGATCTAGTTAAGCTGCGGTGTCAATAAACCTACCTCATCTCCCAGCTAACCTCTTTTAACTATGCTTTGGCTTAGCTTTCCTCTTGAGCTTCTTCTGCAAAGATGCTGCTCTGTGTGGAATAGCCATTCAGTAATAAGGCCTAATAATAAGGGTTCCTGGTTTAATTAGGAATTGATTTGAGTGTCGAGCAGCGGTTTGGCCATGGCTGTGCTTTTTGTCCTTGTTTATATCACTCACAACTTGTCTTCTCCTTAGTAGGGCATGCATAACACAAACCAAACAGGGTTCCATCGTTCATCACAGAGGCGTAAATGTTTATTTGAAGAGAAGGCAGTGAAAGATTGGATTACGCTAAGCTTAAAGGGCACTTCAAGAAAGCCTGTAAGTGCAAATAAGATCCATGGATTAACTGTGGACTTGCGGTTATCTGCAAAGGTCTTGAGCCACCCCTCATTTCTTTATGTTTTGTTTTGATTCACCTTGTTGATGCAACCTTTTATGCCTGTCAAACTCTCTTATCTTCGGCATATTGAGTAGATTAAATGAAAGAAATTGGAACAAATGTTTTACTGTGACGGACTACAAAGTGCCTAAAGATACAAGGAGCCTAGATAAAGGAGTTCCAACCACTCAGCATTCAGCACCACCAGTATACTGATCACCGCCTGATCATCTGGAATCATCTGCACTTGTTTCTTCACTGGTTCAGGACCTAAGTTAGATGAGCTTTGTTCTGCTTGAATGATTCACACATAGGTCTCTGTGTGTCTTAACAAACAAAAAACATTACTCTGAAAATGGTCAGGTTCAGGGACTGGACTGGAAATTAGAGTCTTTGAAAGTCCTTCAGGAACCCTGGAGAACTGTTTCTCAAGCCTACATTAAAAAATACAAGAAGGTTTGGCTCTTTAGAGGCAAATTATGAAGAGATTAGGGGTGGCTCAAAACTTTTGCACAGTACTTTAGATCATAAAATGGCAACATGAACACACACTAAATTGGAAATAAGCAGGTTGGGAGTGCATCATGAAAACTAAAATCTGTTAAATGATATGAACCTGATATAGCACCCTTAGTAGATGTTTGTGTCACTGTATTTGCAGAAATGCCTGCAGTTCCATAGAATCATGTGTAAAGTCAAGCAATTTTTACATTTTTTGTAAAACTTTGAGCAAACACCCTTCATGCTATAGCTACTATCATATATGCTAATATATGCTAATGAGATCATATATGCTAATACATAGCGAGAATAAAATGGCTACAGAAAGTGAGAGCCTCAGAGCTTTAGTTTCATTAGTAAATTGTGGCAGAACTGAATACAGTCCTAATTTTTCTTCATTCAGATTTCATTCCCAATATTGCGAGAATGTTGAATGTTTTCAGTTTTATTGTGCTGAATATAAAGTGAGCGTATCGATCCGCAAACCCTGAATCATCTATCAAACCGAATTGTGAGTTGACATTTACATTTACAGCAGATGCTCTTATCTAGACGTAGTAGGTAGGAGACTTGGCTCTGGGCTGAGAGGTCATGGGTTCGAATCCTACCTTCAGTATACCAGCATACCACCACTGGGTTCCTGAGCAAGACCCTTAACCCCAAGTTGCTCCAGGGAGACTGTCCCCTGTAGTATTTCAGTCGCACTGTGCTGCCTCCAGTTTGTCTCAGGCATTTCATCAGTGGGTGTTGAGGACCCTCTGGATCAGTCAGTGAGTCAGTGGAGGGGAATGTAGCCTGGTACGAGAGTGGACAAGCCACTGTCGACATCCAGCATATCTCAGATACTTCAACAGTGAACTCGTGGGTCTTTTTCCCTTTTTTGCCAAAACTGTTAATAGGTTAGGTTTAGGTCTAGATTAAATTTTGGGTTAAGGGTCAGTTAAGTGTATGTTTCAATAAATTTTTAGTTTTGTAAAATATAACATATTTTAGATCTTTGCGGTGATCCTGGCCTGAGATTAACCGAAGCAAAGTTGTCAGTCGGCGCATGTATGACGCAACATTGGTGCACCTCAATTTTTAGGCTTTGTATCCACATTAGCAAGTCCGCTAAGGGCATTCACGTGCATTCTTGCGACCACAAGTGAACGAAACACCTGTATCAGTATGAGTCATCGAAAAAGGAGGTGTTATGTCCCATCGGCACTTTATTTGTTGAGGCATAAAAGTAATAAAGTTAATCTAGGTTAAATCTTTTCATAAGTGGACTCTTTTCATAAGTGGACTTTTCATAAGAGAGCTACTCTACCTTTAGCAATGTGTGGAACTCGTGGGTCTTTTTCCCTTTTTTGCCAAAACTTTTTTTTTTTTGCCAGCAGATGTAAATTTTGGATTTAGGTTTAGGATTAGGATTAGATTTAAATTTTAGGTTAAGGTTAAAGTTAGGTTTAGGGTTACGTATAAATTTTGGGTTAAGGTTTGGCATTAGGGGCATTAGGGTTCGATTTAAGTTTTGGATTTAGGTTTAGGGCTAGATTTACATTTTGGGTTTGGGTTTAGAATTAGTTTAAGAAATATGATTTAGGTTATGACTAACTTAATGTTTTATTGAAATTTACTAACATCATTTGTACTTTCAATATCTTCCAGAGCCACAAAAACAAGTGTGTGTAAAACATTATTTCTTGTATGTTTTATAAAACCGCTAAAATAGTCTGTGGTCAAACTGACCCCAAAGAACACCGATGTGTACAGAATGTGTACAGGACACCAAAAATATGTTGCTTTTGTATTTACCCAGTTCATCTTCATTAAATTAGGAAAAGTAATTTAATATGAAGCAAAAAAATGTAATTGTCAAACATAATAGGAGAGTTAAAAATATATATAACAACCAAAAGCAACAACAAATAACACAGCAAATAACAGAAATAATACTGCTAATTATGATGATGATGATGTTGATAATAATAATAATAATAATAATAATAATTATTATTATTATTATTATTATTATTATGTTCTTCTGTAAGTACTTATTCACAGAGCTGACCCTGCTCTGAAACTGCAGTAATACAGAAATGACCTGATCCTTCATATCCAGCTTCGGTTTCATAATAAGCTAGGAATAAACCTGAGGAACGTGTTACAGGAGGTGCTGCTCCAGCTTTCTGTCCTTCTTCCTTTCATCCATTTTCATGCTTGTCAGGTTCTGCCAAGTGAAAGCTGAACATTTAACTGCATTTTCATTTTCATTCACTGACAAACTGCTCAGGTTGTAATCCAACTTGCTGTGCATTTTTCTTTCTCTCTTTCTCTCTTTCTTTTTCTGTCATTTTTCTTTGTCTCTTTTTCTTTCTCCTCTATTTATCTCTCTATTTTCTCTCTTCCTCATTCTATCTCTCCTTTCTCTTTCTCTCTCACTCTTTTCTTTTTCTTTCATGCCTCATCTCTCTTTTTTTCACTCTTATTCTTTCTTTTTTCTCCCCTCTGTCTCACCGTTTTCTGTCTCCTCCGCATTCTGTCACTCCCTCCTTGTCTCCCCTCTTTTTTGCCTCCCTTATCTCTCTTTTTTCACACCAGATCTCTCATTTTCTCTCTCCTTTTCTTTTTCTCTGTCTCTCACGGTCTGATTGTGTTTCTCACTTTTGTGTCCGACCTTCTCTCTCTCTCTCTCTTTCTCTCTCTCTCTCTCTCTCTCTCTCTCTCTTCCTCTCCCAGTCTCTCTTTCTTTCTTCTCCCAGTCTCTCTTTCTTTCTTCTCGTTTAATCACTCTCTCTCTGTGTCTCTCAGGTGGACGTGTTCTCCTATGGGATGGTCCTGTATGAGCTCTTGTCTGGCCGCAGGCCGGCTCTGGGTCATCACCAGCTGCAGATTGCGAAAAAACTATCTAAAGGAGTTCGTCCCACTCTGGGCAGCCCGGAGGAGGTGCAGTTTCACTGTCTGCAGACTCTGATGCAGGAGTGCTGGGACACCAAGCCGGAGAGGGTACACTGCTCCCTGTGCAGGACGTTTACGTGGGGTTGATGTTATTTACCATACCTAAGAGCTATAAATGCCTAGGATTGGGCCAGATGGAAAAGATATTTAAGATATTTTCATGCATCACAATAAGATCCAGGAGTATCACCTTTTTAAAAAATACTATGAATACTTATGATTTCTATGAAGTTTTTTATAAACCACATGACTAAATTAAATTCAACGCTCGCTTAGTCCTTTCAATCCACTATATGCTCAGAAAGCCACATTATAACTTGACAATTTATAACAATTCTGATAAATATTATTATACTGTAGCAAGATGGGCAGATAAATGTTTAGCTGCTCCATAAGATTCTCTCTAATGGCAGACTTAGTAAACTGACGATGCCAAAAAAATCAATTTTACAAATTCCATTGAGTTTCTACTTTGATAGCATATTTAAAAATAGATAAATATGCATCACTGCTGGCTTGGCATATCATTGCAACAGGCCTCATATGTTTAAAACATGAGAACATATAGTATTCTTAATGTACAATATGTATTTATATGCTATAAAACACACTTTTACATTATTCGCATAACACTATACACTATACTTTATCATTATTTAAATGATCTGAGAAGAAAATAATGATATAACAGTAATGATATGTTGGTCATGTGCTTGTGTGTAGCGTCCCCTGGCCATGCCGCCACTATTTACACTACACGTTACTTTACACCGGCAATTCTCAAAGTCCGAACTGCAAGTTATTCTGGACCAAGTCCACACATCGTATTAGGAATGCATTGACACAGTGCAAATAAGTGTTTGTTTCAATAAATTATTAGTTTTGTGAAATATAATATATTTTAGATTTTTATGGTGATCCTGGCCTGAGATTAACTGAAGCAATGCTGTCAGTTGGCGCATGTATGGCGCAATGCTGGCACATTTCAATTCACAGGCTTCGCATCTGCATTAGCAAGTCCACTAAGGCTTACAGGCATTTACATGCAGTCCTGTGAGCACGAGTACGTGAAATACCTGCGTCATTATAAGTGTCATCGGAGACAGAGGTGTTATGTCCCATTGCCACTATTTGTTGAGGCATAAAAGTAATTAAGTTAATCAAGGCTATTGTTAAATCTTTTCATAAAACTGCAGTGCATATTAGACTTTTACTGTCAAAAGTGAGAGTGGATTAGGTTCACAAGCAAACAATTATAGGCAAACAGCACCGTTTCTTTTGGTTGTATGTTGTAAGCAAATTTAATAAAAGGGATTTGCTTATCACCTGTCATCCTAGACCTTTAACCTTATCTAGAAATTAGATTTGGACCTTTAAAGTTTGAGAACCCCTGCTTTACACTACTTTTGCAATGTTTAAATGCTTTAAGAGGAAAATAAATGAAATGACTGTAATATGTTGGCCGTTTGTTTGTGTGCAGCGTCCCCTAGCCGTGCCGCTCCTGAGGCAGATGCAGGACCCCTCTTTCCCTTGCCTGAGGTACCTACTACCCTGCCAGCAGCACAGCCAGCTTTTCCTCTCTCCCCTGCAGGGCAGCAGTGCTGTCTTCTGGGATGGAGACAAGGATGACAGGTGTGTGAGGGCAAGTGGCTGTGAAGGTGTTTTAGTTTGTGTGCTCCTTGTACTTTCACCCTAGAAGTTTATATTTGCTGTTTTGTGCAGTGGTTTGTGAAATTATCCTAAAGCTGAGTCATCTTTTCTGTGGTTAAACAGCAGTTAACCCTTAGAGCATAAGCAGCACAACAAATTGTAAATCTTCGTGATACGTCATACACCAATTGAAGCTTGAGTTCTCAGATGTCATTGTGTTCCTATGTCTCGTACAATTGTGTATTGTGATTTTTAAAACATGTATTAATAATAACAACTACTGGGGTTTTAAAAATCGCACGTAAATGCCCATAAAGAACAAAAATGCCCAAATTTCCTTTATTTTAGGTCTTTGAAACGAACAGAAAAAACAGCAGATATTTGAACTCAGGAGAACTTTCAGAATAGTCTCCACCCACAAGTGGGTGGGGTTAACCCACATAGGGAGGGGGTCTGGAGAGCAGCCAAGCGGCAGCACGCCGAGAGAATAAGCAGCAAACGGCGAGCGTGTAGGAGAGTAAACGCCGTTTTAATTTTGTTTTTACTTGTTGGAATCAGATTTTAGTAATACACATTCGAAAGGGTTAATTATACTCAAACATGCCTACATTTTACTTGCTTGCTATTCTCATCACCTCTAGGAAGCATTTTGATCCCACCCGGTGATTTTGACTGCACCGAAAATGACCATTTAGATGTTTGCTATAAACATACACACACATAAAATATTCCCAGACAAGCGTTTAGTAAAACAAGGCTCTTTTTTTCGGTCTTGTTTGCTCGACTCGCCTTCTTTCTTGTTTACCAGCAACCGTTTGTGCTTCCTTTCCTCCTCCACCTTCATAGTAAACACCCTTCAGTCAGAATGCTGAGCAGGTTTGGGCCTCTTTCTCGTTATCTCCTGTTGCCACTTTTAAACTGTACACTCCCTGAAACAAACACCCTCATTAACCCGTTTAAATGGGAATAAATTAGGACATGAACCACACTTGCCCTTGGAAGGCTGTTTAATTACATTTCATGAGGGGGTGTGGAATAAAAAAAGCAATTACAATAGTTTAATATTCATGAGCATGTACATGAACTCATTGTTATGCGTGAGATGAATGGTAGTGGCCGGAAGCACATCGCGGGAGATGGCTTCCAGGTGAAATGAGAAACGGCTGCTCTGTTTGCGTTTCCGAGCCGCCCACTTAAGGGTTTCTCCCAGAACATTTCGGCACCATCCGAATGTCCCTGCTTTTATCTCGCAGCCCAGGTGTTGGCAATTACCGCTATTGCCATGTCACCATGCCAGGCGGAGCTGCCTTAGACGCAGTGGAGGTTGCTGTAATTCGCAGTCAGAGCCTGGGAACTGAGGCGAGAGAATGAGGGCTTTGTCTTGCTTTAGCACAGAGAGCGAGAGAGAGTCCCAGTTTACATCCCTCTACCTTCTGCTCAGCCATGTGCCCTACACTTCTCCTCTACAGCCGACGTAAAGATTCCATAGTTTTATTGACGTCAGAGGAAATCCCTCTGATGAAGAAGCAATTGCACATCTTTAACCCTTAGAACTCTTAGAATGTATTAGTAAAATCTGATTACAACAAATAAAAACGGTCTAAAACTGTCCAAAACTGGCGTTTGTTGTCCCACACACTCACGATTTGCTAGGATTTTGCTTGATGTGCCACTGCTCAGCCACTCTCCGGACCCCTTTAGGAACATTTGCATGTAACATAATTTTTAAAATCACAGTAGCAGTTATTATTGTTATTACAAGGTTTTTCACAAAACTGATGCTCTAGAGCCCCTGTATTTGTCTGCTTTGGGATTTGGAGAGTTGAACTCTTTTTTATGTTATTTTCCTTTTGTATGTTCTTTTTCTGTTTACAACCTCTTTCCTGAGGTTGCATGAATGACTTGTTGTATATTTGTTGAATTTAAGATTAGCGTGAAGCCATAGTCTATTAACCCTATAAAATCAGTCCGCAAATTTGTTACTATTATTAACAAATAGTCCCCAAATGTTTTCCATAAATACATCCCAGTACTTCCCTCATCAAACTCGAACCACATCCACCAGTTCATGAAGATGGTGCAGACTTGTGGATTTAGTTTAGGGCACAGTAAGACTTTGTGTAAGCTATAAAAATGAACAAAACTTCACCGTGTAACGGAACACTGGCATTTTAGACATTATTAACAGTGAAGAGTAATTTTTTGCTGTAAAAATTACAACTATTTGAGTCTGTTTAATTTTTCACCCTATAAAATCATATCAGCTCATTTATTATCAGAGAATTTAGCCCCCTAAAATCTGTATTAGTATCAGTTAAATGGCAATCAGACCCTTTCCAGACATTTCTAGACACAGTACAAAAAAATCTTTAACCACCCCTCATTTCTTTATACTTTGCTTTGAATCACCTTGTTGGTGCAAAAATACACCCATTAAACAGTCTTCTCTTTGGCATACTGAGTAGATCAAAGTAAAGAAATGGGAACAAATGTTTTAGTGCAACAGACTGCAAAGTGCCTAAAGATACAAGGAGCCTAGATAAAGGAGTTCCAACCACTCAGCATTCAGCACCACCAGTATACTGATCACCGCCTGATCATCTGGAATCATCTGCTCCTGTTTCCTCTCCGGTTCAGGCCTTAAGTTAGATTATGCTTTGTTCCACTTGAATGATTCATACGTAGGTCACTGTGTGTCTTAACAAACAAAAAACATTGCTCCGAAACTGTTCCTCAAGACTACATTAAAATACAAGAAAGTCTGGATCTTTGGAAGCAAAATATGAACAAATTATAGATAGCTTAAGACCTTTGCATGATACTGTACCTCTTTTGGAGAATGTATACAGGGAGGGCAAGTGAAAGAACCCAGTGAAGAATAATAAAAGCCCCCTTTATAGAACTGACAGAGACTGTAGAGAGTGGGGCTGCCTGAAACCTTTGAGAAAGAGTTCGGTGCCAATTAGATTATGCAAATACAGGAAAAAATGATCTATTATTGTCACATTGATGTAGTTTTAATAAAGTAATTGGATTAAAAAATTCAGCAATAAAATAATGAACAATAGAGACTCGGTAGTGCAGGAACCGTTTCATCCCACACAGACTGATCTGCATTAATGACTTCAGAGCCGAAGTCATGAATCACGATTTCGTAAATGAATTAATGAATTGCATAAATCAACAAAATGTATTTGCCCTTTCCTCCAGTGGAGAAACAAATAATCATGATTGCTCATAACAGGATCATCGATGATAAACGTTCAAATAGCAAACAAGTCATAAATCAGCTGCTTGCATTCAAGCCTATTAGCCCCCCATTTTCCAGAGAACCCAGAAGCTACAGTTTCCTGACATTTACTTTATATGAGACATTACATCTGATAGCAAATGTAACATTTTAGGTTATGTTTTTTGTTTAATTTGTTATTTAACTAATAGCCATAAAAATCATGTCAGCAACCAACTAATTAAAAATAAAATAATAGCTAATTAATGCTAAAAACAATTTAACACACACCTATTTAGTGTGGGCCCCACGGTGGTGCAGTGGGTAGCACAGTCGCCTCACACCTTCAGGGTTGAGGGTTCGAATCCAGGTCCTGGGCTTGTGTGTGTGGAATTTGTATGTTCTCCCCATGGTGGTGTGAATTTCCTCAGGGCTCTCCAGTTTCCCTCATAGTCCAAAGACATGCATGTCAGGCGAATTAGTGATTCTAAATTGACTGTAGTTTTGAGTGTGTGAGTGACTGGTGTGTCTTCCCTCCCCAGATTGATTCCCTGCCTCAATGAATGAATGAATTTTAGTGTTAATTAGCACATATGGTGTATATGTGTATGGTGTAAATGTCTGTCTATTTGAATTAAAGTCTTTTTTTTTTTTTTTTAATTCTGTACACGGTACTTGTAAAACTTTTTTTCAACTATTCCTCATAAACTTTCCCCACTGCAATAGTTGAGGCCATATAAACTTGGTGAAGAAATCTGTGTCTGTGTGTGTTTGTGTGTGTAACAGGAACTACACAGTGGTTAATGTTGCCAAAGGCCAGGTGGAGGTGAATCGAATGCCGTGCCCGGGAACGCGGCTCAGCTGCCAGCTGAAAACGGACAACACCCTGTGGACCGCCACTGAGGTGGGCATCTGGGAAATGTATTGTGTCTGAGTGTCCCTCGCAGAACCCTCTCCATCAGTATATCGCAGCAAGTTGCCATGGAAACGCCACTGAAGAGTATATGCTGAGACGTGGCTTGGTTTGCATTTTTTTTCATAGAGTGCATTCGTATTCCCTGTGACTTTACCAATATTAGACAACAGCAGACAGACTTTATGTTCCTAGATACAAAATACCATTGTTTGGAGAAGGGTTAGGTGTGACATTTTTAGTAGGCTTTTTTTTTTTTTAGATTTCTCTGCCTCTATGCCATCATTCAAGCTTCTTAGTAGACGCTTAGATTTCAAGGCCACGTGGGTTAGTGTTCTGTTGTACGCAGCCCTTTTATGTTCTTCCCTCAGCCTTGACATGTGTGCAGCTTGGTGCTCCGCAGGGGAGCCTGCAGACTGAATGGAGATTCTATCTTGATCTTGATAGCTTGACAATTGTTTGTTTTTCTTCTGGCCGTCCTCAGGAGCAGGAGGTCCTTATCTACAGCCTGAAAGAGATGTGTCCCCTGAGCCACCCGCAGAAGCTGTTCTCTTGTCCGGCTGTGGTCACCTGCCTCATGCTGCTGCCAGCCAGGACAGAGGTCAGTGAGAAAGCCTGTCCATTCATTCACTTCATTCACTGCTGTTCAAACCCTTTTCTTTGCCCTGAAGTTAGAAAAAGGATTCATATTTTGTTCATGACAGGGCATTTTGTTTGTGATATCCCATACTCTTATTCGAGGTTCCAGTAGATCCTTGAAAAAGGGATTCGTTTTTCAGTTAGGGAATCAGCCTAACGCCTTCTACAGATTTCAGCAATCTTAAGATCATTACAAATTATACTGGATCTAATAAACTTGGATAGGTTATGTGCTTAGATGTACAATGGTGTGTGTGAAGGTGTGTAGATGTATGATGGTGGTGTGAAGGTGTGTAGATGTATGATGGTGTGTGTGAAGGTGTGTAGATGTGTGATGGTGTGTGTGAAGGTGTGTAGATGTGTGATGGTGTGTGTGAAGGTGTGTAGATGTGTGATGGTGTGTGTGATGGTGTGTAGATTTATGATGGGGTGTGTGAACGTGTGTAGATGTATGATGGTGTGTATGAAGCCTGCGATGGTGCTGCATTAATAAAACAAGATGACTTGTGCTCTGGCAATCATGTTTTTAATGTGTGTGGAGAAAAATCCAAAGAAGAAAAATCCCAGTGTCCTGTGTACCGGTGTTCCTTTGCTGTTTGGATTAATACGTCATTCCATGCTGCGTTTTAATTGGCGGGTCAGTAGATGTAGCTTGTAGCTGCACACACACTGTGAGATGATTGTCCTAACATTGTCAGAAAATCTTTGGTGACTGTGAATACAGCTGTCTTTGAACCTCCATCATAGTTCATGTTTCAAACTGTATTTAAAAAGCAGAATTTTATTTGAAAAACTGTGTAGCCACAATTGTAATGCTAATAGCAGCAAGCGAGACTAGTAAGTTGTACCAGACTGAAAAAAACTGCTTAGCTAAATCAGCACAGAAGAAATCACAAGTAAGGATGTAGTAAGCCATAAGTAATCTTGAACTTGAGCACTTTTTTCCATTTCTGTAGATAACATTATGTTAGAAGCCAGATATGCAGGTCTGTTTGAGATTAACATCTCACAACCTCTGCACAGTTTTAGGCCAATAAATGATAGGATTGTAGGTTGCTGCATTGTACAATACTCACCAACAACTATACAGTTGCGTGCAAAGGTTTTGGCACCCCTGTTCACTTATATTTTGTTGATTTCCCAAGGTAAATAAGTATGCCTCCTCTACAGAGAACAAACATATTTTAAGGCACAATTACTGTGTATTTGCTGAATTTAACATAATGGAAAAAAAGATATGTAATTTAATGGCTGTTTTTCCCAATATGTTATACTCTACAAAGTAGAAGAAATTATGCACTAACATTTGAAGGAAAATGTAATATTTAATTATGTGCCTTGTGGGACAACATGATTAAAATTAAATTAAAATTAAAACTTTTGCATTTACACTTCTGCATACGACTGTAAGATTCTGTTAGCTACATTAACCTCATAGCTGTAGTGCAGCTTAACATGTTTTGGCTGATTAGCACATCTGGGGTACAGGAGGGACAGTGTGTAAATTGGATTTGTCCCCAGACTAGCACTTTAAAGTCAAAGTGCCTCCAAAATCAGGTGTAATTCTGGCAATTCTGGCTTATTATTGAAATGTTTCAATGTATACGGTGCACCGTCTGCATGTGCAGCTGCACCTGCAAGGCTCAGTATTTACATACTGCTTAGTGCTGGTTGCATAAACATCACCTGTGGTGCCATCAGCTTTATTGCAGCCACTAAAACGAAGAATTGTCCACCAGCCACTTCACATCGGGCCCGCTTCGCTCAAGCACTGTGGAAGAAAAAGGGCCTTTATGATTCCATGACAGAGCCCTTTTCCCACCTTTCTCCCCTCCTCCTGTTTGAAGTGCCCTGAGTCCAGGTGCAGAAGGCCCTCACTTCCGACAACAATGACAGAGCTGCTCCCCATTGCTCTCCAAACACACACTTAGACTCCCCCTACGTTCTTTGATGTGGCCTCCACCCGCGACTTTGAAGCAGTCAGCGAGAGGAAGAGAATGGATACGGCTCTTGTAGCGCTTAAAGAATAACTTCCACACCAAAGATAATGGGCAAAATACTTGTTTGGAGAGGGTGGTCTTGATGTGAAGTGTCCAGCTGTGGTCCTGAAAGGCCAGAGTGCAGCACAGTTTGGTGTTTTTCCAGCTCAAATGCCTGATTTTCCTCAGCAGTGCCCAAATGTTTGATGATGCATTGCTCTGAAGGTGGTAATTTAACTGCATAGATGTTGGAATGTTATAATGTCAGTAATAATCAGCTATTGTAGTGGGTTTTCGTTTATTTTTACTGTAATAAAATGTATATGGGTCTTAACAGGGGGATTCCTCTGATCCTACTGCATTTCTGTATAATTAAAAAGTTCAAATGTAAACAAAGTTCTTCACAGTGGGTTTACTGTGAAATGCTCCATTCTAGACAAACATATTAAGTCAAAATTGTTCACAATGATAATGAATGGAACCAGACATCTGAAGAGTTTAATGTCTCTAAATGCGCTACCTGTTGCTCATGATCAAGTTTAGGGAGAAAGTTGTGTCCTAAATGAAAAAAAAAAGATTTGAATCTATTCATGGTGCAAGGATATGAGCGGAGTATTTTGAGGCTAAATAGTCCCCAAAGAAAAGTTTTTCTGCTCTTTCACCATTATCAACACTCTAGACGACAAGTTTAAGTTCACTGGTGAGTTTAGACGGTAAAAAAATATGTGTTGTAGACGTGACACCACCACTGTGAAGAGTCAGCGAGTTTCTCTCCAGTGAGCCATTACAGGTCTAACCACTTTGACTGACTCAGTCACTGAATTATGCAGAAATTTCAAAAAATCTGTGGAATTCCAATCCCTTTAAACTGTCAGACACTTTCAACAAAATGCAGACGGTATTTTTTGACACGCCAGACCTAAACTCACCCAATACATTTCATAAATATCTCCTTGAATCCCTCAGGTGGGTCGCTCAGCAGTTTGGGTCCTAAATCTAATTCTGTCTCCACAGTCACTTCCGCGGGTTTTCGCTGGGATGGCAGACGGCCTGGTGGCCGTTTACGCTCTGGTAGAGGACATGCCTGTGGAAGGAGAGACCTACATCTGCTCACATACTCTAAACAAGTCCATGTTCGGGATGGAGGACTTAGATCCGCGACAAAGACCGTATCCTGTTCGCAGCATCGTACCCGTCCGCACCGGCTCTGAAGTATGGTACACCAATGGCCCAGGCGTGCTTGTGATTGACAGCCATTCCTTGCAGCCCATTCGCCGCCTGGACCCCTATCTCCCACCCTCCTGTGTGGTCTCCATGGCATCCGCCTCCAGTGTCCACGGTGATGAGGCCGTCTGGTGCCTGGATGATCACACCAACACCTTGCTGATGTACCACGCTGCTAGCTACCAGCTCTGTGCCACCTACAACTGTGGGGACTTGCACCCACTACGGGACGTTTTCCCAATCCAGGTTCCATCCAGGGTCTCCACAGGGGTCAATTCAGATGCTGACAAGCCACCAGAAGAAGAGGAACTGGTCCCACCTAATCCAGGAGCTGAGGCAACAGTGACCATTATCTACAGCGAAGAAGCTGGCACCCAGATCCTCAGGCAGCAGGACTCTCTTGACTATTGCTCCATCAGTTCCTCAGGTTTCAGCTCAGAGCAGCTGGACCAGCTGGCCCTGAGCCACCTTGATGCCTCCAGCTCAGGAGCACTCAGCTCCCTGGCGAGCTCCAGCAGCATGCCCTTCTCCACAGACTGTGAGGATGCAGATAGGGCTCAGGATGAACAGGTTTCATCAGAGACTTCACCTCCAGCGACCACAGAGCCAACTCCACAGAGCCACACTCTACCCTGCCTCCAGGCCCTTAATGTGGTACCAGTCAAAGGTACCATATGGGTTCCCAGGTACCAGCCGCATGTCTCATACTAACTGTCCAAAAGTACAATGCAAATAATGATTTCTGCATCAATTAAAATGTCTATGATTTGTAGGAGGTGTATCTGAAATTTCTTATTGTGGTCATAAGTCAAGTCAAGTTTATTTATATAGCCCATTATCATACACAAAGGTCATTCAATGTGCTTTACAAGATTAAAATTAAAATATTAATAAATCAGGAATCATAAAAAACAGTAGGAAGTAAAAAATAAAAGAATGCTCCGAAAATCAATAGATGAAGATTTCTGCTTAATATGTTCTCTGACACTGAAACATGTTTCAGAAATATATTTAACAGAAAATTACACCCAAGCCTTTTCAGCTAAATGTAATGTCATATGTTGAGGTATTATATGTCCACTCCCTCAGCTTCCATTCTTTTCAGGAGACTCATTTTAAGAGTTCTGCTTCTTGTAAATGCTACGAAAGTTCAGCCGGCTGCTTTTTCTGCTTCCCACCATCAACACTATTACAGTCCTCAGCCCATAAAACCTGCCGCCTCATCTCAGACGTCAAGTTTGGGTGTTCTTCTTTTCTATCTGTTTCCTTTTCTCAGTTCTCCACTGTATCTCAGACCCTCAGTGTTGAGTGGTTTTCTCACATTTATAGACAGAAACACTGGCAGAGCTGAAGAGTGGTGCTTAATTGGAGAGTAGAGCCTAATTTCTTTTGTTGGAAGGACACAGCAGTAGCTGGGTGGGTTTAGGACTAAAGGAGGCTGGAGGAGTTAAAGAGACTAAGAATGTACAAATTGATCAATGATCAATTCTCTCTCCACAAAATACATTTATACATACAACATCAGATTAAACATTCCCTCTTCTACTGACAAACACTAATGTGTGGACTGAAAGTTCAGAACTTCCAACACTGTTTCTTCGTCGGTTTCAAAAAGCTTCTCATTACAGTGAATAATGCTGAATATAAAACTTAAACACATTTTAACTACAAAAATTGCACCCTCTATAGGTTAATTGTTAAACAGGTATTACTCAGCTGTCAGAAATGGAAAATAATTTTTTTTTTTTAAATGGGTGAAACGGGTTATTCTCAGATTTATTCTCAGGTTAGATGGAGGAGGAAACGTTCTCTGTTCTGTTGGAACATTTGTGAATCCTTTTACAATGCACCTCATTCATCTAAATGGTTATTTGCAGGGATTAACCGAAAGTATTGTTTTGGGACTAGAACTGAGACTGAGGGCTTTTCCGCGCTTGTATAAAACCACTTCAGTGGAAGTGTTTAAGGAAATATACTCTACCGGTCAAAAGTTTTAGAACACCCCAGTGTTTCAAGCTTTTTTTTATTGAAATTCAAACAGTTCAAGTCCAATGAATGGCATGAAATTGTAAAAAGGAGAGTGCTGAACTGTGAGAGGTTTAAAAATGGTAAGGTTACCCAGAAGTGGGAAATAATTCTGTAGCACCATGCAGTACCTCTGGTATGTGCTGAGTTGGTCGGGTTCGTCTTACAGCAAGATAGTGACCCAGAACTACCTTAGAAAAAAGAACAAGATGGTAACCTGGAAAACATGGAGTGGCCAGAAGTCTCCAGACTTAACCCCACCCAGCTGGTTTAGGATGAACTGGACAGAAGAGTGAAAGCAAAGCAACCTGTAAGTGCCGCACACTTATGGGAACTTCTGCAACATAGTTGGGAAGAACCTTCTGCCGAATGAACAATGAGACATTGAACCGCTTGAATTTAAATACAAAACAACAGAAAAATTCGGGTGTTCTTTTGACCGGTAGTGTTTTTTTTTTCTGTAACTGCAGATGTTTTGAAAGAAAACAGATTCAAAAAACGATCAAATTACTATGGTTATCCACTCTGAAAATGAAATATGATATATACAGAACTGTGCAAAAGGCTTAGGCATCTGAGAAAATTATACTTAAAAGCTGTTTACCCCTGGGCGGTAGTATTAAGTTAGTGCTAAAACACTAATATTACAATATATACAAATAACATTAATACAGTAAATAGTGTTTATTTTGTACAGCAAAGTTCTCACTTAACCATTTCCAGACGTCCTTCCTAATGGAAGCCCAGAACTACTTGTTGCTCAGTCAAATACCTGGGTTGGTTCCTTTTTACTTTGGTAGATTAAATTAGGCATGTAACTTATGGAATTTTATAAGTCCACACAATGACTGAAGACATAGAGCAGAAATTTTGAACCAAACCTGTTTTAATGATTTCTTGTTTGTTTGCATTTATTCTAAAGTTCATTTATGTGTTTGCTAGCAGAAAGAAACCCACTGCCTAAGACTTTTTTTAAGTACTGCGTTACAAAATGGAACTAGAATATTTGTGATTATATATGTGATCAGAAGGTAACTGGTGATGTTTAAAAGATATAACTGGGTATATTGCAGGCGTGGAGGGGATATAATGGTGATTGAGGTGCAGGAACAGTCTGGGTTGCTGAGAGGACGGGTGATTGCTGTACTGTCCGTTCCAGGAGCTCAACAGTACGGGTGAGTGTTAAACCCATCCCACACACAGATACTCTAAATGTAGCTTTTTCACTGGGACAAGGAACCATGCAGTTCCGCCAACAAATGTTTTTCTATTACAAATAAAGTGACTCGTACCCAAGCTGTACCCATGCTGCTCAATGGCAGGGCCAAAAGTGGGCTGCAGCTGAGCTGACTGTCTCAAAGCTTTTTGGTAGATCAAAATGTTTTCATGACAACAGACGGACTTGGAAAGAGCCCATTGTTTTTTTTTTGGGGGGGGGGGCATTTTTTGTTTGTTTGGTTTTTTTTTTATTGTCCCATTAAAAACAACAATGGAGAGACATACTAACAACTGGGTAGCTGATGAAGTACAAGCACTACTGTCTATTTGAGCTGAAGATAAATTTCAGTGGGAGTTTTAACGCTCTGAGAAACGTGAAGGTGTATTAGGACATCTCTAGCAAGTTATCTGGGTTAGGTTTTCATCACACAGCTAAACAGTGCTGAGAAAAACAATTAAAAACTCAAACAGGACTAAAAAAAATAAGACCACAATAACAAAAGTGGCTCTGACAGAAAAAACTTTCGGCTGGTACAACTCCATGGGTGGAGTTTTGAGACAACGACCGACCATAAGCTTTGGGGAGAGAGTTGTGCAGTTGACGCAGTGGTGCTGAATGCTGAGTGGTTGGAACTCCTTTATCTAGGCTCCTTGTATCTTTAGACACTTTGCAGCCTGTCACAGTAAAACATCTGTTCCCATTTCTTTCATTTAATCTATTCAATATGCCAAAGATAAGACAGTTTGACAGACATCAAACAGTACTTTTGCACCAGCAAGGTGATTTGTATAAAGAATTGGTGGGTGGCGCAGGACTTTTGCACTGTACTGTATGTTATTCTTATTTAAATAGGATGTAATATATACTGTATATAACATAATATATAGCACTGCTAAACACAACTAAAGTTTAAAGCGTACCATTCACTCCCCAGTCCATATAGTCCATATATCAACAGCAAAACCGGGTGTTTTTAAGTAATTGTTTTTTTGATGTCCATATAAGTTTTCACATATCACCGTATTATAATAGTGGATACATTTTTGGGAGTTATTGAGCTATGACTGTTTTTGGTACATAAAACTAAACAAATGTCATAACGGAAACCTCAAGGGAAAAATGTAATGCAGGATATGGGCCTTTTAATATATTGCAAGGCATATAGCAGTGCAGCAATTTAATTTTGCTCATGTTGTTCATTCCAACCATATATTAACATGTCTTTAATTAGGAAGAAGTCAAAAGTATTATGTAGTAGTGTGTATTATAAATTATGTTTCATTCTTGCAAAGGGTTTTCCTGGTTTACAGGGTTTGATGTTTTCAGTTCATTATGTGGATCAACAGAGGTGTGTTCCGTTTACCATGAAGCTGCAAAGAAGTGCAGAAAGCTGTGTAGGAGTACAGTGCAGTTACACATGAATACAGAGCCCAGTATAATTTCACAAAACATCAGGAAACCACCCAGGGGATCTAAACGGCCAAATGTGACCACTGTGTGTGTGTGTTGGGGGCTGTGCGTAGGGTGGAGTGGCCTTCCATCATCAGGCTTTAAGATCCCAGATCTGGGAAACTTCTCTAAATGCCCTGATGTAATTTTACCAGAGAAAGAGAGAGAGAGAGAGAGAGAGAGAGAAGAAACAGGAGGGTGGAAAGAAGATGAGAGTAAAAGAGAGAGGGTGCAAAAAAGAGGAGGGGGAAGAGAGAGAGAGGAGAGAGGGAGGGAGAAATATTAGAGAGAGTGAGAGAGAAAGGTGAAAGAGATGGAGAGATGACTAAAAGAGAAGGGTGATGGAAGGAAAGAGTTAATAAAAAGAGAAAGGAGAGAGAGATGAGAAAGAAAGGTGGAGATCGAAAGCGATGGAAAGAGAGGAGAGAGAGGGCGAGAGAAAGATGGAGGGAGAGAGGGGAAAGAGTAAAAGAGAGAGAATGAGAGAGGGAGTTGGGGGGGGTGTATTAATTTGCCGATTCAGCTTCAATAAAACACACAGAGATCATTCATTATGTGCTTAAGGGCTCACAGCACTCCTGTAATTATATCTATAAAAACCCCAGCAGCTGTTGCGAAAGGGGGGGGGGTGCACAGAAAGAGAGAGAAAAGGGTGGGGGAGGGAGGGAGAGGGAATAAATGGAGAGAATAAAGAAATGAAAATAGAAGAAGCATAAATTGAGAGAATAATTAAATGAAAATGGAGAGGAAAGAGAGAGGAGTGCAGAGAGCTAGAGTGAAAAAGAGAGATGCAGAGGGAGGGAGAAGAGAGAGAAAGGGAGAGTGGGAAAAGAGGGAGGGAGAAGAGAGAGAAAGGGAGAGTGGGAAAAGAGAGAGGTGAGAAACAGAGAAAGAGAAAGTAGACAAAGAGAGAATTAAAGACACCCAGAGAGATGGAGTGGGACAGAGAGAGAGCGTAGACAGAGAGAAGAAAGAGAGAGATAAAGACAGGGCAGAGAGAGGAAGGCAAAGAGAAAGACAGAAAAATAGAAGAGAGGGAAGAAGAAGAAAGAAAGGAAAGGGAGAGATAAAGACAGGGCACAGTGAGAGAGAAGAAAGGGAGGGAAGATGACAGAAAAAGAGAGAGCGAGAACAAGGAAAGAAAGACAAGAAGAAAGGGATGAGGGAGAAAAGAAGAAATGAAAACTGAGAAAGGAAAGAGATAAAGATCAGAGAGCAACAGAGCAGAGAGCAAGAGTGGAAAAAGAAAGACGCAGAGAGAGAGAAGACAGGGAGGCAAGAGAGAGAGGTGAGAATCAGAAAGAAAGAGAAAGTAGACAAAGAGATGAACGCAGGGGCAGAGAGAAAGACAGAAAAGGAGGAAAGGAGAGAGAGAGAGGAGAGAGGAATAGAGAGAAGAGCGAGACAAAGACAGGGCAGAGCAAGAGAGAGAAAGAGAGGGAGGATAAGAGAGAGCGAGAAAACGACAACTGACCACACATTGAGATCATTTTCATAAATGTTTCTCACACACACACACACACCTGGTTCACAGCAGTCACACATGTCCACAGACTATGATCAGGAGTTTTATGTGCTGAAATAAATTGAATTTAACGAACCCACACCCACTCTAGAGCATGTGCCTTTATAGGGTCCACACACACACACACACACACACACACACACACACACACACACACACACTTTCACTGGTCCTTTAAGGTGTTTAAAGGCCTCTTAGAAGCCTTGGCATTTTTAAATAGCTTACACATTTTTACAAATGCAAATTCTTTCCTAAGCCCATCATGTAGTCCTCTTCAGCCTTTATTCCTCCAGCACAGCAGCTCAAGCCTAATACCATGAATCCTTAGAAATCATATTTATTTCTCACCATAACAAAACCCATGCCGTAATTTAATGAATTATTCATTGCTCATTTATCTGTTGCTCATTGATGGGGGAAAGCCAGACTTTCATTCGATACCCTGTCTGTGAATGTGTGTAGAAGAAATACTTTATTATGCTTTGAAAAAGGTTATTATGGAGTCGATTTATTGGTAGTTTGTCATAAAAACCATCAGTTTTTATGCATGCATCATTTTTTATGGCAGAGACAAAAAGAAGTGTAGACTCGAACTAGAATGACAGTAATTGACTTAAGGGTTAGTAATTAACCTTTAAGACATAATGGCTAAAGGAATATTTACATAATTTACATAATTTTCCCAGCTGCCCTATACATGGACAATCAGCCAAGTCATGTTTGGAGTCCAAATTTTGTTTCTTTAGTTTAGAACGGAAGGCTTTGCTAACACTAAAAGTGTTTGGTCACCCAGATTTCGGAAAACTTAACCTGTTTAGAGCCACATAAATGTGGTGCAGGCTTTTGGATGACTCATGACTTATGTGCATTTTTTTTAGCTCAAAGTACTGTCAAGTCGTGCTGTGTCTTAAACCATGTCCACAGGTCTGCTCCACCATAGTGAAGAGCTAGATGAGGTTTGAGCAGGTTCAGGGGAGTTTCTGTGATACATTTATACAGAAACAATTTGGAAGAAGATTGACTTCTAGTGTTAGCAATGTTAGATTCATAGATCCAATTCTGTCCTGATCGACTACATCTGGGGACAGTGGAAAACTGTGTAAATTATATATATACAGGGAGTGCAGAATTATTAGGCAAATGAGTATTTTGTCCACATCATCCTCTTTATGCATGTTGTCT
>JBBPCX010000038.1:3071698-3093568 GCA_037974365.1 Hydrocynus forskahlii
ACACACACACACACACACACACACACACACACACACACACACACACACACACACACACACACACACACACACAATACCTACACCAACTGTGCAAAACGTCTTTGGTAATCAAATTAATTTGAGAAAGAGGAAAAAAAAAATGGAACAAAACTGATTTCTTACATGAGACTGCATTCAATAAATTAGACAGCGGGAGTCAGAAAGGTTAAACCAAGATCCAGCAGTTCTGTTCACATATGTCAAAATCAAAAATCGCAAGGAGAAAACATAAAAACAACACAAAAAGAACAGTGTCATTACAGATCATAAAAAGAAAGAAATCAACAGAAGTCATGAATCAATATGAACTACGGCCCTTGACTGCAATAATTAAGTTTGTCGGAAATAATTAAGTTTGTAGGTTTGTCAATTTTTCAAAGGATGTATCGCTTGTACATGTGGCTTCCTGTAAACATTCAAAAATAAGAATACATTAAACCCCCTCCCCAACACCACATTTGCATGTCCGAAATCTGACCCTCGTTAAAATAAATTCCTCTACAACACACTGAACGGTGTGCACATCACTGAAGTACACAGTATACTTGTCCTCACATGAGGCGCCATAAATACAATACTCATTGTTGGACTGGTGAAAAAAAAAATGTTCCAACCCTTCAGGGGCCTTTTAAACCAGTTTTTAGCATTGATAAAAAAGGTCTGAAGATTTGTGTTCTTTGCTGTTATTTGTATACTTTATAAAAGGAGTTATTTCAAAATATATCCACAGAAGTCCTTTCTATGAAAAAATAAATTAGGTAGTTGAAAACACCATAAAGAGGAAGACAGGCAGGAGCAGGTCCATTTTTGCAGGGCCTATGCTGTCCTCATTGATCCATTATTAGAACTAGAGATCCTCCGGAAGCCATGGTCATGCTTCTCTAGCCACAGCTCAGCCAGCTGCTGTGTTGAACCATGGGACGAGGCTTTGGAACCCAAGCACATCTTGTACTGTTTAGGGTCTAGGTTGGGGTCACATATGACAGGGTGATGAACGTGCACTATGCCAGTGTCTGTGCTCCTAAACAACTTAATTCCTGACTGGACAAATTTGTTAAAGAGGTCCACGTCTTCCAACCCCCAACCTTGGATGGAGACATCAAAGCCACCAGCTCTGAGCAAGTCCCCTTTGTACACACAGACAATGCCAAAGCCGTAGTGTCTCCACAAGCCGGTCTTGGACGTGAACACATAGTGGTTGTTGCTCGGCACTTTCCCCGCATAGACAACCTTTGGGTCATACTGGCTAAAGATGATTGGAAAGTAAGTCTGTTCCCTTAATATGGTGTTTCCACGACATCGCTTTAGGAAATCAGCAGTAAACAGTAAGTCCACATCACAGTAGAAGAGCAAGGAATCATTGGTGAAGTGGGCCGAGCCGACCTCCAGGGCCAGGGCGCGGGAGAAGGGACCAGAGACGGGCTTGATCTCCATGTCTGCTTTGGGGTACTTCAAACGATACTCCCTCATCAGCTCAATCTGCTTCACACGCTCTGTGTTGTTGTCGGTGCTGAAGAGAAGAATCAGCAGCTTGACGTTCTGGTTGGGAATGAGACAGACCTTTTCAAAGTTGGCCATGAAGCGTACAAATATCTCATAGCGTCCCGCCAGCGGCACGAGGATGTTGATCTTCTTCTCTTTGGGTTCATTTTGCTCTGCACCTGATCCGCTAAGCTTGAATGGCACAAACATCTTAAGCGAGCTGGATAGGAAAGAAAGGGAGTCCGAGTCCTGGTTGATCCTAGCGGCCAGCGCTCGAGCGTCCATTTCGTCCTCCTCCAGGAACTGGATCTTGCTGAAGGTTTGCTGAAGGTAAGCATGTCTCCTCACAGGTACAGTCATGGTTTTCCCCTTGTGCTTCTTGTAAAGCAGCAGAAGGTCAAGCACATATTCTGCTCCATGCATAGGGTTGACCCTCCGGTAGCCGTACTGAATCTCTTTGAAGTCAATGACCCTCCCTCGTGTCTTAGCGTTGGCGTTAATCATCTCCATAACCTGCATGATGATGTCGTCCAGCGCCATCTTCTGTGAAGAGTCGATGCCACGGCGTGGAGGCTGCCCATCCAAGGCTGAGAAAATGTATTTCCCAGTGAGGAACTCCCACTCCAACACCTCCTCCCGTTGGTGGGGATGGAACCGCATGAAGGAGGGAGGCATGCCAAGCTGCAAGTCCTCTTTGTGCACCTCCGTGTTGCCGTAGCGACTCATCTGCACAATCTCCCGGTGAAGCTGAATGGTGCGGTGGCGGAGCTCTGCGATTTTGCGGCTCAGCATGTAGCTGTGCAGCCGGTACTGGTAAGGTGGATTTTTATTGGGATGGAGTGTGATGGCCCTGTGGATCTTGCTGTTGTGGAGGTCGCGGATGTAACCTTTCTTGTTTGGCTCGTAGTTCTCATAAAAGAGCTGTTGCATCTGAAAGAGAAGAACAGAAAAAATTATCACAAATTGTGTAATAGGCAAGCAGTAATTTGCTGCTCTCACATATCATCTAACAAGGACTTTTACATGAAATGTATCTCTAAACAGACACTTTTCAAAACAGACGCTAAAATACGCAATGATAGCTTTCACTGGTAACTAAAGAGTGTTCTTTTCTAACAACTGTGCAAGAAGCTTTTCACATTAAAAAAGCATAATTTCAGGAGGGTAAATATATTGTTTAGACAGAATAATCTGTGGTCTTGAGACACAAGAGGTTAGGAATGAGGTCACAATATCAGTTATGAAGGAAAATAAGCAGATGAAATTGATATTCCATCCATTACAACTGAAGTCCATGACACACAAGGGCAGGATCTGGAATAAACATAAATCTTTAAGGTCGGAAGGTCAGCTGAACCACGGGAATCAGCTGCCAGTTGTCAGTGCTAAATAAGCTTGGCCACGTGAAAAGAGTCTTTGTTTTCACAAAACTGTACTGGGGAATTAAATTCACTACAAAGGTCTGAACACTATAATTATTCATCTCCCACAGACTGAATACAAATTTCCAACATTTTTTTTTTCCTTGGAGAAAGTATCTCAGCACAACCAGCAAAAGGAGGTGAAAACAGGACTCCAGCAGCGCTCCTAAATCCATGGGCTATTGGTTTTAGTTGGAGGGAAAAGGTTGTGAGCAGGACAGGGAGCCAAAAAGCAAAGTCAGAGTGACCTGAGAAAGCCCTCTTTCCAGCTGGGAGGCAGCAGCAGTCTGGACGTTCCTACCTCTAAATTCCGTGGCCTTCATCATTAGCAAACCCTCTAATTAGGCAACTGCTGGTTTCCTTTCCTTAATTAGTACTTCGTGACTCATTTGAACAATTCCCCCACGGACAACGACCTGGTCACTGTGTTCATTACAGGTTTGGGGTAATGAATGTTGAGTATATGTGCATTTCAATTTAAAGGTGTTGCCAGATGTACAGGTAAAACTTTTTGGGTACAGATCACAGCAACCCTCTCTCCAAACTCAAAAACAGAAAAATAGAGGGTTGCACTCAATGTCCCCTCTTCAATAAAAGCTCCTAAAGGTTGAGCTGCTGTTAAATGTTTACCTTTCCCCTTTAAATCTTCAGTAACGTTCCCTTTCTTTTGGGCAACATCCAGAGGCTGACGCAAGCGTTTTGCTATGAAAACATTTACATTTCAACCTCTGGATAGCCGAAGCGTCCTTGTAACAGAGGATGCCAGGGGAATGAACTAAAGGTACCCACGAATAAAAGGGGAGCAAATTTCCCAGTGCTGCGATAGCACCGTCCTCGACTGTCCCAGAGCCTGAACAAATACATTACCGCAAGACAAAAGCACTTAATGCCTACAGATAAGACAGAGAAATCCACTTGGGGAAAGGACAGAATTAGCCTGTTTTTTGTCAGCCGACTTTGCATTTCCATTATTGGCTTTTTCAATTCAGTGAGGCCAAAATAATCACAGTAGAGTAATGCAGATCAATGGCATTTTTCTAGAACCTTTGAAAGAGCTTTACATTTAAGCTTTAATGTTAGCTTGAGGTGATATAGCTGTACACACTTGGCTACACCAACAAAAATCTCATGAAATTTCATCATGTGAACCCAACTGACGCTCTACTCTAAAAGGATGTCCATTTCGGTTTTAGGGAGGGGAAAAGTGCTATTCAGTCACCTGGGCACCTTTCAGGGGTGCAGTCTTGAAAAGGCACCCTTTGTGAACAGGACATTTAGGACAATCGATATTCTCTTGAGCCCTTCATATTGACGTCCTTTTGGCGTGACAAATGCAGATGCCGGTTGTCTTACACTTTTTAATGGACAGTGTTCAATCATTCCCTTGGAGAATAAAAGCAGACCTAAGCCTATACGTTAATATATAACAAAGAATACATGGCTTTATTCAACTGATCCTGTTCCGTTTTTTTTTTTTTTGCATCTGTACTGCTGAATACGAGCCCTTCATAAATGGTCAGTTTTGGGACAGTAAACTGGATATTTCTGGTTGGCTATCATTATTATGACCACTATTATTGTTATTATTACATACAATATAAGTCATTTCATTTCAGTCTTCAGGCATCTTTGTCAAATTTTATATTTTTTAGTATGGAAAAAGGTTTTCAGACATTTCATATTTCTTTTTAATGTATCTCAATTTTTATGGCCTTGCATTATTCCATTTTGATCTCACAAGACTTTAAGGATTTGTGAGGGTTCATGACTTAATATCCTCAATATCTGAATGAAAAACATGATGACCATAACCACATGGCAGTAGAACTTGGCACTAGAGGTAAAGGACACGCTGGACTGGGCTGTTGATAGGTGCAGGTTGTTTGCAAACTTTGACAGCGTCACAATGCACACGGTCACATTTTTGGATATCAATGTACCAAAGCATTATTAAACCCCTATCAATATAACAATTTAAAAACGTACTCGCATACAGCCAAAAGTGTGTTCCACAATGTAACAGTCATGAAACTGGTGAATCACACAAATACACCCAGACTCCATCATCAGTTCCCCTACCGAATCCCAGGACACCGGAAGGCAGCGTGTTGCTGCAACACTTACAAAAGGTTCAGTTTGGTTTGGGTGCTTTCAAATACTTTCCCTAGAATACTAGAATATTTCCCCATCAACAGATATTTATCGCTGTGGCAAACCAGCAGTGGTGTCTGGAACAGAAAGACGCCATGGAAGATCACACCGGGTGATAAGACACCTCGCAGACTGTGTGGATAAACTTTTTTTTTAAATCAGGAACTGGTTTATGAATGTGTTAGGTGCAATAGAAAACATGCATTAACTACAATCAATTAAATACGTTTGGAAGAAACTCCATGCTTGGATGTTTTAAAAAGCCTGAAGTGCTGCGGTTGGTTCTTTGTGCAGTCAGTCTACAGTTTAGTTCAGATCATTAAAGCATCCAAACCAGTAGCCCTGGTGCTGCCAGGCTAAGCTTATTTCCTTTTTCTCCATTACAGGAAAATTCCAACTTCTAAACCACCCACAAAATAGTAATACTTAAAAAAGAGGCACTACTTCAGAATAATGATTAGGTATACTTTCATTTATGAGTATTTTCAGAATTACTTTCACATGTAGGCCACAATTCATGTGCAGGCGCACACGCGCACGCACACGCACACGCACACGGTGGTGTCATGTTAAATGCTGTGTCCAGGATTTTATCATGAGCACACACGTACATATACCTGGAGTAAATAACTGCCCACTGACTGGCTCTGCTTAGTCAGCAGACACCCTGCAGCACTACTGCATCGCCATCCATCAGCCTGAAGGTGCAGCCCAGTGCAAGAGGCAGACTGTGGGACAAACATCTACTACACATCTGCTCTACCACAGCGCTGCCAGTTAGGCATATCTAATTTAAAAATGCCATTAGAGTTATTTAATTGGCTCCAGGGCAGTGGAATGGTCTTTACGCAGAATCAGGCCCTTTATGCTGCTCCAAGACCAGCTTTGCCTGCTAAGATGCTGACCTCAAACATCATAAGAGAAAGAACAACTTGTCTCATGTCAGCAGCTAGAGGCACCTACAACACTGATTGGAGGCGACCAGGGCAAAAGCTTCACTGCATGGAAGATTCACAGCAAGGCTTTATAACGAAACAAGTGTTGGCTGGTTTTCTGAGGTCAATCTTTAAAGATAACTGCACTACAGATTTTTAAAACCACCCTCACAGTTCCAATGTTAGAAGCTGCTAAATTGGTTGGGTGAATCTTCTGATTGCTGCTCCTGAAACATCACTGGTCAAGAGAACTTCAACATATCACTTCAAGATATCACTGTTTTCCAGTGTACAAATAGTCTACAGCACATTAAGGGGCTTCTTCTCATGAGTTTGAACACCAGAGTCAAATGAGACCACAGTCAAATGAGATGTTTTTCTGACTTTCTGAAAATAAGTGAGGATTAGTGCACCTCCCCTACAGCAGTGATCAACAACCCTGGTCCTGGAGATCCATCTTCCTCAGAAGTGTAGTTCCAGACACTATCTTCAACACCAGCTCTGGGTAATGAGCTTCTTCAGAGGTCCCTGATTGGATGGAGCCTTAGTAAAGATGAGGGGGAAGAATGTTAGATACAGGTTGGCGGTAAATATAGGGGGAAATTAGATCTCCAGGATCTCCAAGCAATCTGTCTACTTTACTTATTTCAAACACACCACCACAGATATCATGCATGTTGTTATGCGCAAAGCCATACTGTTTTTGTCTCTTCTTTCACACATTGGTGCTTTTAGGAATAAGTACAGTACATAAAAATTCAGACCCAGTCAAATAAACGTATTTGCCCATCACCAACCTAGTTCACTTCGATGCAAAAACTCAACAATGCCTTCAAAACCAGTTACTAAAGGTTTAGTATGCAGTCACACATTAAGTGCTGTAATAAAGTAAGACATAAAAGGTCAATGACCAACCACAGATGTGTGCAAAAAGAACCCATATGTTCACAATTGTAAATCTACACCCAGCTACATAAAGGCCATTTAGTTAAAGCAAATAACTGAAAGGAGCTGCGGTAGGATGCAAAACGCTACGGAGCAAAAAGCCTGGCCTCATTTGAATAAAATTCACTTGAACAGTGACTGAAGTTTTCGCCAGGATATTACAGAGGCAGAATGCAGGATATTAAACCAGTGCAGACATCACAGAATCAAAGTTTTATGGACAACACCACGACCCCCGCTTAGGGAAGTGGGATAAATAAGCCCATTACAAGACATTTGGCCTTAATATGAGAAACAATCAGCCACAGGTACTAGACTTAAAGGCTTGGCCTGGTTTTTAATGGGCGACAGTTCGTTTTTCCATTTCTTCCACCTGACTGTATTAATCAAAATGGCCTTCTGCTTCAACTGCACTATATTTTGCATGGCTAAAAGGCACAGTGAAGGTCCTGTTTATCTTACAGGCAGGTCTGGTTTGTTTATTTTCTGCTTTGAATTCATTAAAGGGGGGTTTCCACGTGATAACTAGAAAAAACTCAGAGCGAGAGTGCTTTGACAGCTCCCGTTGATGTGCTTCCACGCCATCAGACCTGAAGATGCCTCAGCATGTGTTGACACACGCCCTTCCATTCTCCGGAACTTCATATGAAAATGTACCAGACTGCCTCTCCATCGCCACAGGCAGCAAGCAGCCCCCACAATGACGCAGATATGATGAATCAAGTGCTTTTTAATGATGTGAAAGCGGATGTTTACTGAAGATGGGAAATTAATCTCCTAAATCGCTACAGCAACTCCTGTTGCTAACGCTGTTAGTCATGTCCAAATTTGCATGGCCGAGAGCTTGTGTTCACACATGCGCCTGTGCATTCATGTTTGTGTTTGCTGAAGGTGAAGAGAGGCCTGTGGTGGAAAAGTGATGAGAAGCGGACGTATCAAAGGGATTGCTCCTGAGTGGCTCAGTTTTGTATGTGAGCTTTTGTATCTGCCTTAGGGTGGCGTTCCACCAACCAGCCGCTAAGCCCCCCATTCATCCAAAGCAAACACAAAAGCTGGAAGTTCCTAATACTTCACAGTTAACATGTTAAACTTGGCTACAAACTCATCTTCTAGCCTCCATCAACTCCCCCAGAGAACTCGGGATTCAAGGATTAGCCTACTTTATACATGAAACAGCAACAGGCTTTCACTTCAGAAGGATCTTTCATGGATCAAAGCTCTAAAAAAAAAAAAAAAAAAAAAAAAAAAAAAAAAAAAAGTGGGCAATATGACACAATAGGCATCATGAGAAACTGTAGCAATATAGATTTTTCCAGAGTATACCATGGGCACAGTATCATTTTTTTCCATTTATTTTACACCAACGGCTTGATTTTTCCATCAATGTAGGCAAACTCTGGGTGGGGGGGAGCGCTGCACTCATTTTAAACCATTTTTTGCCTCAGAAAAAAATGTTTTCAAATACTGTGATTTTCTATTCCCTGCTGTACTGCCCACCATTTGCCCTCAGTCTAAGCCTTCTCGATGGCCCCATTGTTCCTGTACAGAGCTCTTTAATCTTTCACAGCCCCTCGGGTTCCTGTAATCAAATCCCAGGAATGGAGACCACCTTTTAATGAAAATCCAGCTATTTGGCCATCAGCACTTGTAGACCGGATCATTTCAGCAAATAATCGGACCCAGGGGTCAATCCATGAAGGGCATACAGCCTCAGAGCAAGGGCAAGGCTGCTGCAAGAGGACATTTCCTTCATCGCTCCATTTATTGAAGCATTTCATAGCCAGTGACAGGGGATTGAAAACTGATGGCTACATCCAGCACCTGATTATTCAGAGCCCTCATGCTGGGGATAAAGAATGCTCAAGAGCAGCATGTCAATGCTTATAGATTGCCTAAGTGAGGCGCATTACAACCAGTTCCTTTGTCAACATTGGCTGTGGTACGAGAAGGGAAAAAAAACCCCAAAACTAATCATAGCAGATTGTGGGTCAGCTTCTTATTATAGCCAAGTTGGGCACAGCGAAGTGCAGCGCTGTACAACCAGCCTGGGCAACGTGGTCAGATAAAATTAACAGCCACACAGACACTCTTTCAGCATAGAGACAAACACAGGGCCTGAGATCATTCCCAGGCAGGAGACTCTGGAAACTGTCCGTGCTGATGACTAATAGGCTTCCTTAAGTGCACGCCGAACAGAGGAGGCGTTTGGGGTAATCCTTTAAAGAAGTTCAGAAATCTGCTTTGATACCATAGTTTGTAGTCACACTGATATAGTGGACTGAATATATTGCAGTATTATGGCTCCTTCTTTGTGGGATTTAGACTCACAAACATTAAGCACACATTGTCATTTTTTAAACTGCTGGCAGGAGTGTTGATTCGACGTTTTGCTTCTGTTGCTCTTTTATAGCTGTTTCTCTTTCTCAGACATGCAAACACACTAAAAAAAAAACAAACAAAAAAAACCACACGCACCCAGCCATCCAGACCATCCTCCTGTGTGTGACAAATATAGGTGAGAGATATAAACAATGCAGATGTGTGTTGCAGGAGCTACTTGAATCATCATAATGGTGTGATTGTGTGCATCAAAGGGTTAAATTAAGCATGTATATAGTGCTTCATTGGAGATACCGGAATAGTGATATATATACATATATATAAGGGCATTAACAGAAAAGCCGACTTGTGGACACGTCAACATCAGAGGCACATGTTGACGACCCCTAAGAGAAGTCAACGCGTCGTGTTTTTTTCCTCTCTCTGTGCGCGTGCTTGTGTACACAATGCAATCTCTGCCTCTGATTGGCTTAAGCTGACGTGCGTTCCCTGACTTAACCAATTATTATAGTCACTTCATAAAAAGCACGGTAATGTTGGCGCATAGAGGGGAATATAAACACAAGACCACAACAAGACGATAAAAGTTGCTCGTTGTTGGACGCCTGTGTTCCTCCACTGCGTCTGTGTGATGTCATCAAACAACTTGTCAACTCGACTTCGACTTTATTGATAGATAAGTCGATCTGAAATTGTTAATGCCCTAATATACATATATAGTATCATGATATAGCTTAAAAATATTGTGATGATATTAGCAGGCCATTTGCCTCATCTCTAGTTTGAAGCAAAGCATGTTTACTGGCATTACAGGCCTGGTTTGGTCTAATTAAGTTTCTAGTGGGTGGCATTTTCTACAAATCTAGATGTTTGCCTCACATTTGGTCATATGGTCCTGGTTATTATTGTTTTAGCTCAACTAAAAGATGATTATGCCCTGTGATGTCTAGGTTTCTCAACCTTTTGCCCTATGAGAGCTGGGATAGTTTACAGCACCACCACTCCATTCTAGTTAGGATAAGCATCTCAGAAAATGAAAGAAAGAATGAATAAGAGATAACATACATATGTTAATACAGATCTTGTTTTTCTTACTGACTTATTCCTGTTACTGATCTCACGGCATGAGATGATGTTCTACCACCCAGATCAAGTAAATACAGACTATTCCTAAGAACCCATTTAAGAAGTGTTAAACAAGGATACTTGTGCCAGGAGACTAAACGCGGCAAGTGGCATTAGTCAAAACCTTTCCTCCCTGAAACACAAGGTGACGTCTGCCTGGAAAATCAGAGAGATGTGTATCCGAACAGAACTAAAATTATGAGACCACCACTGAGTTTAGTGAAAACCATGACGTAATTTGGGCTATGATTTTCTCGGGGGAGCAGGGACACCGGCATGGCCGATCAGGGCGGCAGAGTAGCAAGAGGACTTTTTTTTCCCAAACTGTGGACTTTGTAAATATAATCCCACTGCAATCTAGAGACTCGTGTAATGCAACATAACATGAAGCCACATGAAGTAATTCATGAATTACCATGAGACTACTGGCAGCCTAACATTAACATAATGAATAGCTAGTGAAATATTACACTGGTCAGGTTTAGCTAGCTCTCTATTGTACAACAATGTATTAAATTACAGGTATTTGGAAGGTCCTGGAAGGAAGGAAGGATAAAAGAGGGAAAAAACTGCAAAAACATTTGAGAGATTTGGCACATTCAATTTTTGCCAATTTTTGTCTCAATCCAGTCTTCAGCTCAGGGAAATCCAGCTCCACCATTCCAACCAAGAGCTCGTCAGTCAACACCCATCAAATGAAAGTGGCTCAAATGATGCTAGAGTGATGAGTGGAGTGATAAGAGGCATATAAGAGATTGCTTTCTCTCCTAAATACTGCAGACACACTTAGACGAGGCTACATGAGCACACTCCCTCCAAGGCTCCATGGCGGCAGCAAGAAGTAGTCATGATGGCATAATCTTCCAAGCAGAATCAGTGACTATTCCAGAGAAATGGAAGGCGAGAAGAGACATGTTTATTAGCAGTTACTGCGATTTAAGACAAAGGGCAGGTTAGGAAAGTGAAAGAGCAGGTTGGAAGAGGGGAGGGTGATTAACTGGCTCTGTGGTCAGTGCAGACCATAAGTTTTCAGGGGGAAAAGTCTGTAGCAGTCTGTAGCAATGGCCTCAATGGCCTTGGGTGTGTCCTTAGTCCTGACCATGCCCTACTGGACACAGGACTCAATCGTGCAGAACGGAAAGGAGGAAAAAAAAAAGACAAAAAAAATAAATAGAGTCTGGAGACGCAAGCCAGTCTGACCTACTTCTGCCACTGGTGAGGATCTGGTGAGGGAGCCAGACTGGCTACAGACAACATTCTGGAAAACACCAGAGCGCAGATACATGCAATATTTAAAGTGATGGCATAAATAAAGCATACTGAGGTGAACGCGGGATTAATGAGAGTGGCTCTTGATTTCCCATACAAGATGACCTTCATTTTTGAGAGAAGTATTGAAGTGCTACCTGTATTGAAGGAGCCATGCTCAATACTAGTTGAGATAAAATTAGATCTGAAACAATTGCTGACAAAAAATTGAAAATGCAAACAGAAATGTCAGTGTAGTGTATAACCTGCTGAGGAGGCCAAACTTGGAGGCTAACAATCCTATAGGGTTTGTCCAAAGCACATATGAAAACCTGCCAATTCACTGATTAACAAACATGAACAATCCACTATCAATTTGCACTCTAGAGAAAACCCACAAAATATTCTGCACCATGGTGCAACGCATGAGAAATAAGTAAATAAAGTCTGCCCCATGGCCTCTATCTAAGCATGTGAAGCAAAAAGTATGAGCTGGATATCTGTGCAGATAAGAGGGCACCAAGAAGAGCCTCCTGGCTCTGCTCAAGAGATTCGGCATTCACAAACCAATCAATGCCACACAGTTACGCGCAGACTCAAAAGTCAGAAGGCTCTGCTCTCCACTGGGTCAGAAAGGCTGGGTCCTGAGGGCAGAAGAGTGTGATAACTCTGGGTGACACACACCATCCAGAAAAGTCCAACAGGGTGGCACATTGCCCAAACACACAAGGCAATCAAAATAAGCTCGCTATCTAAATCCACCCACCAGTGAACGGAACGTTGGGATCTGCTTTTGCTCTCTAGGGTGTAACGAGACAACCCACTCTGCTGGCACACACAGACGATGTCTTATTCAGGCTACAAAAGGGGGTTTAGGCGTCAAAATTTAGATTAGGCTAATAGTGGGACATTTTTATATGCGAGCTGCACGGACTAGCAAAAACTCTTGGGTACACGGACCTTCTCGGCCCCTCAAAACGTCTTTGGGATGAAGAAAAAAAAACAGTCCATCAATAGTCTAAAACACTCTGGTATTTATATTGAAGAGCTTCGCATCCCAAAGACCAAAGCAGGCCAGAGAGTCCAGCACGTTTGGAGGCTTAGAGTTAGATTTCCAACCCTGGCACAAAATCTAATCAGTCAGGGGAGAAAATATCTGACTTGAAAAAGAAAAAGAGGAGGAAATTCCAGGTTAAATTGAGGCTGGAACAGGAGTATCATGCTGTGTGGTGGGCAGACACAGGTCAGGGGCTTCCAGACTGAACAGGAGGCTCTAAAACAGGAGGAAACCTCACTCACTGCTGGCCCTGTCCAGCTCCAAAAAGAAGTGATTAAAGAAAACTGGTCGTTTCACTACTTTTACTCAATTCAACAGCTGCCATGTTCAAATGCGTCAAAAAGAAAGCATGAGTTTACAACCAATGCTGACTTCCGCCCCATCAACCTGACCCAAGCACACTGGACTGGTTAGAGGGGCCGGAGTTAAACCAGAAGCACCTGCACCCACTTCAAAGCACAGAAGCGCCCTGAAAGTGAAACGATCACAAGATCCGAGAGCGATCCGAGGCAATTAGCGCAAAAATAAACCAGCTGCAGCCAATCAGAGTCAAGAGGAAAGGGAGGAGGTGGGGTTTTTGTTATGGACAGACTGGGTCTCATAACTGGGTTTTTTATAAGGTCAGTTCTAAATGATAAGGGTTTTGAGGTTATTTTGTTGGTGGGTTGACCTTATCTGTAATGTTATTTCATCACACAAATCTGAATTAATCTGAATCCCAGAACAGGTCTCATTTAAGCTGAACTATTAGGCCCCTAATGCATGCAATATGTGCTTAGGGTGCAAACATTATCATAATATCATATGATCATAAGGCACATTTTCATGCAATGTTTCAGACTAGATTTGTTACAGAATATGATCGGATGATTAAATATAGTATATGGATTGTGGCTGGACTAGTGTGATAAGAAGCACAGCACATGCTGTACTTTCAACTCTTTCCTGCCACTGGGAGGCCTTTATGCAGAAAAGATACTCAGTCATACAACCTGGCCCCCTGCCAGAGACACATGTCACGACTCAGTAGAAATGGAGATGAAGGATGTTTGGAAGGATCAAAGCCAATATGAGGATACGCATTAGACACAGTCATGGGAAGGATGAAATATGACCAGAGAAAGCTGGAAGCAACACTTCAGATATAAAAGAGATAGAGTGGCATGAAAAAAAATGTTATCCTTTTTTTTTTTTACATTGAACCTCAAAAGCTAGCTGCTTTGTTGAGATGATGATATGAACAGAAAATCGCAGGCCACAGACACGGCAAATGTAGAGACACGCGTACCCTACAAGCCCTCTGACAGCCTGGGAGAATTCAGAGCCATGTTTTCTACCTTCTATCTTCCACACAGCCGAGCTTCGCCACTAACTGCCACTATAAATTACGGCTAGCCCTTCAGCCTGACACACCTAGCCAGAGCCTTTCGGGTCTCTGTGAAAAGAAGTGTGGACACTGAGTCACTGCTTTCATCCATCATGTACTAGGCCATCGGCCTTTTGATGCAAAGACATTATTCACAGGCACCAGATAATCAAGAGAATACAAAACAAAAGGTCAAGAGCACAAACCAAATGGCACAAAATGTGCACTGGTTTCATTTACTGAGTATTAATGCACACAGACATGTTTCAGGGTCCTAAACATGGTCAAGACATTGTCCACTAAACAGTGCTGCTAACTGTACAAATCAACCTATATATGCCAATGGTGATTAAAGAATTAAAGCCACAATTACCAACACAAGTTGGGGGCGGTACTGTAAACAGATCAAGTAAAAAATGTAAAAAAAAAAAAAAAAAGTCACATTTTTCATCCATACCATTTGGTGTTGTGTTCGCAGTGAAAATATACTGTTCTCTCCGCAAGTGCTTCATGATCTCCACCCTTTGGGTGGGTTCTAATAATTAGTAGCGCCGTTTTGTGGGTTGGTGGCTACGATCCCTCTCATGTGCCAAAACATTTCTGTGCTTTTGTTTATAAATATACAGTAAATTATACCAGTTTCACCCAGCCTTTAGCAATAACCACAGTATAAAGGCATAAATTAATATTGACATGTCATTATCGACTTAATACTTGCATTTAGGGCTAATATAAATAATAATCCCTCAATATGAGTCAGTAGGCAGAGCAAAACCTGTGTGCACAGTGGTCACCAACCCTGTTCCTGGAGACCTGCCTTCATGAGGAGTCTGGTTCCAATCTTCGACACTTGCTCTGCTTAATTAACTTTTGCAAGTCCCTGATTGGCTGGAAACTAAAGTAACGGTGAGAGGCTGAATGTTAGATGCAGGTTGGAGCTAAGCAAGGCAGGAGATTTGATAACCACGGATCTCCAGTCTAATGTACTACTACTGGCATCAACACTGAAGTTTTGGGAACTTTCATCCCCATCCCATCTGGAGACAAAGGCTAAGAAAGAGAATGAAGACAGTAGAAACACTGGCTTAATACTGTGGTGGTGCGGGGGGAATGGTCACACGACAGACATGTTGACAGAGAATGAGACAAAGAGGCAGATTGTCTTTTCTGAGGGGAGCAGAATGGCAGAAGAACAGTACAGGCCTCCTCTCCTCCCTGTCTGCAGTTCTAAAAATACCCAGCTGGACACAGGGACACGTCTGGGAGGAGATGATAGGGTGGGACAGTGAGAGTTCAAGAGACTCCAGTCATGAGGGCTGGACAGCAGCTTCTGTGAGCCATGGACAGCGCTACACTTGACCACAATGAAACCGCAAGATGCAAAACACATCTGAGAAAATACAAATCCCAGAGAACAGCTAGACAAGACACTTAATTCAGCAGATCTAGGACTAGGTATTGCTTGTATGTGCTTTTACTGAGCTACATTTTGCTTATTTTTCCCCCCAAATATGTTTTACACATCTCCAATTCTGGCAGTGATCTACAAAAAATCCAAAACATCATGAAGTAGCAGGTTAAACGAATAAATTTTACATTAAAAGGGTTAAGAACAGGCTAATATAACATCTAGGTCACTGAATATTTACAGCTTATATAATTTTCACAATATAAGTTGAAATGTCAAATTGGACATGCATTTATTTAACAGGTAAGTAGTGCATACCTGTTGATTTGGTCAACTGGTCTGTCAAAGCAAAGGCCTGGAATCAATCCACTGCAATATTTATAAATACAGTATGCTCTTAAACTAGGCCAGAATTCATTTTCTTTCTTTCTTTCTGGACAGTGGGAGTTATGTGGTCTGCCGTGATGTGATTGCGGAGTACTGGTGGTCCACTGGCCTAGCATTAAGAGGTGCCGCCCATGGAAAGGGAGAGGAAGGCACAGGAACTGGAAATTGGGTGTTTCTGAGGGAGAAAGGCAAACAACTGAGAGGGTTTATATAGGAATTAAGTGAATAAAATTGAAACAAAAGGAGAAAATAATGTTTCAGAAAAAGCCCTGATTACATGTAATCTATGTAAGCGTGTCTTAGCCTTACACAAGCTTCAGACCAATCAGGGTTTCTTAAAAGCGATAACGTTTATAGAAGCCAAACGTAACCCAAAGTAGAACCACCACAAATGGATATTTAAACACAATATGTGACAGGCCCGGAAGAGAATGGCCATCAGTTTCCCACATTCAAGTTCAGAGTGGTGATAGAGGTTAAGTTTCCCTCTCTCAGCCCGAAGAAACCATGTTTCCCATTACATAGTGTCCTTTGACACACTGAAAGTTACCCAAAAGTCCCTCTTTATGAGCACCACCAGAGTTCTCCTTTGTAATATTTCATTAAGCCTTCCGCAGTCCAGCAGAAAACCAAATGTACACATTTTTCCCCATCTATCCCAGATGTAGTCAATCAGCCACAACAAGTTTGCTTCCAAAGCACTTGAAATGCAAGGCTAATGTTGCTAACAAACATTAAAAGTCAGTCACCAAAATCTTTTCCATAAATCAAACCTGCTCAAACTTAAGAGGCAAAACTGACATGGGGAGATCAGTAGAAATTGTTTTGCCAAACTGTATATTAAAAAAGATTTCCTGTGGCGGAACTCATTATTGCTTCCTTCTCGTTTTAAGAATACAAATGTTTACTGCAGAGCCAGAAGAGCAAGTTGGAACACATGTAACCCTAAAGGTAAAGCAGACATTCTGCCCATGGATCAAGTTCAGCAGACCTGTTGAGGAGGAAGGCTTCACTCCACGCTAATTATCATATAACGTCAGAAGATACCGTAGGAAAACGAAGATGCTGTAGGCATGGAGTTTCATAGCTAAATGCTATGAATGTTCGCTTCGGATGTACCGAACAAGTCTCTGAAGACTTTTTAATTGAAACTGTATGTTTGGATGGAGTCCCATCCTGAAACCACATGTCTGCAGATGTCAACTGGTTCTTGTCATAAGGTTACAAACTGTGTAATGTTCCTCTTGGCTTTGGAGGAGGAGCAGATTCTTAACGGGAGCCTTCTAAGCATGTTTAGGGTCTGTTTGATGCCGTAACTCTGCTGAACTTGCACATTGCAGAGGTGAAAGACAGGCAGTTTGTGGGATCTTCAGAAATGTTTGTTAGACTCGGGAGGTTGTTTGACAAGACTCGGGAGGTTGTGACTTTGATCCCACCAGTGGAGCAGTGGATGGTGACAAAGGCACCGGAACAGTCCAGACACGCACACTTGTCATGGTCATGGTAGGAATGGATGACTTGCATTATGATCTCACGGGTGTTCCCTCATGATATGCAGTAGTCCATGTGTTAACTAAACTTTCAACAGAAAAGAAGAAGGTTAGGCTTAGGCCTAGCATGGAGTGAAGGAATGGTTTGTTAAGACAAAAAAAAAAAAAAAAAAAAGAAAATGAACCAAAAAGAAAAAGACAGAAGAAAGGCTGATACAAAAGACATGACAGAAATAAAAGACATGACAGCACAAAGAGACAGCAAGGGAGGGTCAAGAAAAAGACAGAAGAACAATGAAAAAGACAAATAGGCTAGTCTTCTTCCCTAAATGAGTTTTGGGAGTGGCTGCCATATTGTGGCAGCTGTTAGGGCCATTACGGTGATGGGTAAGTGTAGGAAGGACATATTGCCAAGGCTGGGATTTACACCGCTTTCCTTCCACAAAGGCACCGTTCGTGGCTAAAAAAAACCCATTCTTTCTCAGCTATGGCCAAAACACGTGGCCTATAATTCCTGGTCTGGACCAAGACAACACACCAGCTGCTGCACAAAGTGATTACCAGTACTGGACCGGCTCAATACAATCAATGGAACAGACTCTGCTGACTGTTCCAAATTCAAGTCCCAATCATCTTCAAGACCATGGACGCTGGCATGTGCGCACTCCCCCTACACAGAAACACCTGATCCAGCGTTGCTCCACATGACCCACGTAGTGTACTGGCAAAGTCTAATTAATTGTGTTTATCAAAATTCAGTGGAGCCAGTGTCCAACTGAGAAGCACAATGGGCTTCAAACTGTGCCTGATGAAGGAAGTGGAATGGGTTCGGTATGTGGCGGGATAATCTCCTTTCCTTTCTGCCTGCCCTCATTTCACCCTTTAAAAGGTTAATTGCAAATTTAATTCATGGTAACAAAGGCTTGTAGATTTGCTGGGGGAGTGAGAGCCTGGCCAGGACAGGGGACGGCATGGGGGATTAGTAGTGTGTTCCGACTCGCAGACGGCTGCATATTATTGGCTGCCATGACATAAAAGCTTCTTCCAGACAGCTACAAATTTCTCTTCAACCTGTGAGTGAAGTAAACTTGGCCTTCTCTGGATTCTTTTGGGATGGGGAAATTGGTGTCTGTAAAATCATGGTAACTCGAAGAAAAATTCAGCATTGTGCAGAAACCCTGTCTGGAATGACATCACTGCTTCAGCTAGGGAGGCAGGATGTGTGTGTAAACACAGCAAAGCCCATTCAACTCATTATCCACTACTGAAGGAAACAGGGTGCAGTTATTTTGACAGTGGTTCGGCAAAGTCTAATTAGGCTGAATGCTCACCGACAGAGCAGATTCTCCTTGAAAACCCTGAGAATCCTTATCCTCTATCCGTGCATCGAGAAAGTATTTGGAGGTTGGTCGGCTTCCAAAAAACTCTGCGCTCCAGACATAGGCGGAAAGTGGTTCATGCCAGAAAGAGCATTAGCCTTTCTACGCAATTAGGCATCAGGCAACAAATGCTGTAAACGTCTTTTTGTATATGTTCGAGAACAGCACTGAATTAGCCTGCTGTGAAAGCAGTCAAAGCACGTCACCATAACGTCAGGGTGAGATCTGATTCTAATCAGCGTCAGTTAGCATTTCACGAAGTGCAGAACTGCTGCACAGATAGCAGGGCAGCTCTGCAAGGCTTGATACTGGAGCTAAAGGGTCTGTCAGTCCTTCCTCTATCTGAGCCGGAACACATTTGGATGCAGCCCAAGAGGAGAGGAAGAGCGGCCAACATCTATCTTTCTGTCAGGACTCTGCAGTCCTGTGCTAAAGGAACCCGAGTGAAATCCACTCTCGCTGTTAGAGAGAACAGAACAAGGCATGGCAGAAACTGAATCCATATCTTTTTATTCATCATGCCAGTAGCACTACTGACAGCAGGCTAATTGTACCAATCCACTCATATCTAGACTAGGTGATCAAATGAAGCTGTGTGACACAATCCCAAGCACTAATCCCCATGCCTGATAAGAACGCGATCCATTTCCCGTCCTTTCTCAATACGTCTTGACTAGACTGGATAGGTCTGCTGACCTTCAGCCCAGATAGACTAAACCATGAGTTCCTTTGTGTTTCCTTTATTCAATCATCATCATCATCTGTTCAGGCTTTGGGAACAAGTCCACTAAATTCTGGGGTTTAATGCTTACATTCTTTTGTCTAATTTGTCTAACCTTTTAAAGGGAGACCAAGGCCAAAATGAAAAAGAACCACTACTGCACCTGTTGTAAAACGTGCCTTCTCACCTCCTACAGTAGCGTGGAAGCAATGTTTTACAGGTTAAAGATAAGGAAAATCCTCTTCTGATTATGAATATTGGAGGTGAAACTTCTGAAATACTACAAATGCCTTAGAGAGGATTTTTGGTGACTAGCTGTCTCAAATTTTTGTAATGCAGAAGGAAGGCATATGGCTTACAGCAGGGCTATCTTATTGTAGCCACATAACTGCTGTAACATTCTCAATTATTCATTACAATGGAGAGAATGGGTTATAAAAATGATAAGTGGTGAAAACCATCCGATGAGGAGAACAAGCGAAAGAAAGCAAATTAGCCCTGTAGATTAGGGATGTTTAGGTTAGACGTCACACGAAAAGATGTGGAAGGATTCAACAGGTTATTTTATTGAGACTTTTTTTTTTTTTAACTGTCCTGAGTTTCCTGGATATATAAAGAAGAGGCAGTGATTGCTACAAATGTTCTGCTCAACAAATGTGTTGGAGATGTACAGAGTACCCCTCCAGTCCTTCATATTGATCCAAACTAGCTTCAGCCATTGGAAACCACAGCTGTTACAATGTATTAATGTCGCAAAAAATGCATAGCAGTATTGTTTGTCCATGAGATTCTTCATATTTCAGTACTGATCAGTCAGGAATCAGTGACAACTTAGTATTGGTTCTACATGTCCTTACCTCCAATAGTTTCACTGTTTTCTTTAATATTCTGTCCAGTGGCCAAGGTTATGTCCAAAGCTAGTTTAGTCAAGACTGGTTGATAGCACAGGGATTATAATTGCCTGCATGACATATTTGCAGAATTAATTCTGGGTAGTGTAGGTTAAGAACATTGAAGAACAAAAACATCAAGATATTGTGAGTTGCCACAATGAGGCTGAGGTATGCAAAGCTGTAATACAGAGTACTGCATAACATATTAAACTCAAATTTTTGCCTGGAATCCCTCTTCCAGTGCCAGACTCCAAACCTTATTATTACTGCTCAGACTTCAAACTTCTGCCTCCAGGTCTCTCTGGGAACAGCTATCTTAACTTGTGAATGGTGACTGAAGGTAAAAGAGGACAGGGTGCATTATCTGAACGCGGCTCTTATCCAACAGGAGGATCACTCCTCTCTCATCATGTTACTGCAATTAGAGTCGCGGGAGCCAGGAAGGCCGAACCCAGAGCATTCCTCTCCACTGTAGAGTGCTATTCATCAGGAAAGAGGAGGAGATTAAGCACTTCATTCTACTCTAGACCTTTCAAGCCCATTCACCCAGACTACTGAACAACTAAACACACTCAACAATGCAAACCTAAACCTGGTCTTAACCAGACAAAAACTTAACACCACAAACACACCTGGAAAAGCCTAAATTAGACTCCACACTCACTGTTAAACACCCTAAAATGCACCTTATGAAGAAAAACAGGTGAGAGATGAAGTAACACAAACACAAAATCTGAAGCGTCAGAGTGTCTCATCAGCTGACTGCTACTGTGCCATTTTGGTGAACTTTTAAATGTAGATCTGAGGTAGGACTGGGTGGACCTGGTCTGGCCTTCCATAGGAGATATGAGCGAAACATTGTTTCAGCCCTCAGAGGCGTTCCTCCTTTGACTTTTAAGTTCCAGCCTGTTACAAGCCTATTTTCCATGCTAATTTGACCACCTATGAGTCTGCCAGTTACAACATTTATTCAGAAAACTTTAGTTAATCTAAAGTTTCTTCAAGATATCATTCATTCATTTATGCACGCACACACACACATATATATATGTATGTATACATACACACACACATTAAATTCTCTTAATGACACAAAATCCTCATATCAACAAATAACTTTCCCATAAACAAAAAACACTTCAAAAATAGCAGAGAAAGCCAAGCCGATTATAAAGTCACGGAATTTCAAAATGGGAGACTATCAAAATACCACAGTAAACAGACGCTTTTGGTGAATTTAACAGATTACAGGGAACGTGGGGCGCTTGGTGTTTTTGATGTTGTGGCAGATGCACATTAAAGATTTATTTTCCCCTCACCGTCTGAGAGGCTTTGATATACGGCTCTAAAAGAGACATCCTCCTCGCTCAGGAGAGGGCCAAGTTCACCGCTCACTGCAACACCCTCCCCCCAAACACACACACACACACACACACACACACACACACACACACACACACACACACACACACACACACACACA
>JBBPCX010000038.1:3093668-3108615 GCA_037974365.1 Hydrocynus forskahlii
CACACACACACACACACACACACACACACACACACACACACACACACACACACACACACACACACAGACACACAGACAAACAAAACATCTACATCTGTGACAGATGATTCAAAAAGAAGCCAAGCTCAACAGAGGGGGACCAACCAAGTAAGCGGGCCTCCATTCAGCAACATGAGGAGCTCAAGGTCCCAGAAGGACAATAAGCACAGCCGTCCTGCGTCTGCAAAAAGGTTTTATTTCTGCCTGACTACGCTTTTAATATGAGAATATGGAACTTTTCCATGCCACCACAGCTCGTCCAGCCAGGGAGGAAAGCTTCGGCCAGACTCCCAGCACAGGAGCTCTCCCAAAATCTTGACGGCAAGGGGATATTAAGGAAATTACGCTCTGGGATGCCCTAAATTCTTAGACGCTTTTGGGGCTGCCTCGTCACATCCAATGGGATTTTGGTGTTACAGCACTTTCCATAGAGCAGGGAAAAGGATGAGAGGCTGGAAAAAGTGAAAGTGGGACAAGAGGCCTGCTAGGTTTTCCCCCACTGGAAAGGGGAAGGCCTCATATGGTACACTGTTATTACTCCAGGCACAGAGCGTCCCCTCCTCCAGGCCTGACCACCTCGCTGTCCGGCTCCAGTAGCCGGGTCTGAAGGATTCGTCAATAATTAACATGGCAGGGACGTTAATATTTCAGCATGTTTGAAGACTCGAGCTCTATTGACCATGAAGGAAAGTAAGTGATAGCAGCTTGTGGGAGAGCAGGACCGTTCAGAGTCTTGCAAGCAATTTCCAGTCCTAAACAAATTGCTTTAATTACCGACTTCGGATGCGAAGCCTTTCTTGTCGAATGCAACGCACGACAACTGCGCGACACAAAGGCAACCATGGAAATGCAAGAATCACACAAAAGCTGCCGCATCTCTCGCAGCCCATCACAAAGCGGAGCTCCTTTGTCCTGTGGAGATGGAGGGTGAGGGAGGATGAAGAATCAGCCTTCTGTTGGTGAAGAGAGTGGGACTGCCACCATAATGAACATCTCCCTGCGATCGATGTGGAGCTCAGTGACTGTTAGAACAAACGCCTCTCAGACGTGCCCTCCCCCCCACTTTGCAGCTGTGGGACCATGGCAGGTTGTCACTCACAGCAGGCAATCAAATCTGAGTCTCCGCCTTTGATGCTGGTCTGCAGAGCTCTGCTGGCAGGACAGAACTGGGCTGGCCGTGGGGAAAAATTCTGCTGAAGCACGTCAGTGTGTCCGAATCGCTCCGGATGTAGCAGAGACCGTACGAAACACATAGAATAGGTCACAGGAGAGTGCCGGGATCATGTTCAGTCTTACACCGTCTTTATAGGGCTAGATTATATATACACAGACAGACATAGACACGCATATATTTAATTATATTGGTTTTCATTCAATAAAACCTATTAATTATATTTATTTCAGTCGGTATCAGTTAACTTCACATACTGCCTGTTCTTGAGCTGAAAAAGATGGTTAGGCTGTTAGAGGTACAACCATTATAATTTGTCTGCTTCTTAAAGGCTTTAGAATCTGTCAGAATACATTTCAAGCCACATGTCCTGTTCTATGACTTTCTGTGTCTCATTCTGTGTCTACTTTAATGCAGTAATTGCAAAAAGATGAGTGATGCGATGAGAACTTGTTGACATGCGTACATGCCAAATATCAGGTGTTAACACACACACAAAAAAAAAAATAAAGAACGGTCAAACTGACAGTCAAACGTTCAAATTGTTACAATTGTTCTTAGGATGGTCAACAACAGCAAAAGTGATGTTTCTGTAAAAGAAATAAAAATGAAATACACTTTCTTTGGGATCGTTTTGCCCCACAACACCCTGCATGTCACCTAAGTGGCTTTAAACACTCTGGATGTCTGGGTCCTATCACCACTGTGAACAAGTCTAACTCTAGAATGGTGCGTTTCACATTTAAATCATGCTGAATTATCTTTGCTTACATTTCAAATATTGAATTAAGGAGAAATTTTAAAATAATTGAAAGAGAAGTTAGAGATGGTATACAGTCTGAACACAAGGTGAGCCCAAACAAAAGCACCTAGGAAAAAGTAAAAAAGTTAGGGTTGGGTATTGTCTGAATTTTATCAATTCCGATTCTGGTTCTGCTTATCGATTCCCCATTTTGATTCCATAGAGGTAAATATGAAGACGTCAGATAACAAAAAATATCTGTATTCTGAACATTCAGTATGTTCCAGCAGAAATGGGAGTAATATGCTGACTAAAATTTTAAATAAATAAATGTTGACACATGACATTCACTTAAAACCGGTCCTGGCAGATATGTAGGACTGAGGAACCAATAAGAACCTAAATTTGGAAAGAAAATACTGTGGATTTTCTTTTCAGTTATAACTTGGAACCTACTTTCAGTTCCAAACCTTAGATAAAGGAACAACATAACTTTGGTATCCCGACAGGCTAGATAACGCAAAGGACAATATGCAGGACAGCATGTCTGTGCTATCAGAGTCCAGCGGAGACATCAGCCCGTGTGCAGTGATGCCTTTCATTCCCACTACTGCAGGAACATTCCAGGTCTGTTTCATGGTTCTTCCCCCTCCAAAATTCACTCACCCACACACACACACACATACAGACACTGGCTGTAATGGGGAAATTGTACGTTGAAAACACGGGCAACCTGAGCTGGCTTTAAGTTTTCACCTGCTTGGACTACAAACAAAGACATCATTCTCCGGCAAGTCCTGTGGGGAGCGACCTCAGCTTTCGAGGCACAGCACTGAAAAGTCTACAGACACCCCCCCACCCCCACTATCCTTCTCTCTGTCCATCCCGTAAGCTGCTTTAGGAGTCACATCCAACCTGGGGAAAGGGAATCTCTCTTCTGGGGCGTCAGGGGGACCATTAGCACTAGCCAAATTTAAATCCAAAAGATTTATCAGTGCGTGGGGACGGAAGGGCGGACGGGGGGTAGCAAACAGCTGCCAGCATCCGAGCCATGGTTCATGCTCTCTCTATCTTTTACACACACACACACACACACACAAACACACACACACAAACACACACACACACACCCCTTGCCAGACAAGTTTATCCCCACAGCTCTGCTAAGGCTGGGGGTAATCTACAAAAGGAACTTGGGGGATAAACAAAGAATCTGGAAAGCCGATTCTCAGCAGGGAAGGCCCGGACCCCTCTGCAGTCTGCGCAGCCGACAAAGGCCACATGCTAATGGAGTCACTCTTTGCTGAAATTCAAACCAAATGCTTAGCAGGCTGGTCACTAAAGCAAGCCAGCGATAAAACAATTCTGACCAGTGAGGTGGTCCCTTTTCTGTTCAGACAATTTGACGTCTCTGCTCTCCCCTTGGCAACTTTGGCTTCGGAGTCAAGCAATTCTCACTATTACTGAGGGATCAAGTCATATTTAGTACAGCGGGGAACCCGCGGGGCCTTCAAGGCCTTCACGGAAGACCAACTGACTTTTGCAAAATCTGTGAAGTTCTATGTGCTGTCTTAGTTTGTTCTCATCCAACAGAAGCATCATTCATCTGCAAGTATTATAATAAAGTTTGTTTAGTAGAAAAAACATTCTTGAAATGTAAATTTTGAACTAAATTTAGAATTACCTGAACTGAAGGCCTTGTTCAAGCTATGGTTAGCCACTCATATCTTCATGGCTGCCTTTTAGGACCAAAAATGCCTTTTCAACAAAAATGGTCCAAAATGTCCTTTTTCTGTAAAGTTACACTTTTGAAAATAAAAGGCTTAATCGTGACATTTGGAATCGGCAACCACTGAGGAAATCGAGGCTGCTGTAGAACCCCAACGTTTCAGAAAACACAGACGTACAAATGGTGCCAGGGGTCAAGAGGCCGGGAAAACAAAGAAATCCCTGGGAAGGTACACAGCCAGCAGTGTGCCTTTTCACTGTAGCTTTGTCCATAAACCACCCACACAGAGCTCCATCCCATAGCAGCTCTCCAGGATCTATTGCATAACTGTCCCACAGACCAAGTTTAGACAGTTTCTTCTCCCGTACGTCTTTCCATTTGTAGGCTGTGAACACAGTGGTATTTACCAGTACATAAACCCGTCCTAGTACAGACCCATTTGCACAGGGGATGGCGAATGAGTATTTGCATGTGAGGCCTGTGACGGCACCGCTCTAAAGAGGATTTGTTTCGGGTCTGTTCAAACGTCTCTCTGCATCGAAGGGAATCCCAATGAACAGCGAAAGCCATGTTTGCCTTTTTTGCACTTGAGCGAGCATGTGAAAACACGGAAGGCTCAGTCTTTGAGCTTCCCCGGATCCACTGTTCACGCTTGCGCACACATTTGATAAAAGGCTGAACACATATGTTCAAAAAAAAATGGGATGCAAATTAGACCACTGGCCATGGGGGTAAAGGTCATAGCTCTGGGGGCTAAAATCATTTCCAGTGGATTCCAGGTTGAGGACTGAGCGCTCTGTAGACTGGAGACACCTGGTCAACACCTTCAGATAAGGCTCTTAGGAAGTAATCGGGTTAAAGAGGATGGAAGCTTATGTCCTCCAGTGGGATTTCTAATGAATGTTACACTGGAGCAGTGTTTACTTTGGGGCCTTTGCACTGTTCAGAAAGCCTGAAATATCCGTCAGCAGAATGCCAAGCTGGTGGCCAAGGACCACCTGAATGGCTGACGGTCAACACTAAGCGCACATACAAACAAATGGCCCCACACATGGCAAACAGACAGTGGAAGGGGACATCACAGAAGCTAAGCATGGTGGTCCATAGGTCACAGTGTCAGTCTTTTCTCTGGAAAGGTCATTATGTCTGCTAACCCAACTGCAAAGGGGTCAGCTGCTATAGACAGAGTGTTAATGCAGTACGTTAGCATTGCTGACATTTCAAAACACTCGCTTCACTCCATGGTCTATACGGATGGACACTAAGCTGCAAAGACTGAATCTGAATTTATGGATTTCATGAGGTCACAGAAACCAGCACATTTGCATTCATCTTCAGCCTACAGCAGTTTGCCTGTCGGCACAGAGGTCATTTTTATACATCGGTCTTAGTAGAACAGAAAAGCATTAATGGCATGTTTTATTCTCAGAGATAAAGAAAAAGCATGCAAAAATTATTTAACATGGTCTTTGGTACATAAAACCATATAACTGTCATAAGTGGACCTCAGGGGCCTTAGAGTACTCCAGTGGTTTCTTTACAGTGGTTTCTTTTTCAGTGGAAAGATCACATTTTCTTCTCTCAGTTTTGTCAAAAAAACAGGAAAAAAAAATTAAAAAGCAAGAAAAAGCTTACGTTGAAAGGGGGGGGGGCTGTTTCTCCCGTTTTTTAACTTGGTAAACAGGTTATCCCTTTCCTCCTTCTACAGTTGCTGAATTGGGCAAACAGGTTATACATTGTCTAGACCTTGGCTAGACATCACCCAATTCAGCAACTGTAGAAACAAATTAGAACAATCCCAATATGGGGATGAGAAAACAGACAACTGGTGAGACACACACGAAAGAAATGGCATGCAGATGAAGCATGTATCTTAGCCAGTGCGTCCTTTGTCCTACCACCAACAGACCCCACCCCCACCCTCTAGATAAACACTGGAGGAGGATGTGGGACATTCAGCAAAAAGGTGGAACAATGCAGTGGCCGGCCTGTTTCCCTCGCATTCGTCCTGCCGCCAGAGCCACTGCAGAGCTTCACAAGGCAGTGACGGAGAGCAGAAGACCAGGCCAGACGGTCTGATCTATGCGAGGCTCTGATTAAGCAGCAGGGCCACCTGACGTCAGCAGGGGAGCTCCACAAATGAGCTTTGTCCATCGGCCAGCTGACCCACAACTTGCTCGACCTTTGCCCCACTCACTTAGAACACAGTCCACAACAACTACATTTCACCTTAAAAAATATATTTTAAATACTTAAAAAATCCAGTTCTCCTTGCACTAATGGGAGAACTGATTTAACGTCTCATGCCTCTTTTTCATGACTCAATCAGAAATTAATGTAGTTGCATTCTTCGCTCAACCCTGAACATTTACCCCCGTGAAATTTCTGAAATATTACAGGAGGTTCATCATCTGAATTTTTTCAATGCATAAAGGTCACTTTGAGAAAACAACCCAACTTAAAAACCTTAAAGCAACTTATTAAAATATATACAGTACTGCGCAAAAGTCCTGATTTTGTTATTTTTTGCTTTGAATCACATAACTGGTGCAAAACACTGTATTTTATGCCTGTCGAACTGTCTTACCGCCATACTGAGCTAATTAAATGAAATTAAATGTGACAGGCTGCAGAGTGCTTGAAGATACAAGGTGCCTAGATAAAGGAGTTCCAACTACTCGGCGTTCGGCACCACCAATATACTGATCGCCGCCTGATCATCTGGAATCATCTGCACCTGTTTCTTCACTGGTTCAGGACTTAAGTTAAATGGTCTTGAATGCTTGAATGATTCATATGTAGGTCACTGTGTGGTTTAACAAACAAAAACCATTCCTCTGAAACTGGTCAGGTTTAGGGACAGGGCTGGAAATGAGACCGTGGAGATCACATGATTCCAGCAGACTGTCCTTTACACCCCAAAAGACCAAAATAGCGCAAGGTTAAAAATGGAACAGCTTACGCCCAAGAGACTCTATGCTGGGTAGTAAACAGTCACAGGAACATGTATGATCTAACCAGGCACCAACAGTACCCCCAACAGCCAACCATCCCCATGACTTCTGCCCAGGAAAGACCCTGGAGAGATCCTGGTGAAGGAGAACTGCTGGAAAAAAAGGGTGGTCTGAAAGCTGTGCTGCTGTAGGTAGTGGATTAGAAGCTTCAGCTGCACGTCAGAGGTTATTTTAGCAGCTCGTTTTTCCTCTCCTGGAAAAGAACACATTTACGGAAGGAAGAAAAATGAAATGTATAGCCTTCAAACGATGCATTTGATCAAAGATTTGAACAGAATGGCTCTGTTTCAAGCTCTTCCTTTAAGCATATGAATAAAGTATGCTCAGCCCACATTCCTCCACAGAGGAAACGCCGACTGTTTTAACTCTTATCAGCGTGTGAGAGTCCTGCTTAAAATAAGCTGAACAAATGCAGGCAAGCAACAGAAGCCAGAACTCCACTGAGGAAATGCTGCCAGTCGCTGAAACCTTCCCTTAATCCCATGCACAGGGGGGAAAGTACCCCCAAACTACGGTAATGTGAGCAGAAGCACAGGACCACAGTCTTCCTTTATGCCAATGAGATTAGGTGGAAAAATAAAGCTCTTCCTAAAACCCTCAAAAATGTGACCTGTGCAAAATAACCACTGGAAACACGCAAGAATCCCGACTTTCCCACCAATACCTTGAGCTTCTTTGGTTGTATTACACCACAGTGTTAAAGGAACCCCTGAAAAACAGAAGATGCATGTAAATAATGTACAAAGGCACAAGTGATGCTTTAAGCATATACATATTATTGTAACCACAGTAATATAAACAGAAAAAAGCCAGTTTCCACTCATAAGATAGATTTGAACAAGAAGGAAGGTGACTGACTGTAGATAGATAACAGCATATTAATAGTAAAGATAAAACAGTTACAACAAATCCAAACTCCAGCAACTCCCAAAAAATCCAAAACCAACAACCAAGATAAAACAGTTACAACAAATCCAAACTCCAGCAACTCCCCAAAATTCCCAACTCCAACAACTCCCCAAAATTCCCAACTCCAACAACTCCCAAAAATTCCCAACTCCAACAACTCCCAAAAATTCCCAACTCCAGCAATAAAACAATAATACCACCAAATAGTTTTATAATTGCAAGAGTTACACAAAAGTTAACTATATTCATGCCACATCACTGCCCCACAACTGTCTCAAACAGTAAAACTACAAAAGTACAGACAATAATACAGTCCTTCGACTGACAATATACATTCTCTCTCTCTTGTTGTGTGTTTATTTACAGTCAGTGGGGAAGAAATGTTAAATGGTTTGCGTTCAGACATCAGGCCAATATCAACGTTCCCACCATTCACAATTTACTGCACTACTGGTCCAAGGCACAAATCCGTGGGTCACAATTCAGAAAAGATGCACTTGCCAAGAAATTTCACACACAAAATATAAATTTACGACACTAAAACAGTCCCATTCTGGACAGTTGCTTTGGATATTATATTCTGAAGGTTTCAATTGAACAACAATTAGTGCAGAGCCCATTAGTTCAGGGAGCCAGGTCTGCCATCTGCTCCCAGGTTTGCAGTGGCCTGAGCGAGGTGAAGGTAGTGCCACACAGCTCTGGGAGCAGGTCTGTAATGCTAAATGGCAAAATGTTTGCTTCACTGTGAGCCAGATCTTTGGCCATGGTCTCCTACTACGTCAGTGATCGTCAACTGGCGGCCCGCTGGCCACATCCGGCCCACCGGTGGAAAATGAATGGACATCTATGGAGCTAGACGGCTACATTCTGCACTCACCCGCGGAACGACAGCACAATAGGCTGGCGCGGAATCCAGTCGGCACCCCCCCCGCCACCCCACCCCCCCACCCCCCAACACACACAGAATGACAGCGAGATGCGCAAGCACAGAGTCCCGTCAGCACCCCCCATCACTCCCCACCCTCGGAACGACAGCGAGATGGGCCTTAAGATACAATATCAATTGTATTTTATTTTAGGAGAGCATCAGGCCCTCACAGTGTCTGCCGTGAAAAAATCTGGCCCTTGGACAGATGTAGTTGACGACACTTGTCCTACGTGCTCCTCTGCAGAAAAGTCACATTTCTAAGGAAAAACACATCTGGTCAGGTGTTCTTGACTTGGCATTGTTGGTGCCTGTATGAATTAGCTAGTGTTTATTACACGGCAGAAAATGAAGGGCAGGCATGACTGGAGGACAGCGTACTGGAGTCCCATCAGTTTGATTCTAATGAGCACCCCCACATCTCCAACCACACAATCTTCTCTTTGTAGTTCGTCCAACGCTAACACACGGGAGAAATACTGAAGAAGAAGAGAGGGAACAAGAAAAAAAGAGGCAGGGAAGCAAGAGAGAGAATGAATATAAGAGAAAGGAAAAAAAGAGGTAAAGAGGGGAGGGAGGGGGAGAGAGACAGAGAGAGAGACAGACAGACTAATGACACATTCTCTCATCAGCATGTCCGCTCGCGTGTGCCAGATGTTGGGAGCATCAGAACTTACACAGGCTGAAGAAAAATACCTTCATCTACCAGCACCTCCACTCTCAAACTCTCCGACAGGCCTCTACAGCCTGGGGTCTGATGTTCCAGACAAGAGTTATGAGGTGCCTTCACTGGGAGCTGACGAGTGACTGAGTTTGTCTTCTAGTTTAAAATTACGTTCACAATACAAGCCTCACTGCTCAAACCTGACGTCTTTGCTTGGAGCTGATCTTTGCATTTCAATAGATCATGTTCATGTTGGCCATCAGGGACAAATCATGGTCTTGATGGGACCCTGAGCACAAGAGTATCTGGAGAATCCAAGGGGCATCCAAGGCCCCTGGAGGTCAGAGGCCCCTGGGCCCGGTCAGTACTCCAGCCCTCTCAGTCATTAGTGTAATCCCAGGGCTGAACGACTTGGGCATAAATATTTAATCATGACTGCAATCCAAGTGCAATTATCTTCTATAAATTAAGTATCAGCCGATTTTAGTTGCCAAGAAGTGCAGGAGATCCTAGTTTGGACTTGAGGCGAGTATTGGGTGCCAGACTGCCAGTTCATTAGAGTCTGCACTGGTGGTTTAAAAAAAATAATAAATTCAATCGTAATATAGAATATTTTAGGATGCAATTCATATTCATGATTGAAAGTCTCACCTGGGCCCTTAAAGTGTTACACAAAACCTTACTATGAATACAATTGATAGGACTAATGATCATGATGTTGATGACTTCATAATGTGAGTTGCGCAAGAAGAGCGTGGGTCTGATTTTTCAAAGGAGCTTATGAGAATGCTCCATGTGGGCGAGGGCAGTAAATGAAAATCAGCCCATTTACTAGAATTTCCCAATCCTACTCCTGTACTAATGTGACATAAATAAACGGAATAGTCCCATAATCTGTGGCAAACCCTGAGCTGAAACTGGCCCAATGCAGTAAAGTGCAGTGTTGCAGGCTTGGTCAGCAGATGGTGTGTGGAGAGATGCGTCTGCACCAAGGGACTCCTGCCAGAGCGTTAATGGTTCTGTTTAACAGAGAGCTGTCTCACAGACCTGAGCAATGAAAACCCCTCGCCCGCAGTCCATCATCTGCATGCACATAAACATGTCGTTTTAACATGGGCTTCCATTTCACATCGGTGCTGTAGAAAGTGTCCTCAGAACATCACCTCCTGGTCTGGGATCAGTTCTGTTCAGGACATTAAGGGACTACAGAGAAATCAGAATGCCATACCAAATCAGCTCTACTGTCTCTGCAGGACATTTATAACAGGAGATGTAAGACCAGAGCAACAAGGATCATCAGAGACTCGTCTCACCCAAAAATGGACCTGCTTGACCTGCTCAAATCAGCCAAACACTTCAGGAGTTTTACAGCCAAAATAGAGACTCAGAAGGAGCTTCTATCATCATGACATAAAACTCTTAACTGGGACACAACACACAACTTTAATTGTTCATTATAACACAAACTGAACACTCTACCTCACTGTACCTCACCTGCCTCTCTACCTCTTTGTACTTAAGGTAAAGGTAAAGTGGCATTTGGCAGACACCCTTATCCAGAGCGACTTACAATCATTAGATACAGGAACAGCCCCCCTGGAGAAACTGAGGGTTTGCACCTGCGACTTTGTGGTCATCAGGTTCACAGGCAAGTGTTTTATCCACTAGGCTACTACTTCACCTGCCTCACTACCTCGCTGTACTTCACCCGCCTCTCTACCTCAGCTGCTGTTATATCGATATATATCGAGAGCAACCTGCACCCAGCACTTTACAGTACACACTCACCTATACATTTGCACGCTTTAGATCTTATTTACACTTGTAAATGTTTGCTTATACTGTTTACACTAGTAATGTTAATTTGAATATAATTTTCTCTATTGTGATTATACTGCACGTCTCAAAGACGTTCAGGTGCTCATTTAACTCATTTCATGTGTGGTTCTCATAGAGAGGAATTATGGAACAACATGATGTAAAAATAATCAAAACTTGTGAGATTTACAAGATTACAATTTTATATATTAGCATATTCCTACAATATAACTGAGCCAGGGAACAAATTGAGATGTTAAAGTAAACAGATCAAATAAACTACGCTTCTTATGGAAGTCTCTTTCCCTCTATTTCGTAAGAGTATGACCTCAGACACCTGGGCCCTGAGTCAGCACCTTCGCGAAGAGAGGAGCATGGAGACGCTGGAGAGTCAACGTGCCAGCTCTTGTCTCACCAACTCAGGAGCCGGTGCCAGGGCACTACCAGTCCTGCCAGGCAGACAAGCTGAGGCCTGCCATGCCGCAGTGGCACTCAGCAAGGTTGCTGGCTTTTTTTGGGTTCTGGGAGGAGGGAAGTTTAGAGCCAAAATGAGAGGCTATTTAAAAAAAACCACACAGCAGAGACTGGCCACACTGTCCTAGAAGAACACTCAAAGGGCTGCGATATAGAGTCAGCGGTACCATGTGAAAGGCAGAGTGCCAGCAAGGAATGATGTGAGCTGCACAAGATATGCTTAGTGTTTTGCTTCTTATTGTAGAACTGGAATGAAGCCAATGTTTCCAACAGCAGAAGTCAATAGTCACCAGAAGTTCCTCCCCAACACTTGTTTCATGGTCAGATTGAGCAACAAAACCAAGCTGATTCTCTGATAACTGCAGGCCAACCTTCCTACATTAACTGTTGTTACTGCCTGTCATTATTGCAATACTGATCTCTGCAATATTGCACTGGATATGCAAATGTGCCCTTAACCAATCAGTGTTTCTGACAGGGCGACCAATCACAGCTCCAGGTGAGTTACTGGGTGTTCTGATGAATTGAGGTCTTCATATAATCCAACAAAATTCAAATTTTTAACCATTCAAGTCTTATTGCATGAATGTGCAGGGCTAAATTGCTCTCGGATATTTATTTAAAGGTGTTGGTTTGGTGGCATCACAAACACTGATCTGACAACAGGCAGTTTTTGTAGCTTCTTTTCATATATAGACTGCATGGATTGGGGGGGGGGGTAAATGTACCATCTGATACAATATTTATAGACTTTAAGCCTTTTTTAATTCCATAAAAAGATGAGTCCTTTAATATCTTGACAGAGACTGTGAGACAGAAAGAAAGAAAGGAGAGAAGAGAGAGACAGAGAGAAAGAGCGCGTGAGAGAGAGACAGAGCAAGAGAGAAAGAGTGCATGAGAGAGAGACAGAGTGAGAGAGAGAAAGAGAGAGAGACAGAAAGATAGAGGAAGACAGAAAGAGAGGTAGAGAAAGAGAGAAAGAGAGAGAAAGAGAGTGTGAGAGAGAGACAGAGCGAGAGGGAGAGACAAAGAGCGCACCAGAGAGAGAACGAGAAAGAGAGGAAGACAGAAAGAGAGAGAAAGAGCTCATGAGAGAGAGACAAAGCAGTATGTACTACAACAGTCATGTCTGTGAATCATGGCTGCTTAACTGTGAGGAACACCTAAACCCCATGATCTTATGACATATTAATTTGTAAATCCAAGAAAAGTACAGACGATATTCATCAAAAAAACAAGAAAAACAAACAAACCAGGAATAATCTGGAACCACTCCATCAACACTGGGAAGGACCGGTTCAAAACACAATATTTAAACCTGAATAAATGGCTTCTCTCCACCTTGAGCAAATTCATTTCCAATGCAAATTCATTTCCAATCTAGTATCCACAGCTGCAAACATCTGATTAGTGGAAAAAAGGGCAGAATGGCAGCTTATATGGCAGCTATTCACGGAGAGGGAGAGAAGCAGAAAACTGAAAGGCTGGAGTTTCACTGAAGAAGGCAGGTCTACAGAGAACTTCCACAGAGGAATCATGGTTTTCATATGAGATCAGGCAAAAAAATGGAGACCCTACCCCTACCAACGGCAGTGCCTTTTCTTGTTAACTGTTTCTGGCTTTAAGAAGCACCAAAGCTCAGTGCAGTAGTTTATGAGGATGTAGAAGAGAAAGAGGACGCCTTTACATTAACAATTCTGTATTCGAAAATATGGAACAAGGCATTTGGTGTTGATTCAGTAAGAGCCACTGGTACATGGTAAACCGATTCTCAAAAAGTACCATAATACCTCGCCCTTTTATTTACGATGTGGACATAGTAAACAGTATTTTTTATGTTTAGATGCAAATACTAATTTGTAGACCAATGGTTTGATAAGGTGATGTTAATGTATGAAACATGTTAGCAAATGCACTGTGACTGGAATAAAGAAACAATTTTTGTGTCCCCATCAATGTCAAAATTAGACCTGCATCCTTGTAAAGGACCTAAAAAACAAACCAAACTAACTAACAGTAACACTGGTTTAGTGCTTTTATGAAACAGTGACAAATACATAGTATATGGTGTTATATAATACAATGTAATACAAAAGAGCTTAAAAATTCATTGAACTTGATTCTATAAATTTGGGTACATGTTTAATGTTTAATAGCTTGATGCTACTGAAGCATTTCTAATTTTGCGTATCCTGGTGGGATCTAAGGGAGCTGTGGTGTGAACAGGTGGTCAGTCTAAATGCTTTAACTGTGGACACTGAAGTCAGTAATGTTCTCTCTCAGGTTCACTTTAACAGAACAGAGTTCATCTCATTTTAGCAGCAAGTGAGAAAGCGGTCACATGAAAACAGTTACAAAATGTACCTCCAGCAAGGAGTTAACAGATAGAAATTGCGAATGATATTCAAAATGTTCAAAGAATGACCTTTTGTTAAGACTGCATGTTAATAAATTCTGGATAGACTGAGAAAAACGGACCAACCCCATGAGAGGACTGAGAGATTCATTAGGAACTGACCTGTATCTACATCAGTACTATGTAAGTATGGTGTGTGTGTGTGTGTGTGTGTGTGTGTGTGTGTGTGTGTGTGTGTGTGTGTGTCATAATTAATTTTATATATGCACATATACACACACACACACACACACACACACACACACACACACACACTTTCAAGCAATGACATCCAGAGAAACCGTGAAAAAAAACCTAAAACAAACAAAAAAAAAAACAGAATAAAAAGGGTTAAATAAATAAAATAAAACTTGGCAAAACACTCAAAAAGCAGCTTGGCTTAACTTGACAGATAAGGGATAAGTGATGAAAAAATTTGACCCAATTTTGAGCAGCAAAACTAAAATCTGGGCATCAAGTTTTTCTGGCACAGCCCACCCGAACTGAAACCAATCAAAACACAAAAGTACAAGAACCTCTCAGTTAAAGTGACCACAACTGTTCTGTGAAAGACAGTTGTAAATTTGCACTCATTTAAAAAAATGGATGAAGGACATGATTTTGAGAGCTAATCTGCCAACACTGGTAGGGACTGGTTTCACACAGACACACAGACAAATATTGAACCTGAAACCCACCAAATTTGGACTTGATAAGAATTATGCTAAAAATGAACTGTATTTGGCCTCTGTGGCAACAAATGCATCTGATTAGCAGAGTGTCAAATGTTGCAACTTAGAGGCCCAATTTTAGAAACTGGGGGGCTTATACATATCTACCACAGAGGATTTGATGAATTTCTAGATTTCTGACCTCGCCAAGGACTTGTGGGGGCAACTCATTGGGCCTTAGAGACTAAAACACTAAAGCATGTGCAGTTAAGCTGAGCTCACTTTCTGCTGACTTGGGTTGATTCCAATCACCTCACCAACCAGGGGCGTATCAAGCTTTCCAAAAGTGGGGGGGATGGGGTGTTGTGACAGACAATGAATTTAGCTTGACTAATT
>JBBPCX010000038.1:3115060-3148333 GCA_037974365.1 Hydrocynus forskahlii
TATTTGCATATTGCAGCATTCTGCAATATCAGCACTGCAGAGACACTGCCATGTATCAGTTCACCCATAAGTTGCCCATCACAATATGAACTGAATGAGCTGGTCCTCAGAAATCTGCCAGCACTTCAGTCATTTGTGTCAGGATGAGCAGCAGTGAGAGATGAATTATGACTAATTCCTCTTCAAAAAATAAATAAATAAGCAAGTAAGTAAATAAATAGGCCCTGCTCTGCCGTACATAAGCCTTTGGAAATCATATGTGAGGTGCCATGACAACGAAGCCCATCTCGAGAGGGGTGGAGAGAGGAAGTAAATTAAGAGAGGCTCGAGAGCTGTGTCGCATCTTTACATCATTCATCACCGCAATAGAGCCTAACTGACACGTTACTCCACTCCATTGCCACACTTCAGCAGAAAGCAGCGGTTTTCTCAGGTTCTAAACTGTTTTTGTGGAGTTGTGTGACTGTAAAAGGACAAAAAATGTCCATTTTAATAAATAACTGTCAGTGATCATAAAGAGTATGACATTTCTCAACATGGTAGTGCTTCCTGGACAGGTAAGGTGCTTTAAAAACTAGAGCTGAAAAAATAAATGTAATCAATTGAATGATTTGGCACAAAGTCAAATTTATCCAGAAAAAGAATTAATTATTATGAACCCACAAAAAAATAATGGAAAAAAAAATTCCATTGCTAGGTGAGAGTTTTGTCCATTTTAAGAGGTAACCATAATTCATAGTGGTCATAAACCCCATAAGAGAGTCAAACATTACTCAACGTGGTACTGATCTGCATGATGGCACAACTCTGGGGCTACAAGCTTCCATTATTTGTGCATTAGTTTCAGAGAAAAATAAAATACAGCAGAAATCAGATTATTGTAACATTATCTCCCGCTATGCCATGTGCAAGCACAAACTGCAGAAAGCATAATCGTGCAGCAGTGAGGAGCAGGTAGAGGACAAGGTCAGAGGATCAGATGGAGAAGGTTCAGGTCAGCGTGTGAGTGGTTTCTAAGCAGCTGCAGAGCGGAGTCTGAGCCGCCAGGCTTAAGGCAGGGCCAGGTGATGAGCAGTTAGCCCACACTGATGACAACAGCCCCAGCATCCCTCCCTCAGGCCAGCACTGCTCACGATGTGCCCTGAAAACTGTGATCTCTACCTACAACACAGCCTCAGCGCTGGTGCTCTGGACATGAAAATGTACATGCATTCCAGAAGAGGGTTCAGGAAAAGGCCAGCAGGGCCTAAACACAACTATCTCTGCCTTACTGTACACACTATACTCTTCAACAGGGAAGGAACAAAGCTCAGACTTTTCAACAGATTCTTATTTTCTTTAGACCTTATTTTTAAACTGAGTTCATACTATGGGGCAAAATGAATACATAAAACATATTCCCCTGAACTTTCCACGGATAATAGTATTTATTCATTAATAGGTGAAACAAATTATCATTTTAACTTTTGAACAGAAAGCCAGTAGAATGACTTCAGCCAAGAGCATGTTTGACTAACAACACCTGAAGTAATTATGAAATACCACAGTAATCACATAACACCCTAGCAATCACCTGGAAAATCATGACAACCATACAGCAACACCTTAGCAACAACCACAGATACCACATTTCATGCATAAATGCTTACCTAGTTTATTATTTATTATTATTGTTTACGACTACTATTACTATAAAACCATTACACCTCCACTGACTGCGGGGTAAAAAGAAGAAAAAAAAGCCTAAAAATTGTTATAGTGTTAACCCTAAATATGCCCCCAAATATGCTCCCAAAACACTTTCATTTAATTTTAAACACATTACCCTTAAAGAAAATGTAAAGGTAAACCCATATCTGTACTGTACAGTTTACACTGAACTCCTGCAGTGCTAGAATGTAAAATACCAATATTACCTCTGTATCAACTGTACTGTAATTCATGCATGGGCGTTTTCTTTGCTATAACCAGGGTAAATACAGTAAGAAATTCATTTAATTTACAGTAATAAAAATATAGTGCTTTAAGAAGAACAAAACTAAATACACGAGAACACTCAAGACGCTCCACAGGGGAAATTCTGGTCTGCATCTGTCAGAGTACAGCGGTATTTCACCATCCCAAGACGCGCTTTCTTTGTGTTCTCTGGGCAGTACCAAAACATTTATATTTATATGGAGAGGTAGCTGAAATTATTTTATCATGTTACAAAATTATTTTATCATGTTACTCGTCCGGCACACCCACTCGTCCTCATGCTGAGTTGCCTAGCGCCGTGCCCAAACATAAACAACCCAGCACGAGGACGAACTGGCGTGGCGGATGAGGCCCAGATATCAAAAAGGCAAAAACAATGCAAAGGATATCTGCAGTTTTCCCGCCAGTGCGGGGGTTTCAGCGAACAATGACTATTATTACAGCTGTTATTATTGTTACGATGTTGAGGGCTGCAGCCTCAGCACCAGCAGCATGAGCAGTATTTCACGGTTAGCATGGAACTGCACTTTGGCATTTCTTAACACTGTTTCACCATATATGTTGTATGTGGTTGTGTGCACTGTGTGTGCGCTGCACCACTGACGAGTCCCCTTGACTAAAGAGCAAAAGATGTTTTAAATGCTTCAATGTTCAATCCATCAACCTTGCAAATAATCACACCATTGCCTGGCAGTGAGTCTTGATAATTCTACCCATCCTTCAGGCCAGAAAAATCTTAATTTAACCCAGAACCAGGCCACTATTTTGCAGAGCAAGCTACTTGGTCTTTGAGGTCACTTTACGAGGCTCGGCCTCTTTGAGGACTTGTCAGGACTTGCGAGGCAGTAGGTCTTTGCCGTGTCTATAAAGCACTGAAGGCTGAACGCTGATGTTAATAGCAGGTTGCCCAGCTGTGCCATCTCTAACCAGCCCTGCACGACTGTAATTAAAGCACACATCAAATGCACATTAAAGCCCCCATTGGTCCCAAGCACGGGGGAGACGCTTTCAGAAGCACAGCCTCCTGTTTGGGGGGCCTTCTCCACCTGCCAAAAACTGCCAGCAATTTATCAGGCAGCCTCTGATGGCTTTCCAACCTACTAATTTTTCCATTTTGCCAATTTATGAGCAAAGAGCAGCCGCGTTTGCCGTGAAAGATGGCGCACATGTCAGCAAGGATGGAAAAGAGGTAATCTTGCCTTGACAGATGGGTGAAGTAGACTAAACGATACAGGAGATGAGAAGAAAATATGCAAGCGTGGCGAGAGGAGAACGAGGAGAGTACCACTTCAACTGTGCCCAAACATCTCCATCTACAGCAAGGAGGAGATCCAGTAAAAGCACTAAAGGCTCAGTGGCATGCCAGATATCAATACACTTCAAATGCTTCCTGGACAGGTGAGAGCAAAACGCTAGTTCCATGAAACAGGCACTCAGCTATTTGGCCCCTGGCATTTCTCACCACCACACTCAGGAACGGAGGAGAAGAAAGCTGGAGAAGCTGTCATGGAGCACCAGGATTAGCTCAGCCCCTGCATCTGATGGCTCGCCCACCCTCGGTCAGAGGTCACAAGTCAAGAGAAGAGTAATGTAGAGGACTTTCTCGTGAGTCACTGCCTTTCACAATCCTCAAACAGAAGGCACTCAACAGTGGAGACTCAAGGCAGCCTTGATGGTGGACCAGCCAATTAACCCATATGTTATATAAAAACTGCTATACTTTTAAAGAGTAATTCAAGCGATTCAACATGACTCTATTATAGATACTGATGCTATTATAGATACTGAATTGAAGTAAATCACATGGAAAGCTGTGAAAGGGTTCAACAGTTATTTTATGACTTATTTGGAGAAATAAGAAGCTAAACTGTGTCCTGAGTTTCCTGTGTATATAATGAGGGAGTAGCTACAAATGTTTTGCCCAACCAAGTGTGTTGATGATGTTCAGAACGTCGCTCCTGTCCTGCCACTGATCCAATCCAGCATCAACCGTTTGAAGACAAAGCTGTGTTAGAATGCAATAAAGCTGCAGAAGCACCAAGAGCAGCACCGTTTGTCCATGAGATTCTCCAGATTTCAGTACTGTCCAGTCAGGAACTGGTACCAATTTCGTACCAGTTCTCGAAGCCCATCCCTAATTAAAACTCAGGCAGGGCAACTGGGGTACTTGAATAATAAATATTATGGTATCTTGAATTAGCCTGGATGCTAATTCACAAAACACCTTTCCACTTTAATGCTGTGAATGTATTTATTAGCCTATACAAAACGGCCCCATCCCAAATTTTATCGTTTTTTTGATCAGGATTATGTAAAAGATGTAAAACATACGATTCAGGTCTCAATCCATACCCTCCATCCATCTAAACTAAACAGCCTGTTCTGAATTCACCCACCAATCAGATTTGACAAATTCAGCAAGTTTCCTTTGAAGATCTAAAGAGTGTTTCAGCCTAGACTGGTTTTCAAACGAGGTGCAATTCATAAGCAGCCAATCGGAACACAGGCAATTTCCATATCCGTCCAACAGACACAGTAACAGTGTTTAATTCTAAGGGAAATTCTAAAGGAAAGAGAGGTTGGAAAATGGTAATATAAAAGTGAAATACAACTGTTTTTGCGACTTAAACCCACATGAACATCATAAGTAGACCTTATAAAATACAAGAAAAATGTAGGATATGGGCCATTTAACCAACCACTGGCTGCTTATTCCGTGCCGAAGGAATCATTATACACATACAGAGCTTGGGTATCTAACAGACAGAGCTGAGATGGGGAATGGCTGCCAGGGAGCGGGGATGGCGAATGGATAAAAAAAAAAAGAAACCAAAAAAGCTGCAACCTATAATTTTCAATTCCCCAAATTGCAGTTCTCAGAAGTTGTTAAAAGAGCTGATTTTAGAACAATGTGAACTAGAAAGCAAGAGTCTGGTGGATGGACTTTGGATTGCGGCAACGCTTTCGTCTTTGATCGTTACAAGGTGCCCGTGGATTTTCTCCCCAAGAGCGAAACAGCTGCTTATTAGAATAAGGGAAACATTCTTTTAAAACTGAATTTGCAAAAAAGAAAAGGGTTTTCTGAGCCTGGGATCAGTGCGTTAACTTTCAGGCATTTTGCCTAACACAAATTTTCCAACACTTAAAATTAAAAAGCCGGTTTTGTGCCTGTAAGCGAAAAATATGCAAATGACCCCTGTTCTAACTGTAGCCTTGTACAGGCTGAAAACACACCTTATCACCTCACTGGGAAAAAGCAGACAATAAAATAACCATAGGCAGGCTGCTCTATGCGGCATAGCTTCCATAGATGGACCATAAACACAGTGTGTGTATGATGCACTTTGATTATTTAACAGTATTTACATACTACATCAAAATCTTTTTCCAAAAAAGTTGAGACAAATTCAGTTCCCCATGATGTGAGCCCTTTAACCTTGCTTTAATTACTTGTACCATTTCCTCTCACGCTTCACGGTTTCTCCATTATTCAAAGCTCCGATTTAGTGATTTTATTCATTAATGATGCAACAAAACAATGCAAGTCATTTGCCGCCTCTGCATTTCATAGTTTGAGAGGTACAAAGCCCTGGTCCTACCCCCACAGCCCTAATTTTGGAAATCCATCCACCCAGTCCTAATTTTGGAGTTTTTTTTACCTCCCAGACCTAGTTCTGGAGATTTCTACCTCCCAGACCTAGTTTTGGAGATTCTACCACCGAGTCCTCAGGTAATGAAGGCCTTAAGGGGTATCTAAACACTAGATCTCCAGGACTGAGCGCTCCATCTGTAAGAATGATGGCATTACATGAACATCACAGAGCATTTTAAACTGCTTTTGTTTAAGTAAATGTCATACTTCAACTCACCTCGTATGACCAGACGCACTGCACCCCTGCGAATCGGCGCACGCAGCGACCCACTTCCACGTCTTCGTGGGTGGTGTACATCTCCTGCAAGCACTGGCGGATGTGGGGCACCATCCTTCGGAGCACCTCGCGGCTCATGATCACACCTGGCCCGCCCATGCAGAAGTTCTCACCAGGCTCCAGGGCCAGCTTGCCCAGCTCGTCCCGGGCCCCCATCCCTGTCTGGCCCAGGAAAATTGCCTCGCTACTGTTGAGGCTCCTCAAGAAGCTCTCTAGTCGGTCACTCTTGATGTAGACGTCATCGTCGGCACGCATGAACCACTCAAACTGGTCCAGGTAGTGGTCATGCATGTACTTCAGCATCATGAAGGACTTCTTCTGCGGCGGGTAGGTATCGTCCACATTCTTCAGAGCCACAATGGGAATGGGAATAGAGGTGTCTGAGCCTTCGCTGGAGAAGAACTCCACTTTACCTGGAATGGTTTGGGCCCAGGTCCTGCACAAAACACACATTTATGAGGAGGATGAGATGGATCTTCAGAACATGCCCACACTAAATCACGGCTACTGTGTAAATGGTCCAAGCTACTTCAGACGTGGCTGGACACTGTGCTTGGGACACTCCACCAGTGCTGCTTACTAAGGTGGTGTATGTTGGGGACAAAATAACACGGCATAAACCACACAAAGCATCGTTTGCGCAAATGGAAACATTTCCTGTGTAATTTACCCATCTAATGTATCCTTGCTGCTGTCATACGAGACCAAAGTTGGTGACAGTCAACGTGGAATTGAAAGCAGGATTTATCCATCATGGGGAGCTTTCTCATGAAGGCACATTGTACCAAAACATGTCTGTCCACTCCAGTCTCAAAATGAGAACTCAAGGATGACAAAAAGTAGCATTCATTGTGGATTACACACATTCACGATTTAAGCCAAAGCTTTAAGCCATATCTTGATATGAAAATGAACTGTTATCTGTTGCCTCAAAGCAAACAGAGCCTAGTCATGCAGCCAGTTATGATATAATAGGTATCTGTCAGCACAGCATTCCTCCAAAAATGGATTAATCATAAAAATCTAATCAAACCTACTCCAGGGCTGAAGCCGGGTCTTTGTTTAACACAATATCCCAACTCTGACCCCAAAAACAAGGCAAGTAAAATGCATTAGCGTGGCCCACATGACTGCATGTGAAAAGACAGTACTGTTTGGACAGCACGCTTTCTTCACAAGCCAATATCTAATTTTATCCCTTAAAAAAAACAAGTGTGTGTGTGTGTGTGGGGGGGGAGACAACCCAAAACCCCTGCTATTTAAAAGGCTAAAACCGAGCAAGAAGAATCCCAGATAAACACAAAGCCCATTTTGAACACTTGCGCATCTTGTAAACAAAGGAGCCACGAGCTTTTGTCTGACCGGTCCAGGCCTTTGTGGCTTTCTGCTTACAGAACCGCTCAAACATAATACACGTTATGGATGAGTGGAGATGGAGGTAGAGCAGAGAAAACGGTATAATTTTTAGACAGAACTCACACCGTGAGCAATCTGATCACACAATACGATTCTCTAATTGCCTCTGAGTGTATTTAACATGATAATGAAATGACTAGAGCAATCTGACTGGCATAAGTAAAAAAAAACTGCTTAAATGCTTAAAGGTCCATTCTGCTGAATTGTCAATTTCTGCAGAACTCAATAGTTGAAGTCTAAAAAGACATTCAGAGTGGGTTTGGCAAGAAACGCTCCATTTTAGAGAAGTCAGAATTATTCATAGTGGTGGTGAATGAAACGAGACATCTGCCTCTAAAAGCTCCATCACAGAAAGTTATTAGATTAAAAATTCTGGACTGCCAGGTTCTTATATGACAGTTTAACTGACATTTTGGGATTAAAATGTATTTAAGTGCATTTGTGGCGCAGAGGTACATGTAGGGTTCTATGAAGCAAAACAGAACCCAAAGAACATTTATTTTTTCAGATTTATCACTATTTTACTATCATCACCATTACGATTAAAAGCTCAGAAGATACATATAAGTTCACCGATGGATTGCATACTAAATAAGATGCGTGTGTGTGTGTGCTGTAGATATCAGGATCCCTAGTTCCAGTCACCACCACAGTAATGAAACCTGAATTGTTACATTTCTGTACAATGAACCATTTAAACATCAAATCTCTCTTTACACCTTGGCTTACTTCTCAAGCACTGAATTATGCACAAATTCTGAAAATTAGGTGGGGTTCTCCTTTAAACATTTGAAAGAGCAGAAAAGCCCTCCTAACGAGGGTGAAAAAAATATATCAAAAGTTTAGTCCTGAATTCTCTATTCAGGCCTGGTTTTCCAGAAACAGAGTCTTAACTTGGGGCGAAAGAGAAGAAACTTAAAGCATCTCTGGCCTCGGGTGTCAAGAAAAAGAAAAAAAACAACCACAAGCACATTTCACTGGGTGGGAGAGCTCCGGCAAGATATGGCATCCTAACCGCTTAAACAGCCTTTTTGGAGGGTGAGATTCTGCTTTTGGTATCATTTTTTCCCTTCTCAAAAACAAAGTGGTTAAGGTGCCTTTCGCTAATGTCTACACTCTTTCCTTTATCCTTTTCTTTACAATATTTTCGTCCCTTTCTCCAGGGTAAGGGCGGCTCTTTTGTCTCCACGCTCCGGTCTCACCTATACGCCGCCACGGCCCGGTTGTTCAGGTACTTCTGAGCCGTCATGACTCCAACGAAGAGGAAATGTCCCGCTCGGGGGGCAGACCTCTCGGTTGAAGGGGCTGCTCTCTCGGGCGGCGGCCACATCAGCAGCCCGCCGTGCTCCCTCCTGAGCCCGACTACTCCTCCTCCAGCTACTCCGGCCCCAGCTCCTCCACACGCCGCCGCGGCTCCTCCGCCTCCGCCCGCCACGCTCGCCTTGCGCTTGTGCCCGGATCTTTTCAGCTCGGTGGCCCGCGGTAGAATCAGCCTGGACGCCAGCGTGAACCCCACCACCAACCCCAGAAGGACACTGAACCAGGCTCTTCGGCTTCTCCCAGCCATCCCCCCAGCTCCTAAGACCCCCTCCTTGTGTCTTTGTCTCTACAGAGTCCTCGTTGTGAACCGTGAGCCGGTTAGTGACCCGCGGCCGCTCCGTCTTCGGTGACCGGCTCCAGCGCTCCTCTCCCGGACTCTCTCATGGCAGGAGCCGCCGTTCTGGCGCTCCGGCTCCGGCTACTTGTCGACGCTGCAGCGCGGAGACAGCGCTCTCCACATGCCCGAAAGAGCCCCCAGACCTCGGCGCGTCACAGGTACAGACTTGTTCTGGCCCCGTTCCGTCCTGAGAGCTGCGCTCCGTCCCTCGGTCCCCCGGCGCTGCCGCACGGTCAGACCATCAGAGCTCAGAGGCGACAGCGCTTCTTCTGCTGCTGCCGTGCTTCTAGAACACGAGGAACGCACAGCGCGCACAGCGCCCCCACCGGACAACAGACAGTACTACACTACCATAGGACCATGATTCACACTCTCAGCTTCACTGACACTGCAGAGGGGCAGAGGCACACTGACATTGCACCCTCTGCACTGACTGTGTATAAATATATGTCTGTAGCACAAAGACACACAGAGGCACAGAGACAAGAACAATATAAAGAATAAGAAAAAAATCTGTAGAAAAAACATATAACAGGCTATGCTGTATACACAAATGCAGGCTATAAATACGATATAGAAGTAACACAGTTTGAGTGGGATCTGCCGACACGAATGGTAGTTTTGAGTACGTTATTGCACTTATCAGTAGAGTAGAGATCAGTAGTAATATTAGGTAATAAAAAGTAATATTGATGTAAGTAGTTGATATTGCACATGACGGCTATACCATATAAGGTAATGCACGTAATGAAATGATTCCGCAATGTTATTACAATAAATACTAACAAACAGTGAAAACGGTAAAAAAGAAAACATGTTTTTGTGATAAAATAGTTATTTTTGAACAGTGCTGTAGAAGAAGTGTTGAAGAATCGCAGGGACCAGTTTTACAATGGATCTTTTGTTTGGCTTTAATTATAGGCGTCCAGTTTAAATTATAATGAACAGACACAGCGTCCCCTGCTGTCCTGTTGTGAGTATTACATAGGAGAGGAGGTGGTGTGGAGGGGCAAGTCTCTCTGTATCTCTGTGGAGATTTGAACAGGCACAGCGCCCCCCAGTGGATTGTAGGGAGGACCGCAGGTACATGTCGACTCCTGTCAAATCATTCGTAATCATTTTGTTTTTTGCTTTCTAGCCTGAAGAGCGTCATTAATGTCAAGCTCTGTACGTCTCGTCGCCCATGAAGTTTGCTCTCCTTTCATTTGTCACAAAGTTTTGTAGGATTTTTGCTTTGTTTGAAATTCTAAAGAAATGTCCAGAAAACACGAGCAGAAAAAATAGCGATACTTTTGTGCAGTTTGTCTTGACATGCACAAAACACATCCATGTTACATTTGTATTAGTATACTGTATATATTTTTACAGACCGACAGAATATTTATATTGGACTACTGCTGATCAGTTGCACAAAATTACAATCCAGGATTCTGTTTGTTTTAAACTTCACAGCTGATGCACCATTTGCACAATTTCTGGATGGTAAAAATACCTTTTGAACTAAATTGCATTTTCTACTTTTAGAATTCATGTTATTTATATACAGTATATGGACAAAAGCATTGGGACACCAGACCATTACACCAATAGGGAATTTTAATGACATTGCATTCAAACATACAGACTTTAATATGAAGTTGGTCCCTCCTTTGCTGCTATGACAGCTTCCACTCTTTTCAGAAGGCCTTCAACAAGATTTTGGAGTTTGTGTTTGTGTACATTCATTCTGTAGAGCATTTATGAGGTCGGGCACTGATGATGGACAAGAAGGCCTGGCTCGTAATCTCCGTTCCAGTTCATCCCAAAGATGTTGTATGGGGTTGAGGTCAGGACTCTGTGTGGCCAGTCAAGTTCTTCTACACTGAACTCATCCAGCCATGTCTTTATGGAGCTCGCTTTGTGCACTGGGGCAGTCATGCTGGAATAGAAAAGGTTCTTCTCCAAACTGTGTCCACAAAGTTGGAGGCATGGCGTTGTCTAAAATGTCTTGGTATGCTGAAGCATTAAGACTGACCATCACTGGGAGTAAAGGGCCTAGCACAAACCCTGAGAACAGGTGTGTCCCAATACTGTTGTTCATATAGTGTATATGTACAATGGCAAGAAAAAGTATGTGAACCTTTTGGAATTTCGTGGTTTTCTGCATTAATTAATCATGTGATCTTATCTTAATCTAAGTCAAGGGTATTGACAAAAATAATGTGCCTAAAATTATATTTTATGTCTTTATTGAGAACGACCATTACAAACTCATAGTGCCAGTGGAAAAAGTATGTGAATCCTCAAGTTAGTGACTCCAAAACTGGAGTCAGCATATCTGGAGTCTTGTTAAGAAAATGAGTTTGGAGGCGTGGACTAAAGCTACTGTGATTCCACTCAAACTTGGGAGTGTGTGCCACACAAGAAGAATACGCTTATGTGAGCCACTTCCCGCCAAAAAGAGCTTTCGGTGATCTATGATCAAGAATCAGACTTTAGAAATTCACCAGTCTGGAGTGAAATGATCAACAAAGAGACACGGTAGGACTGTGGCTACTCTACCAAAAAATGGGAGCCCAGTCAAAATGACTCCCAGGGCACAACAAAGACTCATCAGTGAGGTAAAGAAACAACCCAGAGTGACGGCCAAAGATTTGAAGCCATCACTGGAACTGGCTAACCTCTGTGTTCAGTATGTAGAACACTGAACAAGCAGGGTGTCTGTGGCAGGACACCACAAAGGAATTTGCTGCTCACTAATAAGAACGTTGCTGCACGCCTGAAGATTAAACTATTTGGAAAGGAAATGCAGCACTACATCTGAAAACATCCTCCCAGCTGTAAAATACGGTGGAGGAAACATCATGATTTGGGCCCGCTTTACTGCATTAGGGCCTGGTCAGCTTGCAATCATTGAGGGAAAGATGAATTCCCAAGTGTATCAAAATTTCTTCAGGATAATGTAAGAATGTACCTCAGCTGAAACATTGTAGATGTTTTTTTATGGTTGTCCTCAATATATACATTAAAGATCAGAATTATTATTTCAGTTACATTATATCGGCCAATACTCTTGAAGATCAGATCACATTTATGACAAATTAATGCAAAAAAAAAAAACAATGAATGAAATTCCAAAAGGTGCACATACTTTTTCTTGCCACTGTATATTGCTGAGATGTCAGTAACATTTACTTTGACTTTGAAAAAAACGGTACAATATCTTAATTGTACATAATAGCAGCTGTTTATTGAGTCCTTGTCCAGCAGTTAGATAAATGACCACATATTTCTTGGCAGATGATGCACAGCTGTTTATGTTCATCACTGGTTGCAGATCTCTCTCCACCTAGGGGTGAAAATACAACTACAAGGCCTTGGAGTGACCTTACACAAACCTGCCTACAGGACCTGCCGTTCTCAAGGCATTAAATAAGAATGTTTATTCAGAACCGTAACACAGAAATCAACCAATTAAAAAAAAAAAAAAAACTCTACATAAAGCAACATCTAAGCCATTAAACAACGCAAATCAGAACGGTTTGATGTAAAACTCTGGAGTCAGAAATAAAGTGATGGTGATGAGAACCAGACGGTGAGCGTGAACGGCAAAATGCTTTTAGAAGCTCCCTCACAATGCACTATTTTACATCACGCTCCTCTGAACAGCTTTGGTTGCTACAACTAAGCTATGCAAACTTTTTTGAAAATTTGTGGACTTCCCCTTTAAAATGTAACGAATGCTTAGACCTGTTTTTTAGCAGTAAATGAGAAGAATGGAAGTGCATGCTAAATAAAGCCTTTTAATTGTCTTATGTAGAGGAAATGCAATAAAATGCAACTGATTAAAGACATTTCACGTCAATTCAAACAATTTTTCTTCCATGATAACTACAAAAAAAATAAGAAACAAAAAAACTCATACATCTTCACAAGTAACTGCTGACTGCTCCCCTAATAGAAAAGAAGTACTTTAAGCCACCGGAAAGTGCTGCACACACCCAGGACTGCATTCAGCTCAGCATTTTAATGTGGGATGGTTTAAAAACAGGACCACACAGACAACTGAAAATCATCAGCTAACCCCACTGGTGTGAGTCCCTTTAGTGAGGAGGCATCATTAGAAGCTGTCAGTCTCACATGGATATTAGTTTCTGATCTTTTGATGAACAGGTGCTGAGATCTTCACAAAGCAGGATTACAGGTAAGTGTATATCTTTAAATAGTCTGTGTAACACAATTAGCGAGAATGCTTATTCTGTCCTCCAGCTTTGTGAAAGATACAAGTAAAAGAATCTGAGGACCTTAAGATATTTAAAATCAACAATGGATGGATCGTTCCAGAAAAAAAAGTTGATAGTTACTGAATATGAAAATATTTTTCTTAATCACATGTACTGAACCATGATGAGTGCTGACAGCTTCATTCAGTTGCTGATCGTGTGCTCCTTCGCCTGAGGTCAGAGAGTCAGAGGCGACCAAGATCTAGTCCCTCTGACCTCCTTTAACCTCATCCGCCAGCTGAGGGTCCTCTTCTGCCAGGCCTCCACGAGCAGGTTCCTCCTCCTCCTCCTCCTTCGCCACTCAGTGGGTTATAGCCTGGCACAGAACATGGATACACAAAGCATTAGGGTTCATTTTCAAAGGGAAAGTTTCCACAGTAACATTCCAGAGATGACTGACCCTTAGAACACAAGCCAATCCGAGCTGGCAGCGCAACAAATGTTCAATTATCATCATATGGCAAAACAACTTCTTAAAAGGAAGGTCCCCTGTCCTGTGTTGATGCTCAAGATGTCAGACGTCATGCTGAGCCTTGTTTGGTGTTCCTATGTCACGTAGAACCAAAGTTATTGTAATTTAAAAAACATGTAATAAAAATAACCATTACTGGGTTTTTTTTTTAAATAAGGCGTCACACACAAATGCCCATAAATAACAAAAATTACAAAATTTCTGTGATTTTAGGTCTTAGAAACAAATGGAAAAAAAAAAGATCTTTGAACCCGGGAAATAGCTCCTGGATTGTCTCCGGCCACAAAAGAGAGGGGGTCCGGAGAGCGGCCGAGTGTAAGAGCAGAAAACGGCAAGAGCATAGGAGAGCAAACCTCAGTGTTAGGCTGTTTTACACCGTTTACATTTGCTGAAATGAGATTTTTACTAATACGAGTTCTAAGGGTTAAAATATCTATGAGCAAAAGTCTTCATAAATGCAAAAGACAAAAATACAGTATGTGACGATACCGCTGCTGCGAAGAGGCTTTTTGTCCGTTTTTGGCTTCAGCACTGTTGTGGAACTTGCTGCCTCATCTCTGTTCTGTGGCATAATCAGAAATTAAAAAGGTTAGACCTTCACATTTGATGCCTTTAATGATTAAAAAAAAAATTCAGAGGACCCAGTGGAGCAACATCTCACTTGTGCAAGTTTCCCTTTGTAACTTTTCCCTTCTTTCATGCTCTCCCACATCTCAATTTTTTGCCGCCTTTTCTCCTCTTCCAACTAGAAGATGAAAAGAAAGAATCATGAATTATTGGGTCTCCAGACTGACTCATTTGTTTAATAAGGAATTCCACAGATTTTTTAAATTATTTAATACGTAAGCAAAATCATTCTGAGTGGAACTTACTGGATTTGTTTACAGCATCTACAGAGTTTAAGTTTCTATAAAACAAACTAGTGCCCAAAGAAAACTTTTCTTTCTGATTGATTTCTACTTTACCATAAACATTACATATAAAAATTCAAATACATGTGTAGGTTCACTTTGTGATGTGACCCCGGTTCCATTCACCAATGAACCAGTTCACGCAAGAACACTCTGAATGACTTTGTTTACATCTGAACAACTGAATTACATAGAAATATTGAAAACCAGATAATCCCCCTTCAAAAGTATCACTCAATTGACTCTCACTTGCTGCTGTTTCTCTTTGAACTCTGCAGCTTTGGCATCGAGCTCTGCTTGCATCCTCAGCCGTGCCGCCTCCAAAGCCTCCTGACGTCTCACCACGGACACAGGGTCTGGGGATGAGACAAAACAGTTTGCTTACTTCATGTTACCCTCCTTTCACAAGCCCACACCAGTACATTCACAGTGCTCCAAAAAATGCCATTAGACTCTACAATTTCTCAATCGGTCATTCACTCACACAATAATCTGTGCTACAAGATGTGCAATTTATTAAATGTAACTAGTAAACAACTTCATAAATGTATTTCTTTATCTATAGTATTAACCTACACTTCTCTTTCTGACAACAGCACTTGGTGTATATAGCTTAGTGCATTTAGTACTAAGCATTTTCAGAGCACTTCTGAAGAGTATAATTTGACTTTATATGACATAATATATTTTATATTGTTCCTGTCTCTGTGTGTCTATGCAGACACATCTGAGATTCTGAAAATGGGCTAAATTCACAGCACTGACCTTGGCTGCCAACTGAGGCCGAACTATGATCCTGACCGGGTCTTTTCTTACTGAGATGTTGCATGAGGAGATACACTCCCCCACACAGGACCAGCAGGTACCACCCATAGTCAGAGAGAAATCCAGTCACTGTGGGAAGAGATTAATTAGAGCAGGTCAGAACTAAAATAAATGCACCAAAGATGAATGTAAATATGCTACAGCTGATCCAAGATGTGTCACTAATCACGTTTAAGATGATGTGTACAATATTTTGCAGATACCTTGGGTAAATACTGTATTAGCTACGAAACTTGATCGCTGTATCCAAACTAACAGACAGTCAAACTGGTACCAATTCCTGACTGGTCAGTATTAAAATATGGAGAATCTTCTGAACAAATAATACTTCTTTTTGTGTTTAACAAGCACTAGTAAAATAAATAAGACAATAAGGCAGTGCAAATATAGTGGAAAATATAGTGCAAAAGTGGATAGCAGCAGTTTTTAGTTTCATAATCTTCGTAGTATACAATACATAATATGCAGTACATAGTATGTGCTATGTATGTATGTATGTATGTATGTATGTGCCCATGTATATAGTATGGTGGATCCGCAGTGCAAATGTGAATTTTAGAATTTTAAAGTCTTGTTGTGAAGTAGTAAAGTGCCAAGTGCCGGATTTGGGTGGGTAATATGTACACTATATGGACAAGTATTGGGATACCTGATCATTACACCAACAGGGACTTTAATGACATTGCATTCCAATGCATAGACTTTAGTATGGAGCTGCTGAAGCATTAAGACTGCCCTGCACTAGGAGAAAGGGGCCTAACAGGTTTGTCCCAATACTTTTGTCCACACAGTGTATAATCATCCAAGTCCAGCTTTCTGTTTAGAGTGAGTCAGCTTGTAAACAAACTTGCTAAGCTAACTTAGCAATAGCTGCTTTAACTGCTTCTGAACACTATAATCAGTTTTTAGCAAACCTTGTATTATGAGTTAACAAATTAAACATCTAGTTACAACACAGTATGGTTTATTTTTTGAGCTGGTATTTTCCTACCAGCTGTCAGAAGGAAACTCAGGTCCTGGTTCTCCAGACTCTCCTCTCCCCCTCCTTCTGCTGCTGCTCTGATGTTAGCAGCGCCGTTTACTGCCTCCATTTTCAGTAACAACAAAAAGATTATTACCGAAAAAGGAGGCAGACGAGTATATTATACTTCAGTAACAATATTACGGAATAAAACCCCAGTTATGGGCTCATTTCTCAGGCTTATCGGGACAAACCCTCCTGCTAGCACCAATTAGCCAGATAGGATTTCCTGAGTGCAAGGATGACGTGGAGATTTTGAAAGGGCGGGCTCTTTGAAAATTCTCAAACTCTATTGGCTACGGGCCTGACTATGTTATGCAAATTAGCTTGGGAAAGGCCAATCAGAGACAACCAGATAGTCACAACTGCCGAAGCGTTTTAATTAGGTAATAAATTATTAGCAATAATACATGAATGAAAATTTTTTAAAAAATAGTACAGTTTTTTACATTAGGAGCGCCTTGCTGTTAAAACGACAAAATATTTGCCAGCTTGATAGGATTTTTAAAAGAGCTCAGTTTGAATTCAGTGACCTGTAATTTAACTATAAATTCTGTTATATAATTCAAGCATTTTTATTTAAAATGAACTCAGCACACTTTGTATTTGCAGCTAGAATTAAAATAGGCAACATCTGTACTAAGTTTATAATTTCGACTCGGCCTTTGTCATTATAGCTTCACATCAGTGGAGAATCTGAATAGTGAATCATCAAAATACATGCAAAACACAGTGTAAACCCTAAATATGTCCCCAAATATGCTCCCAAATATGCTCCCAAAACACTTTTTCATTTTAAACTCAGCTTAATACATTACCCTAAAAATTGTAAAGGTAAACCCGAATCCGTGCTTTACAGTTTACACTGAACTGCTGTGTCCCCAGTGCTAGAATGTAAACTACGGATGTTACCCCTGTATAGACTGTAATGTAATTCATGCAAGTGCGTTTTCTTTGGTTTAAGCAGGGTAAATACAGAAATAATTTAATTTACTGTAATAAAAATACAGGGCTTTAATAAGAACAAAACAAAAAACACGAGAACACTCCACAAACACGAGATAGCTCCACACGGTAAACTGTTCAGATGAGGAAATTCTGGACTGCAGCTGCCAGATCTGTCACAGATCCGTGTGTTCTTTGGACATGTAGCTGAATATTTGTTAAAACGGCATGCAAAAATTATATATTGCTACGAAAAAAGAAAAAAAGGATAGAAAGAAGGATATCTGCGGTTTCTGCAAACAATTAGTAGTTAGGCTCTAAGAAAAAATCTTCAAATGTCTGAAGCCGCGAATTTGCAGCGGTTTAGTGTGTTTTAAAATTTTCCTTTTTGTTTGGAATTTTGAAGTGTGGTCAATAGTGTATTAAACAATAGTGACATGCACATTTTACACAGATGTGGTCTGTTGTTATTTTCCATGGTTGTATATATATAGGGCCAGAAACACTGAGTCAGAAAATAAACTCTGAATGCCAGTGTGTATGGACCAGAGGATTGGAGTTATGCACCCTAATTGTTTTTGTAAGAACTCTAGCAGCAGCACTTTGAATCACAAGGTCTTCATAGAGGGACCAGTAAGAAGAGCATTGCAAAAGCCTTTGCAAATGGGGAATTTCACACATTCTCAAAATTCCTGGGTAATTAACTGGTGAGTCCTTTAAAGGTTTGATGTGAGATTCTCCATTTTAGAGAAATTTACAGAATTGTTCGTAGTAGTCTGGAACCAGATGCCCTAAGAACTGAATGAAAGGTCTAAAAGCTCTTTCACAGACATGTGGAACATTTAGGGGTTTTGAGAAGGTTTGTCTTAAAATATAGATTTACCACTTTGCTGAAAACACTACATAAAAAGCTCAGATGACAAGGATGGGCTAACTGGTCATGGATGCAAAGTTAAATGACAATATATTTTCCTAAATATAAGCTTGGTGAAGTTGCTTTTGAATCAGCTACATTAGAGAAAACAATTCAATCAAAAATGTGTTTTATTAACCAAGACTCCATCAATTCAAAAGTTAATATTTACACTGAAAGCAATCAAGCAATTGTATTAAAACAATGGTTCAATGAGTTTAACTTAAAAAAAAAATGCTGCTGTGCCCAACATATGTCCATACTGACTCAATACAACCTACAGGATTTAACAGTCATCTACACAACAGTTAATGAACTACGATCCATTAACATGCATCTCTTCCTCCATGTCATTCTCTCCCTCTGCATCCTCTCCACGATCCGCATCTCCATCCATGTCGCCGACACCAGTGCCCTCGTACATCGATACAGACTCGGCCGGCATCCCTCTCTCAATCTCATCCTCCTCTTCCTCAACAATGCTCTGTGCACCTGAAGAATAGAGGGGAAAAATGAGGATGTTAGTGTAGCTGTTACCCCAGACTGTCCTCACACTTATCAGAAAGCAGTAAGTTAGAGCTCCTTACTGAAGCGGACACTGTTGTACATACTGAGTGTTCAGAAGTTATTTCACTAATCAACATTGATGACCAAGTAGTTTTACACAAATGAGATCACAAATGAGATCTTGTTTATATTTTTAATTGGTCATTTAGATACAGTTGGGCAAATACATCTAATTTTCTACTTTTCACAGCTGTAATCAACCAGGCAAAACAACTCTGAACTCCGAACACCAAACATTGTTGCTGATAAACATGACACAGTGCATTAAATATTCAAGTTAAAACACTTTGCTTTTCCTATACAGTCATTTTTACTCTTACAACAGCAGTGATACACATACAACTCAGCTATCTTAAATGAACAGTTTAGTGAAAAAAAAAAATTCTACAATGTTTCCCACTTAGCCCAGCTGTGGTTTATCAGCCAACGGTCCAAATTTTGCTTCATCAGTTTAGCACTGGAGCAACAAGGCTAACATAACTAATCATCACTAAAAGTCAACAGTCACCGAAATTTTTTCTGTAAACATAACCCCAAAACCTCTCTCAACCCACACAGACCACATTTAGGTGGAGCAGACCTGTGGATGTAGTTTAGAACACAATATGACTTACTATGTGCTATGAAAATTAGAAAAATTTCACAAAGCAGTAGTAAGAAGGGCGGATCTCAGATCAGATTCCTCTCATTTACGACGGTGGGTGATACAAAAACTGATTCTAGATTAGCACTGTTCGTTTTGACAGCTCACTATAAGTCATACTGTCTCTTAAACTACATCCACAAGTCTGACGCACCTTCATAAAGAGCTGGATGCGGACTGAACACAAAAATAATTTGTGTGAATATACTTTGTGGCTTCGGTTCAAACGTAAACAAGCATGACTTCAAGCATGTCTTGACTGAACAACTACATCCTGGAAAAATATGTAAACTTGATTTTTCTCCAAACAATTCCTCCTACCTAACTACTATTTAAATATATCAAAACATCATTCTTGCCCTACATTAACCCAAGCCCTCCTGTGGTGGTGTATACATTAGCATCCAATACCTGGTATATCCAATGAATCATTCACTGAATAAAATCTGGTGCAGTTAATAGAAGTGAACAAACCTTCGTGATGCTCAAGTGCACCAAGCGTGTCAGAACTGCATTCTCCTAAGCAACATAACTTATACTTTACTATAAGTAAATTTATTTTCCATTTACGCACTTAAAGGTGCTAAGAAGGGTTCTCTTCGCACTGTTAGAAGAATGTTCTGAAATTATTATTATAAGATTTTGGTGCGGCTTCTCCTCCGAGGAGAATGCCACGGTTCCAACAAAAAACCCATTGCACTTATACAACCCATATACGATTTTCAATCGGATGATCGGGGATAAGTATTGATAATTTAAACTTTCAATTTTTGTGGACGAGCCACCTTAGCACTGTATAGTGAGAAAAAAAGAGGAGTGAGTCGCCTTAAGAATGTGTGGAGAGAGAGTCCAGAAGGGAGGAAAATGGAGCAAAAAGGGTGCATAGAGCACAATCACATTTTCTTGGGGAAATGCATTCTATTTGTAAATGAAATGTATGAATGTGAAGAATGTCCACTTAGTTAGGGTTATTGTAAGAACAATTTGTTATAGGTGCTTTATATTGTGTGAAGGTTGTTACACATTAAAATGTTCTTAAAAAAAACCCACATGATTCTTTAGAGAACCAAATGTGGTTCTATGGCAGCTTTCCTTTAAGAGCACATTCTAAGGTTACATAGTGTAGAATCGGCCACAACAGGGACGAGTGAACAGCTTGGCAGGTCATTCTATGCAAAGTACCTTGTCTGTTTTCCCTTCCAGGGATCTGGCCTGACTGCAGGAGTCCCTTCAACCTCTCCACCTCAGCCAGCGACGTGGCATTTGCAATGGCATTCTGCAGGCAAATGACAGTCATTAAGAAAAGACAATAGAGCCTCAGTCACAATGAACAGCATCCATATTCAAATCCTGAAAACTGAAACGAATCATTGCCTTGATAGCTTCCACATCTGCCGCAGAAGGTCCCATCTTCTTTTTGTCAGCCTGCAGGCCAGCTCCTGGAGTGAACCTGAAACACATTCAATCAGATAAAAGTCATTCCAAACGTATCCAAGTCAGACTTGCTCCTTCAGCCTTTTAACCACTGTTCTTCCAATCAGAGTGTAGTATCTTGTGTATCTTATCTGTTGTTAACAAACTGATACAAGAAAGTGCCTTGAGCCAGCTCTCCTAGAATGCACTGTAGATGGGTTAGGTTTGAGTTTATGGTTTGGGAAAAGCCAATTTCGATAAAAAGTATTGTTTTGGATGGGATCCAGACCAGGTCTTATAACCTGCATCCATGAGTCCAGTGATTCGGAAGAGCTGTGCTTGATCAAGGGGTTTCGTCTTACGTTTTCGTGCGCTTGGCAATATCCTTTGCAAGCTGAGCACCTCGTTTGCCTTTGAACATTTTCTCAGCCTCCTGACGTTCCTACGGCGATACATCACAGAGTTAAAGTGAAAGCTGACAAAAAAAACACACACAATGATAACGACCAGGGAAGAGTCATCTTAAGAACTGAACACACAGAGCCCAAAGGTACAGCAGGTGTCTTCAAAGCCAAGAGCTAGTTTTCTTCTCCAAGCCCACGTTATGACTTGTATATCATAATAACTATCATCGAATGAGAGCAGCTGGTCCTAGATCAGCACTCTAACAAGGCTTATACAGGACATGCATAAGACATAAACCCTCTCCAAACATTCATGGATGAGTGACACAGATGATTTGTCTTTCTGCCTCCAGATTAGGTCCCTTAATGGAAGGCAAACAATAAGCATGACTCATGTCTTATTTGGACAGGATTAAATTGACATGGGGTCCTGGGGTAATTTCATCTAATACAGGTCCTACCCTGTCAATTTATTTTTCACCTGAATCAGCCTTGCTGCCATTTATCCTCGCTCCTCCACTGAGAAAATTACAGGCCGAAATTATTTTGCAGCACTGATAATTTTAGTCTTGTTCGGTTTGGTGTGGGGGGAGGGGCTGACCGCTGCTACTCGCTGCATTTAATCTCCTGGTGTGTGTCTGTCTATATTAAACACTTCCTACATTGAAAAATAAAAAGCCTGCCGTTTGAAAAATGTCAACAGTTTACTTCTTCAAAGGGTAGAACATTTATACTGAAGAAAATGAGCACATGGAGAAAGGGAAAAGTCAATAAAAATATAATAGCAGAATTACTTTACATTCACAAAACTAACTACTAATTGTCTGTGAACATACGACCACGTCTGTTGCAAATATCTGAATCTGTAGACGATACAACCCGCAAGAAAATCCTTGGTCCTTCAGTCATTTTATTGCTGTCCAAAGAGAGTTTAAGCACTAGGAGTAAATTTTATTTTATCATCTCAAACTATTCCTGTCCAAATAGAGCCTTAGACCACTGTTAAGAAGGTTCAGCAACTTTCTTTGCGAAAACGTTCTGACTGAAATCTTGTCTAAGATGTACCGTACCTTTAGTTTAACTTTCTGGAAGTCCAGAACTCGTATTTGTGGAAGCTTGTTGATGACGTAAAGTCTGTAATGCTTCTTATTGGTAACTGGATTCCTTAAAAGACTGAGGAAAACAAACAAATATAAACTTACAAACCTTAAGGTTTTCATGAAGCATTAATTGCTTTTTTCTTCCCCCAAGCATATAAATGAGTGCACTGCTCAGTAAATACCTGAGAAGAGTTAAGGTCTTCACTGAAGCAAGAGGATCCAGATCTCCCTGTGAATAAACAATAAGCCACAATGACAAATTTAATAATGACCACTGAATGAATTAAGAGGCTTTTTGAACCCCTTTTTCAGTATACTTGGACAAGTCTTGCCTGCAAGTTACTCCAGAATAAGCAGTACTTATACAAAGTGCTCATGACAACAGAACAATGGGTCATTTTAACAAAATGAGTTCTTCATTTTAATGGACATTTTGTGAACTGTAAATTATTTAAGGATGAAACGATTATTCGAGTAAAAAATGTTCGAGGCAAAATCTTTGCCTCCAGGCTTCATTTAATTTGTCACCAAAGTCCATCTATTTAAAATGTCTCTTCTATCATATCACTCCCGCTTTGTAGACACCGGCAGCTCCGATATCACTGTTTCACACACTGTTTTAACTGACGCACATGTCAAAGATTTAAGACGGTGCGTTTATTTATAAATGAAGATCCTGGTGTGAGTAAAAGGCAGAAAGTGTCTAAAGTGTGGGACCATTTTACACTGAGTAAGGCAGACAACGTAGTGCAGTGTATACACTGTAAAACGGACCTGGCCCACCACAACAGTACATACCTTATGTATGGGAAGGCGTGTTTTGAGATGTAACTTTTCAGTGTGTGTGTGTGCGAGTATGTGTACCGCGCGTGTGCGTGCGAAGGAGGGAGAGATGAGGAGTGAGATTTGCCCTCTTGCTACTTGTTGTCATGCCTCGTCACCATCAACTCTCAACACAGCCTACAAATAATTACAGATACTGCACGTTCTAACAAGCGCTAGTGTTCATATCAATTATCAGTCGTAAAAATACGTGACCTTGTAGAGGCTCCGAGCCGCATGGAGAAGTACAGTTCATGTGAGGGGATGTTTCGGTTCAGGTGCTGCAGCTTTGCGTTCTACTCTACCTACCAACCTCATCTGGATACAGCTGGAAACAGAACTGTACTGTTTACGTTGGATTATTAGTAATACTTGAATTATTTTTATATATATGTTTTGCTATTTTGTACCTTTATACTCTGTTATCCATTCTTTATTCTCAGACGGGTTATTACAGGGGGTACACCCCTTTATCCTTTTTTATTAAGATAAAACTAAGGACAAATAGGCTAACCTATGTTTGTGAAGTTGTATTTCATAGGTTTTTTCATGTACAATTGGTTCATTAAATAGGCTTAGTTCTGGAGCCAATAAGCCACAGGTTACGGTTTGATCTAATAAACGTGTTGAGTTTGAATAAAAACCCTTTTTTGCGAAGAACAACCAATTGCTTGTTCACTTTAAGAGGCCTTTCATGTTGCATAACACTACTGATATAGATGTTTAAAAACACAAAAGTATGATTTTATCCAATTACTCAATTAACTCGATTCCAAAAATATTTGATAATTGCAGCCCTAAAATGATTAATTCTTGTGCAGCTCTGAGACAGAAAACCCAAACAATAGCAGATGAAAAGGAACGTACATATGGTCGCACTCACAAAGTGAGGCTTATTTAATGTGTCACTTGTAATTTAGCCAGTTAACTCTTTAAAAAATGTGTGCGAGTGTTTGCAATTATTAAAGGAACAAAAAAATGTGAATGGAAATGTTCATTAAACACAAACACACACACACACTTGTCACATGTGTGAGTCTAATCTACAACATAGCACGGCAGGGTCTCAAACGCAGCACTAAGCCCAAATATGCACAGAAGAGAACTAATATTAACACGATTCATAACTCACCAGTTCTTGAATGTTATTACTTGTAAGGATCAGTTCCTTCAGATTTGGCAGCGACTGCTCAAGATTTTCCCCGATTCGGCTGTTAAAAAAGATGCATCATTTTTAGCTCATACAAAAACCAGCCAATATTTAACAAAGTATTTTGGGACCAAAACACTGATTCAGTTCGGGTCCTATCCTGCATGTACAGCACATTTGAAACAACCTCCAAAACTGGACCTTCTAATAACAGGTTGAATGATCTGTATTAAATCCGAAGGATTCCCAACCTCAGTGTCTTGATTAAATAGCTTAAATACAAATTCCAGCTCCCAAACCCTTTTTCAGCTTGCACTGAAACTTTGACCCTGCCCTCCCTTACCATTATTTTTTTTTAACAAGCCATTACATACAGCTGGAATGGTAAAATGGTTCAGATGCCCCCGTTGTAACTAGGGCCACATGATATGAACATTTCAGTACTGAGATTTTACTGCTACATGTAGCAACTGTGATTCCTTTCAATTTATCAACGAGACCAAAGCATCACTTTTCTAGAACTGAAAAGGCTTTAGTGACTTTAGTGAGCATTTTATGGTTAAAGATTTATTGGTTAAAAATTAGACTGTTGTTGGATTACATGAATTCATTAAAACACCCAGTAACTCACCTGGAGCTGTGATCTGTCAACAGTGTCAAAACTACTATGATTGGTTAGAGGATCATTTGCATATTGTGGAAACTAATCACAAAAAGGATTTGTAGTTAGATTTATTGTGCTATAGTTAGACTTATATAAACTAATCAATGCATCAAAGTCTCAATAATGATCAATAATAACCCACCCCCTGTTTTTATGACCCGCACAGATAAAGCACAGGACTGAAGCTGTGGTCTAAACTCTAGCCTGCCCCTGTCTCTCACCAGATGCGGTTGTTGTTCATCAGCACTGTCTTCAGTCTCTTAAGCAGTGGAAATCCGTCCAGCTTCCGGATCTCATTATCAGAGAAGTCGATGGTGTCGAACTGGTCCAGAGTGGCACCGAGGTTTTCCAGCACAGGGATTTTGTAGCCTGAGACACAAATAAGGAACAAAAAGGAAGAAGCACTCAATATTCTACATATTACCTTATTTAAGCAACGTGTTTCTTTAGGCACTTTGCAGCAAAACATTTGTTCCAATTTCTTTCATTTAATCTACTCAATATGCCAAAGTTTTTTGATTCTCATAAGACAAAAAAATAGTACTTGTGTACCAGCAAGGTGATTCAAAGCAGAATATGAAGACTCAGCACTGTAAATTAACTCCTCCAAATATCAGGTGGAATAAACAAACAAGAAACGTCCTGTCATATGGCCTGTTTTAACGTTATAAACACAGGCAGCGTTTATGTTTGTGATGTTAAGTGTAATCAGTAATATTTAGTAATATGAGTGTTTGTTTTTCTATGATATTAAGTGTGACATATATGTGGCCGTTTCTGTGTCAAGTGTATTTTAAGCAATAAGAGTTTTGTCTGGTGTTTGTGTTTTTTGTGATATGAAGGGTATGAGGGGTGATATCAGTAATATTGCGAGTTTTGTCTGGTGTTTGTGATATAAAGAGTAATATGAACGGTATTATCAGTAATATAAAGAGTTTACTTGATGTGTTTGTTCTCACCCGAAGGTCGAGTTCTCTGGTATTAAGGGTAATAATAAATTTAATATTAGTAATATTAGTGTTTGGTGTTTAACCTCACCGCGCAGGTCGAGTTCTCTGATATTAAGTGTGATATCAATTGCAACTGCATTGGTAATATCAGTGTTTGTTCTCACCCCGCAGGTCGAGCTCTCTGTCCCGGACCGGGTTGGTGAACTGAGCGGCCTGCTCAATCAACTCCGCCGACAACTTCACCATGTCGACCCAGAAAACACAAAATAATCCAGAAAACAATCCAGAAAAACAGCGCAGGAAAATAAACAGAAAATTTAATAAAACACAGAGAGAAAAACCCCGCCACAGAGTCTCTCAGAGCACGCTGCCGCCAGGAAATCACTCAACAGCGGACAGGAACTCACTACCACCCCGTCCGGCCCGGAGGAGACTCTCTCTTTACTATCTACTCCATTCCACCCTCCTTCCTTTCGGTCTTTCATGTTTTCTTTCTTTCTTTTCGTTCTTTCTTTCTTTCTTTTCGTTCTTTCTTTGTGTGTCTTTCTTAATTTTTTTTCTTTCTATCTTTCTTTCTTTCGTTCTGTAGTTCATTGTTTCTTTTTTCTTTCCTTCTTTAAGGCATTTGTTTGGATCTTTCGTTTGTATCATTGTTATTGTAGTGATATCTTTTTTTGTTTACTCTGCTTTGTCATACGTTCAATAAAAAATATGTTTAAAAAAGATGAAGGTTGGAGAGAGGTCTTTTAACTCTCATGTTATGTTCAAATTTACTTACATCCTTTATGTTTGAGGTCAATTTGACCGCAGCAATTTAAACCTCCAGAAAATGGCTGACCCAAGTCTATGTGTTTTAAGTATTTTATTTCTTGACAACCTAAGTAATGCTTTAAATAAAACATACTCCAAAATAAAACAAAAATATTGGGACGCCTGACCATTACACCAGTAGGGACTTTAATGACATTGCTTTCAAATATATAGACTTTAAAATGGAGTTGGTCCCCAGCTATAACAGCTTCCACTCTTCTTAGAAAGCCTTCAACAACATTTTGGAGTTTCTGTGGAATTTGTGCCCATTCATTCTGTAGAGCATTTATGAGGTCAGGCACTGATGTTGGAGGAGAAGCCTGGCTCACAATCTCCATTCCAGTTCATCCCAAAGGTGTTGGATGGCGTTGAGGTCAGGGCTCTGTGTGGGCCAGTCAAATTCTTCCACACCGAACTCATCCAACCAAGGCTTTAATACAGAGGGACATTTTTTAAAGATTTTGTAATTGCCTTTTTCTGCATAATACCCTCAATATCATCCAGAACAACAAAATATGTATTATGTTTTATAAAACAGCTAAAATATCCTGGGGTCAAACTGACTCCAAAGAACACTGATGTGTAGACATTGTGTGCAGGACACTGAAAACTTGTTAAATTTGTGTTTACACAGTTTGGCCTCATTAAATCAGGAAAAATAATTTAATATGTTGGTTATTTATTTATTTAGAGACATTAAATGTCTAATGGGGTCAAATTGACCCCAAACATAAAAGTTACATTACAGTCAAGACAATATCTAAATTAAGCAGACGACAGAGTTTTCAGTTACACTTTTTTATAATAAGAGTTGACTTATTTATCTAGATAAGGGGGTGTGAGACACCAGTCCTGATGGGCCACAGCACAGCAGAGCTCATTTCACACATCTGCTTCACCCTGTCAGCTAATTAGTACACCTTTCATGCTGTGTTCAGTGATAGTTGAGGGAAAACACTGATCTCTGCACAGCTGTAGCCCTGTGTGCTGTACACCCTATTAGCACATCTCAGAAAGTTCATACATTTCAAAGTCAGAGTGCCATGGAAAAAACTGCACAAATTTTCGTAATCCCTGATCTGGTGACAAAGCAGCCAAGGGTGATGAGAAAAATAAAGCTCTGAAAGTAAGAGCGGTTTTACATATGCAATTAACTGTAATTCTATGAGCTATTTCATGGTCAATTTCGTGGTCCCCTTCTTTAATCAACATGATTTCAAATTATCCCTGTGGTCACAGTGCATGCCATAACATCAAATGCCCAGCCTGGCATCCAGAGACATCCAAATCAATCAAATGTACACCCATCAGCCATGATATTAAAACCATCTCATTGTGTAGGTTCCTTTCAAACAGCTCTGAGGTCTAGACTCTGTAGGTGAGCTGAGGCTCTGCTCCTGCAGCAGATCCTTTAAGTCCTGTGGATCCAGCTCATTTGTCCAGCGCATCCCACAGATGCTTGATCGGATTGGGATCTGGGGAATTTAGAGGCCATATTTGAACTTTCATTTCATGTTCCTCAAACCATTCCTGAACTCTGATTGCAGTGCAGCAGGGAGCATAATCCTGCTGAACGAGGAGACTGCCATTAGGGAACAGCGTCTCTATGAAGGGGTGAAATCGGTCTGCAGTAATGTTTAGTTGTCAAAGTAACATCTACATGAATGCAGGACCCAAGGATTCCCAGCAGAACATTGACCAGAGTATCACACTGCCTTTGCTGCCTCGTCTTCTTCCTATAGTGCGTCCTGGTCCATCTCTTCCCCAGGTCCTTTGTTGGTGGACAGGTGTCAGAATGGGCACTCTGACCAGTCTGCAGCTACGTAGCCGGGGGAGATGCACCGTGTATTTAGACCCCTTTCCATCTGAGCAGCATGAACTTTTTTCTGCAGATTGTGCCACAACTCTGCAGGTTCAATGGTTGTCCTTCCTCTGGCCACTTTTGGTAGGTGCTGAACATCATGAGACCTGTTGTGCTGAAGATGCTCTGTCCCAGTCATCCAGCCATCACAGTTTGGTTTGTGTCAAAGTGTCTCAGACCCTTTTGCCAATTTTTCCTGTTTCTAGTGAACCGACTGTTCACTTGCTGCCTTATATCTCCCACCCCTCGACAGGTGCCACTGTAACCAAATCATCAGTATTCACATCACCTGTCAGTGGTTTTAATGGTGTGTCTGTAGGTGTAATGTTCTTCAATTACACAGAATTAGCACATCACCCATTCTTTTGCTTTGAAATGGAAACCTAAATTGTGTAGTGGTCCACAGGCCCAAATAGCTTTCCCCTGAGCAGGAGAAAACCTGGGCATTTTTAGGGGCGGCCGTTACTTTAAGCATTGACAAGTTCATAAAGAGGCTGGCAGATGGTGCTCAGCATAGCTGAGGTGTTGAGGGATGTTGGTGTGCTACTGCAGGACAATATATTCAAAAAGGGGCAGTGGGAAAGAAGCCAAGGAGAGAAAAAAGGCAACAGACGTGTGCTTGGAGATTTATTCTCTAACAAACAAAGGGCCCAAACAGGCCCCCTGGGCTGATCACCATATAAAAGTCCAATATTTCCAGGCCGGGTGGGGGAAGCAAATTAGACTCACGTCCCTATAAATATACAGTCCAATTCGTCAACTCAAAAGAATATCAACGTCTTTGCAGGCTGACTTTTTTTTCAGTTCGGCACTTTTCAAGCTCCTTTCTCTCTGCGTCTCTCAAAGGAGCACCGCCGAATTGTCTCTTTCAAACGTCCTTTTTTTAAGTCAGCAGGGATTTGCTGAGGTGGTTCTGCTCCGTTGGGCTTGTTGTCCAGAAATAATGGATTTTTTCCCCTCCCTCTGAACAGGCGACTGGCCTATGAGTGCAGAAAGCATAAATACCTTGTGTTGTTCAGGGATGGAAAATACCGCAGGAATAGTAATCAGTGCTGCTTAGTCAGTCAGCGCCCTATTAAGAAGATGCAATATTAAAAGAATACATCAGCGAAATATGCACACGCAGCTGAAACGATGGAAAGTGAACAGCTATTACAGTATGATGCAAATGGTTTAATATGCCGAGTTACAGTTCTTTCATTGTTGCAGTTTTCACTTTGTGGACTATTTCTTTAGGTGGAAGTATACGGCAATAAGAAAAAAGTTTAGGCCCGTCTGCACCTACATACAGCTTGTCGTGCATCATTTCTTTATAAGAAAACTGAAAGGCATTTATGAAGAAGTTCTTGAAGACTATCTCATCTCTAGTGTTTAGGGAGTTGACCTTGTTATCAGAAGGTTGTTCCCAAGACTACCAGGCACTTCTGAGGCACCCCTGAGCAAGGCACCGTCCCCACACACTGCTCCCCGGGTGCTGTGTTCCTGGCTGCCCACTGCTTCACTTGGTGAATTGGTTAAACACAGAAGAAGAATTTTGTGCTGTTCACACTGTGTGCTGTGGTTTGTTCACGTATCACATATGGTCACTTCACTTTCGCTTTACTTCACTTATGTCCATTTAGTGCCTTGAGGTTATTAATTCAAGCATTCAAGGATTCAAAACGTTTATTGTCATATTAACAGTAGAAAGCGCATTTCTCTGTACAGTGAAATTCATTCTTTGCTGTCCACACAAATTCCGAGATTAGAGTTAAGAGTTTTATGTACAGATGAGTTAGTAAAATACTTAACTGTGCATTTGCTAAATGAAGGAAATGTGCAAAGGAGCTTAATGTGCAAAAATTACAGTCTGAGGTAGATGCGCAAAATTACAGTCTGAGGTCAATGAAGGGGATGTGCAAAGGAGCTTAAAGCAAAAATTACAGTATGAGGTAGGTCAGCTGTTAAGGAGTCTGATGGCAGTGGGGAAGAAGGAGTTGTTTAGTCAGGAGGTTCTCCATTTCACACTTCTGAACCTTCGACCTGAGGGCAGAGGTGTGAACAGTCAGTGTTGGGGGTGTGTGGGGTCTTTGAGGATGGAGGCAGCTCTCCTCTGGACCCTGCGGTGGCAGATGCTCTGCAGAGAGGGCAGCGGAGTCCTGATGATCTTCTCCGCAGTTGTTATCACTCCCTGCAGGCATTTGTTGCGGTCCATAGCAGTAGTGCTGCACTACCACACAGTGATGCAGCTGGTCAGTGTGCTGTCCACAATGCAGCTGTAGAAGCTGCTGAGAATCTTGACTGACATACCAAACTTCCTCAACCTCCTCAGGAAGTACAACTGCTGTCGAGCCTTCTTGACCAGTTGTGTGGTGTTCAGTGTCCAGGTGAGTTCCTGATGTGGACGTCCAAGTTCTTAAAGCTGCTCACCCTCTCCACTTCAAGCTCCTGGATGAACAGTGGCTGATGAGTCCTCTTCTTCCTCGTGTCCACCATCATCTCCTTTGTTTTATCAGTGCTGAGAGTGAGGTTGTTGTCCTCACACCATGACACCAGGCCAGCCTTCTCTCTCCTATAAGCTGCTTTGTCCTCTCCAGTGATGCGACCGATCACTGTGGTGTCAACCGTGTAGAGGATGGGGCTGAGGACACAACCCTGTGGAATGCCAGTGTTTGTGGTGATGCTGGCTGAAGTCCTGTTAGCGATCCTGACAGACTGAGGCCTGCCAGTCAGAAAGTCCTGGAGCCAGTCACAGAGGGTGGGGTGCAGGCGGAGAGTGATCAGTTTGTGGATGAGTTTGTGGGGGATGACTGTGTTGAAGGCGGAGCTGTAATCAACAGAGTACCCTGATGTAGGAGTCTGTGTTTTCCAGGTGGGAGAGGGAATAGTGAAGGGTAGCAGTGGTGGCGTCTAATGCGTATGTCCTGGGGCTGAGGCAATGTGGCAAAATTCTGGAATCTAAGTATCCCTTGAGCTAAGGCTAGGATCCCCCAATCCTAATTTGCTCCGTAGTGAGGACTCTTCCCTAGATTTGTCTCTGCAACAGAGACCTATTTTCACTTCAGCCAAGAAAATGTTAGCCCTGAGACAGCAACAACCACATTCATTGGCCTGGCACCCATGGGTCAACTCTTTCCTTGAAATTGTTCTGATGGAGTCTGTAGTTCATACACACATGGCCTCAAGACCTTTCAAGCATGGGAAGCAGCTTACAACTTGGTTAAAGGGGCAATGAAGTGTGACTGACCTCCTATTTGTTTATATTTAAAAGGGAAGACATTCTGTGTGGGAGTGTATGGGGTCACCAGTGGATGAGTTGGGAGGGAATATGTGGATCTCTTTGTTTTCTCTATGTACCTGTTTTCAATAAATGGTTAATAAACAGAATGAAGAAACTGCAGCCCTTAAAAAAAAAAATGTTCCAAACCTCATACATTTTCTCCTGGCAACATTTATCTGCTGTGGGACTGGATTTTCTTAATTATGAGCTTGTTTAGCTGTCAAAATACAATTAACAGCATTGTTAATAACCCCTCAAGGTAGACAAAACTCTCCTAGAATGCTTGAATGGCTAGAAACACCACTGATGACGCCAACTATAGAGTGACAACACATCTTCAGAGGACTAATCCATGCACCAATACAAATTTTATATGTAATTTTTTACTACAAATATTGCGATTACCGACCCTCTAGACCTTTTCATTTGATAGTACTGTGTTTGTATATGAAGTCTGCAAGTATTTACGGTACTAAACAAAATGGTTCAGTTACTGAAATGTCCATCGGAAAATAAACCAGTTAGGACTTTTCTGTATGTGGTGTCTAGGTATAATGTAGCAAAGCAAGTTCTGCCATTGGTCAGGCCTTCAGTGCTGGACAGAAGTCCTGCTAAGTCAGACTAACCACCAGTATTACTAGGAATTGACAATGGAGTCAAAACAATTTCCAGTTGTTGGACCAATTTCATGAAAGAAAACTTCTGGAGGCTGTAGATACATCAGTGGCTGTGAATATAAACAGCAGCCTAACAGGTGGGTGTCTTTCAAATGGCAAGCAGCAGGAGATCAATTCCAGAGGCCAGAGATACTTTAGCAGCCTATAGACTGGTAGCTAAATTAGCAGTCAGACTGGTTAATACCACAAGGATTCCCAGTTTCCCAGTGGTCAACTGATGTATATGCATTCTGGGTCTTGCAGTAAGAGAACACAGAGAATACAGATGAATGACAACATGCTAAATAATGAATTTTGAAACTGTAGGCTGAAGCCTACTTGAACATTGGCCACACACTGTAATACTTGCACAAACTGCTACATTTGCACAATGATAACTTGTTTACATTGTAGGTACTCCCTCCAGTACATTTGCACTTCTGGCCTTGTCGTCTTTAGTCTAGTGTCTTATAACTCCACTGTATACTCTATGCAACATTATAGTGTGGCTATAATTAATGTTTTAATTGAGGTTATAATTATATATGTATTTTAATTTTTGTAAAACTATATGTATATATATATATATATATGTATATATATATATATACACATATATATACATATACATATACATATACATATA
>JBBPCX010000038.1:3166415-3195409 GCA_037974365.1 Hydrocynus forskahlii
CACACACACACACACACACACATACACACACACATACAGACACACACACACACACACACAGTTAACATTTCCATTCATTCAGAGTAGAATCCATTCGCTAACCGTAACCTTCTTTAAAAGGAATTATTTGCTTCGGACAGCTTTCATAAAGCAAGGGGCACCTGATTTATTAGCCAGAGGGCACAGCTATAGTGACCCATGACAGACCTAAAACCGGGCAATTGTGCAGTAAATTCACCTCCATGTGTCAGGAGGTGAGAGATTATGTTTGGTTAAGTCTGCTCCATTCCAGCTGCACAGCAAAGCCTTAGCTTACTGACAATTATGGAGAGAGAGAAAAAAAACACATATACATTTCAATTTACAGCCCTCTAACTGGGTTGGCTCTTTTTACTTCATTAGATTAAATTAGGTGCGGTGCTTATGGAATTTTATAAATTCACACAATGGAACAGAGTAGAAATCTGGAACCAAACCTGTATTCTTCTAAAAAGCTCACAAAATATCAACAACTTTTTAGAGAAAGGAAATTTATTTTTTACTGCTTTCTTGTTTGTCTGCATTTATTCTAATGTTCACTATAAGAAACCGCTTGTTGATACAAATGGCTGCCAACAATTTGCATTGGTGCACATGCTTAGGTTTCTCTGTTTATGTTTCTCCCTTGCTTTAACCCTGCCTCTTTCTGTGTGTTTCTTGTTAAATGTATGACTTCACCAATCTGTGAGACTGCCAGCATCCACCTCTAATTGGGCACAGATGTGTAGAGAGAAAGGGCAACAGAGAGGGAGCAGAAGGCAGAAAGACTGATAGGCAGAAATAGTTTCTGGGCTCCTGAGTGCTAGATTTTTCACAGAATTACATCAGCGCAGAGCCCTGGACTGAATATGTGCCATTAATATGTGTCCAACCACTGGAAAACACTCCTAAAATACTTATGGGAGCAATATTATGGGCTTTCTATGAATGTTTCAACAGTTCCAAAGACAGCCTCCAAAATTGTAGTCATCATCAAGCTAATAGCCTTAATAGATTTCTGACAACTGAGGAGTTTCACGTTTAACTTAAAACATCACATCAGGAAAAGTGCAAGGGGGTACATAATACACAATAGTAAGTAACTGATACTCACTTGCGGCACATACTCTGCAGGGATCCTGCTCCTTCGCCCTCGTAATATCCGGAAGAGCATTTCCGGACACACCGCCACTCTTGCTGCCGGTAGTCCTGAGCGCAGTGGATGCATTCCTCCAGGCCGGGCCCTACAAGGTAGAAGGTACAGTTAACTCTCAGATGGGGGTGTTGAAGCATTCATGCTTTTTCATACCTTGTACTGATTAGCACAACAATACAGCACAACAGCACTGATATAACGAATTAGTTAATGTATTTTTTCATATGATTCAGATCGTTTTGAGCAGTTTTTGACACAGAAAAAACAATAAACTGTGGTTTCTCTAAATCACAAAAGAGTGTATTTAAAAAAGCATTATTGGGCAATATGATAATAATTTACTCCTATCATGATTAATTACGTCCCAATACACATTCCTGAGTATGTCAAGGGTACTGTAATTAAAGGATACTGGATGTGCCATTATAAAGGGTATAATTAATCTTGTTTAACTGAATGTATACAACAGAGTAAGTGAAATTTGCATTGCTTGAACATATGAGCGTCACACCGGTGTTTTTTTTATTTCCACCAGCTTATCAAACTTAAATATCATGATGTGAAATATCACGATGAGAAATATTAAATATCATGATGCGCATCATGTGATGTGAAAATGCCTTCAAGTACGGTGTTACTAGTATGTGTTGTAGTATTATTGCGAGATTGCAAGTTTGTCATTGGGAGACCAACTGGTTTTGTTCTCTGGGGTGGCCCTCCCTCTCCCCGTCACTCAGTACCTGTCTGTTAGGTGATGTATCATAAATTGTAGGTAGTGTCCTCCAAGCACACTACGCTACCTAATGATTATCAGTTTGTGAAGCAGCAAGTGCTTTATGATGAAATATGAAGGTGATCAATATCCATTAATTGCAATTTTCTTAAGAAGCTTAAAAAAAGTGAACAGGAACACAATTTAGTATAATAGTAGTAGATTATTATATTGTCGACCCCTGATGCTTTTTTAAATACACTTTATTATGGTAGGTAACAGAAAATAAATTTGTTTTTATGTATTTAAAACTGTTTAAAATGATCTGAATCACCTGGTGAATTACATATATTGTAGTTAATTAATTTTTTATCTTTCAACATCATTACTGTTATATTAATCTGTACTGGTATACTGGTATAGATGACCTGATACTCTGCATTCTGCTCTTCTGAAAATGCATTTACAGCTTACATTGAAGCTGAATTCAAAATTCAAACAATGCTGCAGTTGGTGGTATCGTGTAATCAGGGGAGTCCAAGTTAGTGGGGAGAACTGGACAAAACTAAAATGGACAGAAAATTGGAAAAAAGGTGTCATAATAATTTTGCTATATTGCCCATCTGTCCTCAGGAAACATGGGCTCATTAACTTTTTATATTCAAACTTAAATCCCATCTGATATCATGATACTGGGATATACAGTCGTATGCGAGAGGTATTCATCAACATTTGGTTTTGGTTCGGATTTGTTCAGAGTCAGAATCAGAAAACTTTGGAAGGAAATTGCTTGTTAATACATCCACCTTATGTGCCATAATTTTTATTTTCCAACATGTTCAAATCAGTAGCCTAGAGGGTAAAAAACCTGCCTGTGAACCTGATGACCACAAAGTTGCAGGTTCAAACCTCCACAAAAAGACACTTAACCCTCAGTTGCTCCAGGGGAACTGTCCCTGTAACTAATGATTGTAAGTCGCTCTGGATAAGAGCGTCTACCAAATGTCCTTTACACAAAAATAATACACAGGTGTGTTCTCTGTGGAGGACATGAACATATTTCCACTTATTTCCATAAATGAGGATGCAGCATTTTGAAGGGCTAAATCACAGGAGAGACGAAAAATCACAAAGCTCTTATAAACACAACAATAAAATCTCCTTGCAAACCAGACATGTAAGCAGGCGCTCACACACACACACACACACACACACACAACTGCCAATAAAGAGTCTATCACAGGCCTCCTTTTGCACTCTAAGCCAGTGATGCAGCGAGGAACTAATTAAGCCATGCAGTCAGAGAACGTCATCTCATGGGAAACACACACACTCGCGCGCACACACACACACACACACACGGATCTGGTTTAATCTGTCAGTGTATTCTCCACAGCGCTGCGGGTCAATAACATCATCCTTGTGTAATGCATGGACTCGGCGAGCGAAATGCCTCGTGTCTCGCTGACTCTCTGGGGCAGGCTAGAGTAATGACTTAAGCTAATTATCTGGGCCAGGCCAGTGATTTGGTTCTCAGGACAAGCAGTGCCATGGCCAAATGCGATCAAAGCTGTTTGTTTGGGTCCCTTTCTAACACCTTCATCATTATAACGGAACAACGTGGTAAGACTGTGGTGCGGAGCAGCACATTTGTACAAGTAAAGGTTGTTTTCATACAACATAATCATAAGAATGGCGTTTCTGTTCTTATGATTAAGTTGAAAGTACCAAAGGCATCCGCCACTACTGTCTGCTTCTCTGTCTACTCATTAAAAGTTTTATTTTTCATCAACACATTTTTATATAATGTGTATGTGATTAAGGCTCCATCCTCAACCTAGGCAAAGCGAAAAAAAAATGCACAGTTGCTACGCAACAGACCCTCCACTAACAAGCTCACTAACAACGAGGCAGGTAATCTGCAGGCCCTCGGTTTGTTCGCAGTAATGATTGGCAGATATCAGTCACATACTTCTGTAACCGTGTATGTCACCCCAGACACAGTGGTGGCACATTAAGCATCATTAGTGTAGCTGAAAAAGAGTGTAAGTAAATGTGCAGTTTAGCCTAGGCTGGACAAATTGCCATGGCTAATTTAAGACACATTGCTTCAGCAACCTGTTCATTAGAGTTGGACAAACTTGCAGTATGTGTGTTTCCAGGGCACGGAAACACACATACTGCAGTATTACATGGACATAAGATGACAATACGGCAAAACAGAACAGAACAGAATAGAAGTGAACGTGAAAGAACCTGTGCAAGTGGAGCAGGAGATGTGGCAGGAGCTGCACTTCATTTCCTCCAGGTTAAAGAAGGTTCCATTGGCGCACTCCGGAACGCAGGTCATCCCTGCTAAGCTACAGCAAAAGAAAAACAGAGGAGAATTAAATCGAATATGGCTTTTTCTTAACCCTTAGAGCGTGAGCGGCACGGATCCGTGCTGGAAGCACAACAAATGGTAAATCATCGTCACACAGCAAAACTCCTTGTAGGAAAGTTCCCACTGGTTTGTGTTGATGCTCAACATCATGCTGAGCTTTGCTTGGTGTTCCAAGGTTACGAAGAAAATTTATTATAATTCAAAAACATGTAATAAGAAGCACTGCTGGGGTTTTAATAATGGTGTCACACACAAATGTCCATAAACTGCAAACATGCCCAAATTTCTTTTATTTTATGTGTTAATTTAAAAAAAAGAAAGAAACCTGTAGAGGGTGGGGGGCCGTGGAGCGGCCGAGCGGCAGCACCGAGTGAAAGCACAGCAAGCGGTGGGCGTTAGGATTGCAAACACTGCTTTTAGACTGTTTTACACTGTTTTTATTTGTTGACAAGGTTTACTAATATACTCGGAGTTCTAAGGGTTAAGACTCAAGACAGTGTTTTAGGATGTCGGTAATCTAAATGGCTGCTGCCTGCTGAGACGCCCGCGCAGCCGAGGCTTTGTGGGTCAGCGGCTGAAAATGAGAAGGCAAACAAAATTGGAGCTGCGTGAACATGCTTTCAAGTCCCTTTTCCTTCCATAGAACTCAGTGTGAAGAGCCTTGGATCCGAAGCTCAAAGGATCCCAGGCCTCCGCAAACTACGTCAATGTTGTGAACTAGAACTTCTGAACCAGATAAAGTGTTGAAGGTTCCTGGAGAGCTCATGACATGAGGCGTGTGGAGATTTGCCCTGCATGCAGGGAGGAAAGAGAGTTTTTTGAGGATGAGGCTTGGCCAGATGATGCCAGATAGTGTGGACTGCAGAAAAGAGAGCATATGTAAAGACGCCCTGCATGCTTCGCACAGCTGTCAGCCACCACACTTCGGCTCAACTTGAGGTCATGACTGTTCGGAATCCACTGCATATGAACACAAAAATTACAGAACTTTAGAGAACAAAAAGACAAACTAAATTCATGTGATTAACAGCCACTGTGCTATGGCCACATGGTTCTCAACAATAAGCCGATTTTCCAGATTTTTATCCATAAGATATTGTTGGTTTTAAAGCACTTTAAATGAGAACCCAAATTTATTGTCTTGGCTTACAATGAATGCAAACTAGTGAAAGGCAGTTTGCATGATCTCATTTAATTAATGACCACATCCAGGGCCAGAGTGGGACTCGTTTTCAGATCAGGAGTTACAAATTGCATTTTTCCTTCTAGGCCAAAAGCCTTTGGTCACACAGACCCCTATCCCTTTAATTGGACAAACATTCTTTTTGCATGTAATGTATATATTGTTTTCATCCTCTGTAGAGTACATTCTTAACAGTGTCCCTAAACCCACCCTACCCAAGAGAGCAGAACAGAGAAATGAAATAAAAAACCCACAGACAGACATTTAAGGATAAACATGACAGGCACACAGATGAGGAACACGAAGGCACACAGACAGAACCACAAGCAGACACTATGCAGACGTTTACACAATGATTCAAGATGCAGAACAGACCGTATTTTCTCTCCTACACTCAGTAAATCACTTTCATTCATGCAAGCTAATGTTTTACTTTGAATCACAATCAGAATCAGAAAACGTTCTTGGTCACAGAGGAAACTGCTTATGGGGCGACTGCACAGTGGCACAAAGACAAGAACGATATAAACATAAATATAATTCTCCAGAAAAATACTCTGTATTATGTTGTTATGTCCTGATATGTGGTCGCTAGAGGCCGCCAAATTTGAGTTTAAGTTTGGGGAACTTGTATTATGAAGTGGTGGTGGGGTTTATGATTTGCATTAGTCACAGCTGGATGTTGTTAAGAGTAAAGTGTTTGAGTTGGTTTATTGGTTGTTGAGTTTTAAGTATTTAAGTTCATTTGTGGTGGACCTCAGTGTCGGTCCACCTTCATACAGAAGCTACGTGGCCTGACCAACCCATAGCTGAAAACAACAAGCTGCAGCTCCAGCAGGACCCAGCTAGGCGAGAGCTGCTCACCGTGAAGGCAGGCGGACCAAGCAGTTGATGGTCCAGGGACCCTGCTTGCCTTAGCGAGTCGTGCACTGCCCTGGTTGCAGGAGAGCCAAAACCAAGCCGCTACGCCCGAGAGCCAAGCCACCGAGAGCCAAGCAGCCGCAGTCAAGAGCCACGGAACAGCGCTCCCGAGCGTCGAGGCTGCGTTGAGGAGACTAAAGCCAAGGGAGGCTTACTTCAGGTAGCCTGTTAGCCGAGCAGCTAGGCCCCATAGATAAGCAGAGAGGCCTAGTATTAGAGCAGCCAAGCCTGAAAGCAGACCTGCTAGGCCCACTAGAAGAGCCGCTGGGCTCCTTAGTAGAGCCACGAAAGCCTATACCAGCCCCAAGTAGCGTAGTAGCCGGGTAGCTAGGCCCGTTAGCCGGGCAGCTAGGCTCATTAGCAGGGCCTCTAACGCCCGTAGCAGGGCCACTAACGCCCATAGGAGGGCCTCTTACCCCACCAGCAGGGCCTTTAGCCCCACCAGCAGGGCAGGGCTCCGCCCAAGATGACAGTGAGGGGCTTCCCATAGGGGGCTCCTCCCATGAGGACAGCAAGGGGCTCCCGGTACGGGGCTCCGCCCATGAGGACAGTGATGGGCTCCCGCTGAGGGGCTCCCTGGAGAGGGCCTTGCCTACAAGGACAGTGAGGGGCTCCCTGGAGGGGGCTCCGCACATGAGGACTGTGAGGGGCTCTCTGTAGAGGGCTCCGCACACATGGACATGGACTCTCAAAGGAGAGCGTCCCATGGGACACACCCGGGCCGCCCTGGCCGTGCAGAGCGCCGGCCAGAATGTTGTCCAGAGAGGGGCGACCGGGTGGGGCGCACAGGACGCTTTCCTTTGCCACCGCCTACCCCTCCTCCACCCTTGGGGTGTTTTAGTGGTTTGTTGGCGCCCCAGTGGTTTGCCCTAGGAGGGGGGTACTGTTGTGTTCCGGTATGCGGCCGCTAGAGGCCGCCAAAGTTGAGTTTGAGTTTGGGGAACTTGTATTTTGAAGTGGTGGTGGGGTTTATTATTTGCATTAGTCACAGCTGGATGTTGTTAAGAGTAAAGTGTTTGAGTTGGTTTATTGGTTGTTGGGTTTTGGGTTTATATATTCAGGTTAGTTTGTGGTGGATCTCAGTGTCGGTCCACTGTCATACTGAGTGGCTCTGTTTGGGTGTTCCCATTCTCCTTCTGTTTGAGTTCTGTTAGGCCCGCGTGCCTGTTTACTTGGTGTGTCAAATAAAGCTTTGGAAAATGGAAGTCTGCCAATGCACATTCTTTCTGTGCCTGGAGGAGGGGACTCGTGACATATGTACTATCTACTAAATTGTAAATTATATATGCAGTGCAAACAACATACTCTAAAACACTATACTATTTAAACACTAAATAAATAAATGTGCATTTCTAGTGTGTATATATAGTGTGTATATGAATCATCTTAATGAATCATTTGCCTAAATAATTCACTCATAATTTGCAAGTTAATTCTTTTTTGTATTTTTCTGGTGCTGCTACAGGATGGGCTAATTTTTGACTCTCCTCCCCATTGTCGGTCTGAGGCTTGCACAAATTGGGGCTCTGGGTATCAGATGTCTGTTGTTTTTGTGGTGTCAGTGTGACCGCTTGCTAGCCCTTCAAATGGTTTTGTGGGCTATTTTTTTTGTATTCTGTACTTTTTCTGGGTCAAGATGTTCTGAGTGTTTGCTTTAGGCTGCTGCTGAGGTGAAAAGACCTTGCTGTACTCAGAAGACGGCGCCTGGAAGGTTGGTTTAGTCCTCCATGGCTGTTTCAACTGGACAACAATGATAATCTAACATTACCTGTACTGATAAAGTTGCACTGACTGACCTTACACTTAGCCATTCTGGACCTTAAGAAGTTTCCTCTTATGTTTAAAAGACCAATCATTCATGTACTGACAGTTCTGAGGTTACAGCAAGAAAAAGAAATGATATGCTTGGCTCAACAAATTTAAATGTAATTTGCATTACAGTATAATCACTCCAGGAATGGAAAGAGAAGGTTAGAGAGCTGGACCTGCAGCTGTCTTTGGATCTTATAATCTGTTCCACGCCTGGGTTCATCTTTCATATGGATCTTTTAAGCTTTTTAAGTTGATTCTTTAGGCTTGCATGTAATGATATTATCTCAAGTAAATGCTATTTCATGCAGAATACTTAGTCATTTGTTTTATTTTATTTACATTTTATATATTTAGATATTTTATTTCTATATTTACAATATGCACAACCAGTCAAAGGTTTTAAGGTTTAAAGTTAAAGGTCAGTCTAGAATTTGACTCTGCATCACCACACAACCATTTAATAGAATGTCAGACCTGCACTGTTACATATTCTTCCATCTTGTAAAAGAAACATATTGTATTTGACACATTTTGACACATTGGTAGATGTTCACTCAACAACTTTCTAATACTTACACAAGAAAAAATATCTGCAGTTTATCAAAATAATAGATAAGTGTTAAAAACCTGTGGCATGCAAAAACTTTTGACTGGTAGTGTACATTACGAATACACATTTTAAAATCTTTTTACTACAGCCATCTATTAAAAAAAATAACTCTACAGACTTTTCATCCAGTTTTTTTCCACTGCTGTCCACCTCTTCATATGACTCACTGATGAGCAATGCAAAGGAACGTGCTCTTCCTGTTGTGTCAACCAGGTCCAGATTCACACTGCCGAGCTACCTTTAAGCAGGTTAAAAAATCCCTACCTACTTCATGAGGCTTGTTTGAGAAGGAGGATGCTGATTTATCCCATAAAGTACTATGTGTACTTGGATGTACCATCGCGGATTTTCGAACCTCCCGCCTCTGAGCACAGCTGACTGTGACGTCCGGGCCTCGTGCGCCACACGGCGATTACTAAGGCAGTCAGACACCTGAACGGAATGAAGCTCCGCTGCTCAGCACTGCCCCAAACATAAACAACCAGCATGAGGACAAGGGAGCATGGCACACGAGGCCCGGGCGTCACAGTCAGTTGAATCCGAGAACCACATCACAAACAACTCGTTTTTTCACTATACTTGGGTGCTCTTGGAACGCAGGGGTTTACTGTAATGTAAACAGTTTGTCTGTGCATTCTACTGTGTTCATATAAATGGTGCATACATATCGGTACACAGTGGCCAGACCACAATGGAATTTTTCTGTATAATGTAATATACAGAATGGCAATATGCTCATTTTAAAGCTCTTAAACCTGTAGAACTCAGAGTGCATTAGTAAAATCTGATTTCGACAAATAAAAGCAATTTCCTCCAGGATCAATAAAGTTTTCTGATTCTGATTAAACCACTCAGGCGCTGTTCGAACCCCCTTGATCTGCGGGTTCTCCCCACCCTATTGTGCGCGGAGACTATCCTAAAGTTCACCCAGGTTCAAAGATCTTGTGTTTTGTTTTTTTTTTTACTTCTGCTTATAAGACCTAAAATAAAAGAAATGTGGGCATTTTTGTTCTTTATGGGTATTTGTGTATGACCCCTTTTTAAAACCTCAGAAGTGGCTATTATTACACGTTTTTTAAATTACAATAACTTTGGTTCTATGTGACATAAAAACACAACAAAGCTCAGCATGACGTCTGACACACTGAGCATCAACACAGACCTGGGGAACTTTCATATTAGGAGCTGTTTTGCTGTGTGAGGAAAATTTACCATTTGTTGCACTTCCAGCACAGATCCACACTGCTCACACTCTGAGGATAAATTGAATATGTAATTCAAAATTACTATCATGGGTAAGAGTGAATGTCAGACAGCTGGAAGAGGCAAGCATGATGCTGATATTTGTGTCCTTTTACTGTCTGTAATATTTATGTCTGTCATTCCCCATTCTGCTTGGCAGCCTCCTGCAACGTCCTGTCATTGCTTATGTGTAACACGTGTGTTCTGTTTATTTAAATTCCTAATAACGCCTTGTTCCGGATGCTTTGTTTTGGTCTGTTACTCCACCCTGCCCTGCCCTCGAATTTAGTATCTACCCCAGTGTGTCTGTAACCCCACCCTTTCACAGCTGTTCCCAGTTTGCCCTTGTGTATTTATACCCCTGTCTGTGCATTTGTAATTTGTCAATCCAAATCAATCCACTCACTGTTTTGGCTTGAGCATTAGTTCGTACAGTCGTTCAGTGTTTTATGTTTGTAAATAAAGTCTTGGTGTTTTGCACTCACATCTCCTCTACGTCCTCCTCCACCAACTGCATGTTACAGTTAACTTTTTAAAAACATTCGTGAGTTTTCATTGATACTGAATAGTTGGAGATGTCTTACTTGAAGCCTTGGTTGCAGGCCGTGCATCTGTCAGAATCGCGCAGGCATTTCATACAGTTCTCATGACACTTCACACAATGTCTCTGAACTAGAGGCAGGGGAGCAGAAGAGAGAGAGGTATAAAGGGAGAAAGGGAGACAGAGAGAATGACAGAGACGGAGATAGAGTGAAAGGTGTGAAAAATAAGCCATCATTTCAAATTTCACACTGCAGATACACACTCAGGTATCTGGATGCGATAATATAGTTCGCCAGAAATGGAGATTGCATCCATTCAAACACTTGTTGCACTCTTTCCAACAACATCTACCTTATACGCATGGCTGTGTGTGTGTGTGTGCTTTAGTAACTGAAGCCAACATGAGCAAACAGCGATAAAGCAAGTGAGGCCTTTCACTGCCTCTCTGCGTCAGAGCCCACGGGCGAGAGATGTCCAGTCAATACGCTGATCTGCAGCGACAACAAGGCTGAACATCTGTCAACAACCCAAAAAACCCACCTCCGTCACATGCACATCTGCACAATAACCGAATGAGATAAAAAGCTCCAGATGTGTATGTGTGTCTGTATGTTTGTGTGTGTGCAAATATGTGAAGCTTTCTTTCACTCAGTCAGTTCGGTTCAGCTCAGTGTGACACAGATGGTGTGCGTTTGAGATGGCAGTGTTTGAGAATCGGTTAATAAATATATCTACCATAAACTATTCAAGACCTAAAACTGCCTGCCAGCATTACAAAACCCTCCTGGAGCTACAATTGTGTAGAAGGAAAGAGGTAGGAAATGATGCAAGCAGAACAATACACACAATAAGCGATCTACAATGCTTTTCATTTACATTCTTTCAGTATCCTAATTCTCCAACTGTTAAGAATGCTCACAAATACTAGTATCTGCATCATGGTTCCAAGCAGTTGTGCCTGTAAAGTACATTTGCATATACACACTGATCTATTAGGGCATAAATAAAATACCTTACATTCCAACAATTGCTGTAAATACCCTTCATTTATTATATACTGCACATTCTTTAACCTGCTGCTGCTATTGCTTGCACAATTATTTATTTTTGAAAGTGACCATTTTTTGTCATATGTGAAAACACCACAGCACACAGTCTCTGTATTTAAACCACTCACAAAGTGAAGCAGCCAGGAACACAGCGCCCGGGGAGCAGTGTGTGGGGACAGTACCTTGCTCAAGCTTACTCCAGAGGGGCCACTGGCAGTCCTGGGATTCAAACCCACGGCCCTGTGACCGCAGGGGCAACTCCCCAACCACCAGGCTACCAGCTGACCCACTGTTGTCTACCTCTATATTACACCACAACGTACACCACACCTGCCGTTGTAAATACCCCGCCATTTATTATATACTGCACATTCTCTGTTCTGCTTCTGCTATTATTTGCACCATTTGTTTTATTGCTGTCAACATTCATTCATGCGGTCGTCGACTGCACTAAATGTTGTCTTGTTTTTCTTGTCCTCTCTCTCCTGCTCTGTTTGTACACTGTATATTCTGTTCTGGCTGCCTATGTTGGGAAAGCCTAAATTCATTTTAAATAGCTTGCTTTTAGGTTTGAGAAAGCAAATCTCTCCATCATCTCAGCTGGGGGGGATGTAAGCATTTTGTAAGTGTCCCAGTTTTGATGTGTTACTATATTATGAAAATAAATAGAATATTTCATGGTTTCTCTAAGCTATCTACAGCAGAATTGTGACTTATAATATTTGGCAAATTTGGCCAAGCTCTTCTGCTCTGACTCACCCTCATCAGGGAAGTAGCCGGTGGGACAGGCCTCCACGCAGGTGTTCTCCTCTGTGTAAAAGTAAAGGCCTCTCCGGCAGGAGCGGCAATCAGTGGCCCTGCGACCCACACACGTCTCACAGCCTCTGTGACAGCGCCTGCATCTTCGAGCCTCAGCATCCTCAAAGTAACCCAATGGACAGTGGCTAACACAGGTTCTGCAGAAAGAAGAGAAGAGAAGAGAAGAGAAGAGAAGAGAAGAGAACAGGACAGAACAGAACAGAACAGAACAGAACAGAAAAGGAGAGGAGGGGAGGGGAGATGAGAAGAAGGGCCGGGGATGGGACAAGATAGGAAGAGGCGAGGCAAGAAGAGAAGAGAGGACAAGAGAAGAGAAGAGAAGAGCAGGGAATAGAAATTAAGAGAGGAGAAGAGATGAGAAGAGAAGTGAAGAGAGGACAGAAGAAGAGAGGAGAGGAGAGGACAGAAAAGGATATAGAGGAGGGGAGAGGAGGGGAGAGGAGAGAAGAGGACAGAAGAGGAGAAGAGAGGAGAGGAGAGGAGAGGGGAAAGGACAGGCAAGCTAGATTAAGAGGGTGCTGCTTTGTGTTTATGAAAAAATTCTATAATACTCACTTCGTTTTAAGTCATGACTGGGATACACTCGGAGGGTTTCTTTTCATTTCAATATTTATTTACATAGCCAGTGCTGAAAAGTGTAATTTGCTCCCATTAATAGATTTGAATTATGAAGTTCAGAAGTGAGAAAAAATACTGTGAACTAATTTCTTTGCCTCATGCAGTGTGAGGTAAGTGTAGTTCCCACTACATATCTAAACAGATGAAGGATTCTGTAATTGAAATTAAAGGTGCTGTTCCTGAGACGAATTATGAAATTTGAAACAGTTACATGACTGATGCGTGATTTTTAAAGTTTGTGTCACAGTGAGTATCACCTCTGATGATTACTGAACAGCAGAGACTGCTTTGTGATTTAAAAAAAACCAAGTCTAGTAATTCATAGGGCTGTGTGTGTGTGTGAATGTGTGTGTGTTTGTGTGTGTGCCTCTGTGTGTTTGTGTGTATGTGTGTGTGCGTGTGTGTGTGCGTGTGTGTGTGTGTGTGTGTGTGTGTTTAAAGTACCCAGTAAGAATGATGTCGTGCCAGCGGGGGTGTTCAGGTAACATATATGTAAAACTTTAAATGTGTTTTCAATATTCATATAATCACGCTTTCAAATGAATATAATCACTGTTTGAATCCAAGCATTTAGCAGCCCTGTTTGAGCACTGAAAAATGTCTGACTTGTTACAAAAGTCCACTTCAGAAATTTCTAAGTAGCTACACTAAAAAGAGCATCATTAGTGCCAGCAAGAACAGGTTTAAGGAGAGGAGCTATGGCAAAGGTCAAATAAGGCACTTGATCTGCTATACCTTCCTGTCTTCAGGTTTCCCAGACTGAAGTGGATGCAGTTCAGGCAGTGGACAGCGTCTGGTCCATCACAGCCCTGGTCGGTACACTCATGGTGGCATGGCCCTAAAAAATAGAACAGAACATGACTGCAACATGACTATTATACTATGATTGATGCTGTCATTACCATGTGCTATAAAATCATCTCCACCAAGCTCATGTTAATTATTTTTAAAAGAAGCAAAAACCTAACTCAGCTCAATTACTAGGGGCCAAAAGTACCTATGTTACAATTAGGTTTATACCAAGTTGTTTTATGCCTTCTACAGTGTGATTGGTGTGTAGAGGTGTGTAGATGTATGATGGTGTGTGTGAATGTGTGTAGATGTATGATGGTGTGTATGAAGGTGTGTAGATGTATGATGGTGTGTGTGAAGGTGTGTAGATGTATGATGGTCTGTATGAAACTGTGTAGACGTACGATGGTGTGTGTGAAGGTGTGTAGATGTGAGATGGTGTGTGTGAGGGTGTGTAGATGTACGATGGTCTGTATGAAGGCGTGTGGATGTATGATGGTGTGTGTGAGGGTGTGTAGACGTACGATGGTGTGTGTGAGGGTGTGTAGATGTTCGATGGTCTGTATGAAGGTGTGTGGATGTATGACGGTGTGTGTGAGGGTGTGTAGATGTACGATGAGGACTAATGAATCGTAATCCACAATACAAGTTATTATAGAAGAACAAACATCATCAGCCTGCACTGGTGCTGGGCTAACAGAACAAGATGACTCTGGTGATTGTGCCGCATGTACCAGAATTAATTTCACCTCCATGCTATTTGGACTTTGCATGCTATGTTGTGTTGATAAATAAATTGCATCATAAATTGATAAATAAATTGCATAGGTCACAGCAGCAAACACACTGTGAGACAGTCGTCCTAAATTTCTGACACAGTCAGAAAATAATTGCAGGTTGTCTCTAAATCTCTCTCACAGTATGACATCTTTCATCTGGGTTAGACCAAAATCTTACAATAAATACCAGGCATTAGGCCAAATTAGGGCTGATGTCACTCATAGCTGAGGTGAAACTACTCCTTTATAAAGTGCCTTTATCCTACATTTCCATAGAATTTTATTTTCTAGGTCCACTTATCGCATTTGTTTGGGTCATAAGTGAACCAAATGTATCAAATGGTAATGAATATTTTTACATACCATCAACTTACCCCTCTTTACCCTTTTAAACAGGATGTTTTGCTGCTGTGACATTAAGACTGGTTGACTATTTACTGCTGTGCCTCGTTTAAAAAGTAGTTCGGGCTGGAACACGGCATAACTTCAAATATGAATGGGCAGACCTAAAGTGCCATAGTTTGAATAGGCAGATATGTGTAACTGTGTGTGTGACATCACAAAAATAACAAATTCAAAGCATGATTGCAGCTTAGTTCTTATGTTCCTAGCGTATGGATCAGGGAGCGAATGCCATGTTTACAAAGTACACTGTGCAAAAGTCTTAGGTACCTGTTTAGCTGAGCAGTATATGTTGTTTAAAGCTAATATTAGAATGTATACAAATAATATTAATACAGTAAATGTGTGCCTTTGTGTTTGCTTAATCATTAAGCAACTACATAGATCTCTCCTCATGAAAGCTCAGTATGAAGATGTAGTTCTCAATCAATATTTCATTAGATAAAATTGGGAGCTGCTGATGAATTTTCACAAATCCATGCAAAGGCTGGAGGCTTTGAGGAGAATCTGGAACTGAATCTGTGTTCTTCTAATCAGCTCATAAAACTTTTTACAAACAAAATCAATATTTATTTAATTCTTTTTTTATTTGTTAGCATTTATTCTAATCTTAATTTGTGTATTTGCTGGCAAAAAGTCCCTCCCTGGCAGAATAACAAGCTCTGTTATTCCAAAAAAAACAACTCTTTCATGCTATGTACCCCAAGTAGGGAGAAGTTATATTAATGCGTTAATTTCGATCAATTAATCACAGAAAAAATAACGTGTTAAAAAATTCATGCTGATTAATCGCACAACGTGACTTTAACCCGGTCCGGGCCTTTTCACAGGTGCTCTGTAAAAATACGAGAACGCACTGCTCGGAAAGTTTCCATTTAAAAACAGACAGAAGGAACTGTTGATAGGAATATCGTTATCTGCAATTCATGCAATAAGGAATTTTTGTATTATTGGAGAACATCACGTGTAAAATATCACCTCAGCACAAAGCGAACCTGGCGGTCCGAGCCAGCACAGTCCCCTATACCAGGCTTGTGTGCATGGACGGCGGAACCATTATCTTAGGGGGTGACTTTTAAAAATCATTTGTCTCATCCCCCCAACTTATCTCACAATTTGTATGAGTGAAACACGCGAGACGGCGCATACTACAAAAAATGTATGCGATTAATTTAGATTAATTAATCAGAGAGCTTATAATTAATTAGATTAGATGTCGCTTGATACCCCTAATTTCCACCTGTTCAGTCGCTTGGCTTGTCTCCATCACTTAATGTTTATCACACATAACCTCCTATAACACAAACTCAGTCACCTGCCTGTGTCCGGTATTACACCAGCCAAATTATTAATACACAAATTATTCATCTGCTGAACTAACTGTACCACTGTACTCCTCTTCTTCTTCATCCTCATTTTGGGGGGTCCCTGGGGAAGGTTCAGGATCCTTTATGCTTGGAATCTCCAGCATCCGGGAGCGAGAGTGCTGAGAGCCCTGAGACTGATATGGATGCTCCGCAGTCCCATAAAGAATCAGTGTCCACTCCTTTAACTTACCTGAGAGAGAGAGAGAGAGAGAGAGAGAGACAAAGTGAGAGAGACAATGAGAGTGAAAAAGAGAGAGAAAGAATTAGGGCGAGAGAGAGAGAGGGAGAGAGAATCACCCCAGGCAGACAATAAGAGAGGGAGAAAGGACTGAATTTCCCTTAATTAGGTCAATTTGTCCAGGTCCTGAAACAGTGAAGCACCATTAGCACCATGTATGACTGTTGGTATGATGTTCTTACTTTGGAATGCTGTTAGTTGTAGTCCAGGTGTTAAGGGACCTTCCACTTCTACTCCTCAGTCCACAAAATATTTTCGCAAAACGCTTAGGGGTCATCAAGGTGTTTTTTGGCAAATGTAATCTGTAAAGCTACTCTTGACCAGCGGTGGTTTTAGCCCCTTTTTGCCCCCAAACATTCTAATAGCGGTAACGAGAGAAGTCTACAGTTGCTTAGTTTTTTTTGTGACTTTCCGAATGAGCAGTGAAATGTGGTCTTGGAGATATATGTCCCATGCCGTCGTAACCCTTCATAGATTGATATATTTTATTAACTTTTGATAATAAAATATATCAATCTATGATATATTTTTAATATAGACTTTACTTTTGAACATATGAAACAATTTAGTGTAATAAATCCACAAAATGTAAGAAATGAGGTGGGGGGCTTTTTTCATGGCACTGTATGAGACACAATAATCTGGGGAACAAATGAAAACACAAATCTCCCCGGATGAAAGCCATCAAAAAAGATTATTTGTTTCCTAAACTCACATAAATGATTTATCATCCATATTTAAGGCCTTGTTTACTCTTAATTCACTGTATTCAATGCAAGGCACATTCTCATAAATCTACTTCAAATGCCTGCATCCTCAATAACCCGGCAGAGCTGAAGGCAACAGTCTTTGTAATGTGACTGTTTTGAAAGTTACATTTTAAAATGTAAAACACTGTGACAAGAACATGGACTCAACAACAGAGCAGTGGAAGTCTTTGCTGGGAAGCGTGATGATCAATAACACTCGAGGCAAAACTGAAGAGATTTGAAAGGCACAGATGCACACTTCTCTCAATGTGCTCTCCGATACAGCTTTAATCCCTTTAAGTCTTACCCAGAACCTCAGGGTTGCGGAGCTGCGAGGGGGAGTCAGATATTTCCAGGGTCCACGTGCCCTCTGCCCTCTCGCCCCAGCAGTGCACGGTCATGAACTCCCAGTTCCTGAAGCCCTCGTTGGAGTTGTCAAACAACCTGGGGTGGATCAGAGAAGATGTAGATGCCTTTAAGTGGAGACGAAGACATGAGCACAAACCCATTTGTGGATTTACTTTTGTCTGCTCACACCTGTTCCTTGACCTGCTAAGGCACTTAGTAATTAATTTACTAAAACAGACAGAAAAGCAAAATGAATTGGAATTGTTTTCATACCTCTTTAGTTACAATCACTTTCACATTTTTTAGATCATTCTTTTAAATTTGATAAGCAAATATCTTCCATGGTCAAGTCTAGTTTTTATCAACTGCAACAGATTGCAAAAACAAAATCTTATCTCCCTCCCACAGACCTAGGAAAGTTGATTCACATTTTTGTTATCACTAGGTTGGACTACTGCAACTCACAAAACATTAGTCTTGATCAGTCAACCCTCCAACGGTTGCAATTAGTCCAGAATGCTGCTGCATGACTCCTAACAGGCTCCAGAAAATATGACCACATCACTCCGGTCCTGGCAGGTTTGCGCTGGCTTCCCATCGGTTCCGTATAGAGTTCAAGATTCTTTTACTCACTTTTAAAGCTCTACACAGATTAGCACCTAGATACTTAAAGCAGACATATTATGCTAAACTCACTTTTTGCAGCCTTTTGTATTGCCATTTGAGTCTCTACGGCTCCTATAAACACTCCAATTGCGGAAAAAAAACATCCATCTGTTTTCTGTGAGTCAACTGAAAGATTTTGGCGTCAGGAATCATGTGCTTCTATGAGCCGTTTGGACGGCTCCCTTATTCTGACGTCAGAATAAGCAAATTTGCATAGAACTACCCCTCACCTGTCGAGCCCCCACCCACTAGATTAGTTGAACATCCGCCATTTTTGTTTGCTGGTTTTACGAGCACGCATAAGAGTGCTACGGCTACAGGCAAAGGCAAGTCACTCGTGGAGTGTTGTGTTCATCCAGTTTTGGGTCCGACTCGGGGTCCAACATATAGGGCTGGATAGTGTCTCTGTTTTCTGCCATTTTCACGTGTGTTAAACGTGCAGTGTTAGCATGGGATGGGTGGGGCGTGGCCAGCGACAGCTTATTTGCATAAAAATGAAAGGGACTGAAAGGGACTGAAACTGACAAGAATAGAGCTGGTTAGATCTCTATGTGAGAGTGATTTCAAGAACTTCATGAACATGTTTTGTATAGCCCATAGACCTATTATAACTAAAGTAAATTTTGCATATTATGTCCCCTTTAACCAATGTGCCAGAACAACATAATCCTAAAAGGGCCCTGCTGGTAAAATGCTTTTAGTGCAGCCAAGGTCTCGTTTAAAGCACAGAGGTGATCGGGCAGTTGCCGTGGCAGCACAGAGACTCTGGAATAACCTGCCTCCTGATATCCAAAATGCAGAGTCACTAGAATGTTTTAGGACTCATTTAAAAACCCACTTATTTGATTTGGCTTTTAATTTGAGCTTTGCTTAGGTTTGATTGGGTTGTTTCATACTGTGCTGTATGGGTTTTTATTTGTGTCAGCCTGTTCATTTTATTGTGTCTATATTGTGTCCGCTTTTCTTGATTTTACCTTATTGTAAAGCACAATGATCAACTCTGTTGTTATAATAGTGCTATATAAATAAACTTGACATTGACACTGACATGGAGGATAAAAGAGTTTACTGAAGAGGTGAAGAGTTCAGAAGATCCAAAGGCTTGTATGGTGGCACTGTGCAATGAACTGCTCTCAGATTAGAGTGTGTTTTCATTTCTTCATATTTTCAGAGAAATGTTTTTTGTGACTCACATATGAATCACTTAAAGCCATCTAACCAGTGAAGAAACAGGAGTAGATGATTCCAGATGATCAGGCGGTGATCAGTATACTGGTGGTGCTGAATGCTGAGTGGTTGGAACTCCTTTATCTAGACACATTGTAACTTTAGGCACTTTGCAGCCTGTCACAGTAAAACATTTATTCCAGTTTCTTTAATTTAATCAACTCAATAAGCCAAAGATAAAACAGTTTGACAGGCATAAAATAATACGTTTTGTGCTGACAAGGTGATTCAAAGCAAAATATAATGGTGGCTCAAGAACTTTTACCAGTACTATTTTATAAAATCGTCAAGTAAGGTCATGCCAACTGGTCCATTGTGCTTTTATTCACTGTTAGCAGATTAACAATTCCAAGCAGCCTTGGGTGATAACTGATATTATTGAACATTGTGATTATTGGGAACAGTGGTGATATTACCAAAATTATCCACCTTGATTTATCCACTCCCTATATATATTCAATATATATATTCTATAACTTAAAAATGTCAATGATGAAAAGACTGCCTTAAATTATAGACTATAAAGCTAGAATGGAAAAATGGATGAGCCGGTGCCAACATGCCAGTTTGGCCAAATTCTGGTTTCCAGCCAAACAAATGCTGAGAACCACTGGATGTTAATAGTGTTATATGCCATCTGTGCAGAAAACAGATAATTCGCAAGGGTGGTAATACTACATCTCAAAATACATCATCCAGCTCAGTGTGATGAACTGCGTCTGGTCTGTAGTGGAGGAGAGGCTTCACTGAATCGTCTGACAGTAACAGGTGCTTTTTCCAACATTTATAAAGTACAAATGTGATGGAGCCTGTTTTCTGTTACTTAGTGAAGGGTTGGCTAACATAACATCACATATCCACTCCAATTCATAGATTGGTCCTTAAGTCCATACTGCTTCATCTAGTGCTGAAGCAGCAGCACAACATTCCAGTTTCCACCGGACCAGGAGATGGACTGCACAAAAGTCTTAGACACCTTTGCAAAATGTTTGAAGCCCTTAATATCAGTGGTTTTCTTTCTGTCAGCAAAAATGCAATTGAACAAGAAAGCAGTCTTATTTACTTTAATTTTTCTAAAAAGCAGTTAATATTGTGAAATTCCGTAAGCAACACACCAGATTTAACCTACTGAAGTAATAAGAGCCAACTCAGATATTCGATGGGAGTTGCATGTAATACTGGGCTTCAATGAGGAGAGGTCTTGAGGTTAAGTGAACACTATTTACTGTATTCATGTTTTTTGTATTTATTCATAATATTAGTGTTTTAACACTAACTTAACCCTAATGCCCAGAAGCAAACAGTTTTTAAGTATAATTTCCCCAAGTACCAAAGACTTTTGCACAGTTCTGTACATTCTCTTTTGAACATCTCATTGTCGTTTAAAATGGTGTGTAGCATAGAAGAGCTGTGAATATTTTTGTTGGCAACTTAGTACAGTATGTTTATGTATGAATCTATATGTTTATGTATGAGCCTATACTCTTAAAACAGTAATTATGAAGAACAATGCAGTATCTCTCTTCCACTGAGGAAGTTCCGGTTTATTGATGCTTGAGGTATCAGACGTCATGCTGAGCCTTGTTTGGTGTTCCTATGTCAAACAGTACCAAAGTTATTGTGATTTACAATACACCTAATAATATTAACCACTACTAGAGTTTTAAAATTCTGTCACACACAAATGCCCAAAAAGAACAAAAATGCCCAATTTTCTTTCCGGTCCTGAAAACAAACGAAAAAACGTTCAAACCCGCGGTAGGAGGGGGGCTCGGAGAACCCCCGAGCAGAATCACACTGAGTGAAAGCACAGCAAACGGCTAGCATTTTAGACGTTTGGACCTTATTTCCGAATGGTGCAGTCATTAAATAGAAAAGGATGGAAAAATACTTCACTTTACGCCAGCGATTTCCACTCATTCAGCTCTTTTGGGGAAAACGGTTATAATCCTGCAGGTTTTGCATTCAGATGGTGGCGCCGCTGTGCATTAGAGTTTTCATGAAGCCGGCGTGGATGTGCTTTGCTAATACACAGCATCATCAGTTCTCACCCTCTATATCCGTTCAGCTTCCCGGATCCTCCACGGGCTTTGGTTTCATCACAGCCCACTCCCACCCTCCACTGAAAGAATACAGATGAAAAGCTTTGTGGTGCTCCTGGGGTTGCAGTGCTTGCTTTGAACTTCGTACACTTGGATCAGAGCAGACCATTTCTGGGTCTGATCTGTCTTTTGGAAAAGGCTTGCAGTCTCTAAAATTGGTTCTTCAGCCGGTGTGAGCTGTTCTCAAGTCACCCCTTTTTAGCTGTTCATGCAGGCCACACATGCCCAATCTGAGCAATTTTAATTCTGCGTGTCAGCCTGAAGTACAGTCCTGAGTCACCCTGCAGTACCATCTGGAAAGCGGCTTCATTTTTCGATCCCAAACACACCGCCAATGCTGGCAAAGCACCTTGAGTGAAAAAAAACACGATCAGTCATGGATTGGCCTGCCCAAAGCACGGATCTCAATATAATTAAGCAGTGTGGGACCATCTTGACAAAGACCTGAACAAAAGGCAGATGATGTCCAAAAAAGAGCTTTGGAATGTCCTTCAAGAAACCTGGAGAACTATATCTGAAAGTACAGGAAAGTTTGCCTAAGAGAGTTCAGGCTGTGAGCGGTAGTCATAACAGTGGTCATAACGGTGGTCATACAAGACTTTAAATCTTGTTAGAATTATATAAACTCTCTTTGTGCATGCATGTTTGCACATAAATACTGTCTCATTTCCCTAGCATTACATAAAGAAATGAGGGGGGCTCAAGACTTTTGCACAGTGTCACTGAAAGTGTGATCTGTGGCAAAAGTACAAAATAGAGGAGACTCTGGAAGTCCCATCCAGAGCATCACCCACTCATCTCTTTGTGTTCTAGTCTGTATTTACATATACATTCGCACATGTTGGAATAAATCACTGTATCTGTCTATTGTCTCATTTTCCTAGCAAACTATAAGGAAATGAGGTGGCTCAAGACTTTGACACAAAGTCACTGAGAGTTAGTCGGTATGAGGTGGCTCTGTGGCAAATCTGCAAAATAGAGGAGACACTGGAAGTCCTCCCGCTCCCCCTCCCTTTACCCTCCTATCCACCCACCCTTAATGCAATGCAAATGCATTAGCAGGCAAAGCACAGATGTCACATGAAGAACGCTCTATCCGCAGGCCTGGCTGCGCACTGGAGCATTACGCCAGGCCCAGGGGTGAGAGGAAGGCTAAAAGAACGATCTGCAAACACTAATAAATACACTCAAAACGCAGGGAGCCCCATTAGCCTGTCATCTCCCGTCACGTCTGGAATAGCCAAAGTGAGCTTTTTCAGGGGTGGTAATTGTGTGTAGGAGGAATTCGACAGGTCTCCCTGTCCCTGTGCGGTAAATAATGACTGGAAGTGTCACAACAAAAAGGCGCGGCTAGGAGATATATCGGGACAGCAGGACGCTGAGGCAGCCATTTGAAGCTAACTAGCATTGTTAGCGTCAACAGGAAGGCAGAGACACGGCAGCATTTTTCATTTCTTCAGGCGACGGCGTTTGAAGTGGGAGCCGGGGAGATTTTCCCGTGATAAACAAAGATCTGGCGACGATTTTGAAATCCTTAAGTTTGAGCGCAAGTGGTAAAGAGAGGATGTGTGTGTTTTATTCAAGAAGGCCTGCCAGAATAACAATCGGTGTCCCTCAAAGCTTATAAAAGTATCCAGCGCAGTCTTTAGAGAATGTCAAGCTAAGAGACGAGGCGGGAGATCATTGCGAGAAACGAACAAGAGATCAAAATAGAGTGTGTGTGACCGTGTGAGTGACAGGGATGTGCTGCACATCTGACAGGAGCTGCAGCGGCCAAATCTAACTCAGACAAGAGGCAGTGCAGACTCTCCTTGAATATATTAGCGCTAGGGGAAATATGAGCGGGTGAATATGGGATGCTCTGAGAAAGACAGTCAAAGTTATGATGTTATGGCAGCATGTCATGGGTGACACATGGGTCAAAAGTATTGCTTATGAAAGCCTGAAAACCCTCACAATGTCACAGCTGAGTACATACAAAATACACCCAAAGCTTTTGTAGACACCTGGCTATGTTTCTTCTGAAATCAAGCATATTAATATGGGAGTGTGCTGCAGTAACAGCATCTACTCTTGTAGGAAGGCTTTGCACTAGATGTTGGAGCATTGTAAAAGATTTGATTGCATTCAGCCACAAGTGTTGGATGGAGCTCCATCACTCCAGAGCAGGGGTGGGCAATGCTGGTCTTGGAGGGTCAGTGTCCAGCACAGTTTGCTGGTTCAAACACTCCTCAAACACATTCACTAAACCTGAAAATTAACTGGTGAGGTGAACCAGGTGTTTCTGAGCAGGGAAATCACCAAATCATGCTGGACCACGGCCCTCCAGGACCGGAGTTGCCCACCCCTGCTCCAGAGAGTGCAGTTCCACTGCTTGACACCCCTCTAGCTGATGCTTGGCATTGGACATGGTGATCTTAGGCTGTGCTGCCACTCCTATTGTATCAATGCTTTTCTATAAAGATGTGAATTAATCCTTGTGTCACAAATGGGTGCATTTTAAAGTGAATACGAAGATTTTTGGCCATAAAGTAGTACATTGAACACATCAGTTATATTTTAGGGAGTAGTTAAAAACATACCGTTGTGTCTGTACGTTATATTCAAGGGACTAATTAATGCCATAATTAACCCTTAGAAGTTATTATTGTGATTTTGTATACAGGCAAAACTAATTAAATAGCGACCAGTGAGTGCATATTTAGTATTATCTGAATGGACTGCAAGGAAGTCTGATAATCTAAAACTAAAACAAACCTTCAGATCCATGTATTTGTAATACATGGATCTGAAGGTTTGTTTCAGTTTTTTTTCAAATAGTGTTGCATATTTGTGTAGATTTAAAAAATGGCAAAAACAATGGAAAATCTAATTCAAATTCTCACAAACTAACTTCTACTTCATTTAGAGTTCCACATTTTCTAGAGAATGTCACTGTTTAATTATAATTTATGTAAATTTACAATGCTTTGCTTATCATGGGTGACTAAGGAATGAGAAGCTGATGCACAGCTCACCTTTTGGCCAGCAGTTGGGAGCGAGTCCCTGACGGCGAGATGAGGCTGACCTCTAGGTCTCCCCGGCGGGGGTGAACGATGAGCACTCGCACCACCACATGCTCCAGGAAGACCACCTGCTGCTCCGGCTGTTCGCTGCACCCCGTACTGCTGATGCTGGCGTTCAGTTTCTGGTCTGGCCGGATGTACCTGAGGTGACACCAGCAATGAGCAGCTCTGTTTGTTGTTTTTTTCAGGATAGACTCAACTAATAAGATTAACACTTTAAAAGCTTATTATTGACTCCTGCGGTTTTGCTGTACCGCAGTGGAAGAGCAAATTAATCACAGGCGTGATTGACTTGCCATGTGACCAAGGATCACATCAATATTCATTATTGGCCTAGTTGTCTATGACTTTGTTAACATTTTAGATGTCTTTGTTTAAAAATGTTTTAACAGATCTGATGTCCTCTTCTTTCAATTCAAATATGACTCCATCCAAATCCATCTCTTATTCCAAGGTGCAACTAAATAACATCAACAATAATCAAATGATAATACACTTTTACTGATACTCTATGTCTGGTTTGCACTTCCAGTGAGGGGTTACAGAGGGCATGATGAATGTTTATGTTATAGGGTGCCTTATGAAATAGAATTATGAATGTATGAAAAAATGTAGTGCGTATATTAGGACATTAACAGAAAAGTCGACTAGTTGACAATTCACGTGTTTTTTTCCTCTCTCTGTGCGCACGCTTGTGTACACAGTGCAATCTCTGCCTCTGATTGGCTTACATTGACACGTGTTCCTTGACTTTAATAACCAATTATTATAGTCCCTTCATAAAAAGGGCGGTAACGTTGGCGCATAGAGGGGAATATAAACACAAAACCAGAGAGATGTGGCAGCAGAGGAGACAGACACACATCACATGTGTGGAGATACTTCACTCTAGACACTCAAACAGCACGGTGACCTGCACAATCTGCAAGTCGGTGGTAAAGCACAATAAAAGTACGAGCATTCTGCGCAGCCATCTGAAACAGCAACCACTAGCTAACATGGCTAACGCTAGCACTGCAGAGAGTCGTCCAGTCCAGAGGACGCTGAGTGGCACCGCGGCTTAAACTGTTCCCCCTTTCTGTTGTGCTATTAAATTTGACAGAAAATTCAAGGTATTAGTCTATGTTTTGTTTTGTTGACTGTTAATGTTACAGAGAACTTTAATAATAGTTGCTCAATGTTGGACGCCTATGGCAAGCCATTTTAACATTTAATATCATTTCGGATATCAAAAACTTAAAAAGAGTCGTCAGATATCTATAATGTAATTATGACTCTAGTAACAACTGTATTGAAGATATCTGAAATGAAAGTTTCTCCTAATAAGAATTGTATTTCAGATATCTGTAATGTTCATTGTAGATAGGAAGAATGTTGTTTTGGATATCTAAAAGTGAAAACCCAATAGACATGAACTGGGGAAAGTGACGTCATTTGTACTAGGAAGAATGAGGCTTGAGATATCTGTAATGTTCATTGTACATGGGAAGAATGTCGTTTTGGATATCTGTAATGTTTATTGTGACTGGGAAGAACTGAATTACGGATATGTGATGTACATATCCAGCCTGGCTATTAAATGTTAAAACGGCTTGCCATAGACGCCTGTGCTCCTCCGCGGTGTGTGTGTGTGATGACATCATCAAATGACTAGTCGACTCGACTTCAAGTTTGTTGACGGATAAGTCGATCTGAAAAAATCTAAAGTCGTTAATGCCCTAGCGTATATCTATATTTTTGGGGGGGGTTTTGTGAGGTGAGTAGGCAGAGCACTCTCACAAGCCCACAGAACTTGGGGCTCCTCTCTTGACGAGATCCAGGTGAATGGCATTAGGGGAGGGGACTCTTTAAGAACACGGGCTCTCCAGTAGTTGAGGAGAGTGGCCAGATGATAGAGAGCATGGCCAGAGATGGTAGAGAAAAAGAGAGAGAGTGGGCTCCTAATACTATTCAGCCCTGAGTGGTGGTGGCTTTGTTTGGGATATATATATACCCTCTTTAAAAGAACCAACAGAAAGGGAACTCAGCTCTTTTTCTGTTCATAGTGTGAGTTCATTTGAAAGGGACTCGGTTCTCTTTCTGCTCCTCTTCAGCTCAAATGGAGCCTCAGTTCTTATTCTGTTCACACTTTAGTTCCTCATCCAGCCTGCCACCATTTTTAAGATTTTTTTTCCACATCAGAGTAGATGGTTAAAAGCTGTACCAAACTTCTACGTTTTCCACAAAAATCTCTGCTACCATCGTTTTTCAGCTTCTCCATCGTTCTTCAGCAGATGGAGAGCAAGAATGCTTTGAGTGTGAGTAGCTTGGTAGAGAAACTTGATATTGACAAGAATCTCTAAGTCTCTTTATTTATGTATTTAATGGGTTTTTTATTTTTTATGATCATTTATTCGTTAATTCATATTTTTTAGTTTTTTCTTTATTTTCAGTTGTTTCCCACATAGACATATATGGATTTCCACGTGATCTACCTACGGTAAGCCCAGAGGGCTAAAACAGTTGAAGCAAACTCGGAGAGCTTTGTGTTCAAAACGCCCGAGTTAACCAAACCGTGCCGCGGTGGTCTCAGTTCGGTTAGTTTCAGAGGGGTCTGAGTTCGTTTGGCGAGTTCACATATACACAAAAAATGCTGACTAATCGATCTGAGTTCGTGTGCAGGCTGCGGTTGCATCATCATTGCGTCATCACTTTTTCGGTCACGTAAAAAAAAATTTCGGCCAAAGATTTTCAGTGGCCAAATAATTGGTGCATGCGTAATACATACATATATATGTATGACTTATTTTGTTCATATAGAACATTAAGGAAAGGGAAAAGAATAGTAAGAACATAAACCACAGTCAGTGCCTCCATGCGGGTGTTTTTTATGGCTCATTAAGTTCAATTTGTGTTCATCTGTTTGGTCAGTTTGTGTGAATTTAGAGGCTTTTTTTTCAGGCTGTATGCTCGTTTTCAGGGAGTGGTGTTGTATTAATGGCCCTATACCATAAACAAGGACAAACACTTTTATGACTATGTTGATGAACAACAGAGCACAGATGGCAGCAGAGTGAGTCAATTGAGGCTTGGATCCTTCTTCACATCACTATTCAGATCCAGGCATGATCCAGACTTCTGCGGGGGAGCTTTATGAATACACATACTTTTCTCTCCTCTCTAAACTGTCACTAAAGTTGTTTGAAGCGGAGGGGCTACTCGCTAGACTCCGCTGTCCTCAGCTGTGCCAAGACACTTGAGTGGTACCTGGCAGGAAGCACGGTAGCAAAGGCCCATCTCTGTGGAGACCAAATATTTGGGTTTACTTAGTTGGATCACATCACAGAATAAGTAATGTGAGGAACTTGTGATGGGTCTGTTTGGGACACTTGACTTTTGAAGCCCTGGCTTTGAAGGTTAGAACCTTTTCAGTTTCCTGCAAATCCTCTGAGCTTAGTTACTGGAACCAAAACGAAAATGTGCTATAAACTGAGGAGATCAAAAGGTAAAGTTTTTGAGACTCTATTCAGGTCAACATGATTCTAAGAAACTGAAACAAAAAAAATGCAATACTAACCCATTATCAAGTATGTAGGGATTATAATACAGTGTATCTGTGCAGTCGTGAGTGATTTGGACAAAAAATATAATGGATGAGGTTGGATTCTGTGATGACAATATGATAAACAGTGTGGGGTGTTATATAGTATGGACTCTTTTTGCTGGGAAAAAGCTAAATAAATAAATAGACAGACAAATAGACAGACCGACAGACAGACAGAGAGATAGACAGATAGATAGACAGATAGATAGGGGTGTGTGTTTGTGTGTGTGTAATTTATATAAATATTGTTTGTGTGCAAGTGTACAAGCATACAGTAACCCCCCACTTATACGTGGATCAGTTTAAAATGATATTAAAGTGTTTTGGGAGCATGTTTGGGGGCATATTTAGGTATTTAGGGTTTACACTATAAAAATAGGCACTTCATTTTCTTCACTATATGTGGGTGCTCTTTGAACGTAACCCCCGCGAAAAGCGGGAGGTTACTGTATGTGTATATATATATATATATATATATATATATATCTCAGTGGTGTCTGCCAGTCTTTCAAACAAGGGAATCTCATTTAGGCCTACATCATGAAATTCGTTACGTTATTTGTACATAAATTCTGCCCTCTGTTCCTTTTTCAGAAAATGGTTTGTGACC
>JBBPCX010000038.1:3195566-3213469 GCA_037974365.1 Hydrocynus forskahlii
GAACACAGGAGGGAAACCTAGAATTCGGGAGACAAGGACCGGGACAGACGCGACGGAGACGAGGTGGCCGTTACAGGCGGTTTTGAGAACACTGACAGACTAAGACTAATCAAGCCCTTATGAGAACACCACCACAAAACAAAAGAGACTTTTGTTAAAACAAATAAAAAGCAGACATTTTAGCACAGTAAACATTCTGTTCTGCCAGAATACATTAAATATGAAATTTAAGTTTGACATATCTGTCAAATTAAATCATCTATATAAGTGTACCTGTTAGTTATCTCCAGACACCAATATAAGTATTTATATGTATATACTTGAGAGTATATGTTACATATATATGTATATATGTAACATACACTCCCACTATGAGCTCAGTGAGCCACACCTGCACTGCTGGTCCCTCTCCTCATCCCTAAAGAAATACAGTAATTTATTGCATCCAGTGTAAGTGAAGCCTAAAAAATTGGTTTTGGCTGCATGGCCAGAAGTCCAAGAGAGTCTAACTGCCCTCCCCCTCTCATCACTTAAGGGTACCTGTTAGTTAGTGTAACATAACTGGGAGTTAGTGTTCTCCTTCAAGCGCAGCTGTTCAGTTTGGTTTGCAAATGCTTTAAACAAATAAGGAGCTTTGTGATCCCTTTAAGACCGTTATACAGCTGCTGTTCAAATATTTCTTGTAAATATCAGCTTAAACATTAATGTAATCAAATCAAATATAAAACCAAAGCTATCTGTCACTGCAGGGCATTCATGAGACCACTGCATTCATGAAAATGTTCAGTTTCTCATGTTTTATAGGTGCAAGTAACTAAAGCTTTGCTTTAGTTTTTAAGAACCGCTGACAATATTTCCCCTAAATTCCAAATAAAAATATTGTTCTTTAAAGCATAATTTAAAAATGACAAAACATCAAAATAAGAGAAATGATGCAGTGTTTACAGAACTTGAATGAATGAAAGAAAACTAATCTCTTGTTCACTCTTAAACAAAATGGCAATTATGACGTGCTTTAGTAGAGTTTTGCCATCCAACTTCTCTTACTGCGAGAAGAGAGTGTTGATAACAGCAGTGTTTTTTACAAGTTTCCTCATTAAATAAGATGTGATTCAGGTGATCACTAATCAGTAACTCATAAAGCAGAATGAGGTGCCTGTGTAGGAATTTGGCATGGAATGGTTTTTATACTAATAGGGATGCTGATTTAAAAATAAATTGAAGTGGTCTCTTTTTTTCCAGAGCTATATATATATATACAAAACTGTGATTATGCAAATGCTCAGATTTGCCCATCATGTTCTCTAGCGCAGGTTTAGCACAGTTTTCGTCCTCTCAGTAAGAACCAGTAGGGCTTTAGATTATTCTTTTTCAGGTATCCTTGTTACAGCCTGACACTGATTATTCTCTCCAGCTTACATATTTCATGCTTACATCCTAAGCTAACTTACAGGAACCAGAAAACATTTTCTTGAAGGTTTTAAAATTGTAATAAATTATTTGGATCCAGAAAGAACACATTTTAACTCTCCCAAATTCATGTTCAGAGCCTTTGAAGGTCACATAGCTTACATAGTGCTCTGCAACAGTCAAATGCGTCAAGCTGCTTCACAATGTGGTGACAGCACGTCCTTTGGGGGCTCTTACAACACGAGTATCATGTCTTCAGTCTGCCCGCTAGAGATGTAACGGTTCAAATCAGGGCACCCAAAGCACAGCGCAGAATACAAAAGCTGTTTTGAGACAAAGCAGCCAGGCCTTATTGCTGACATTTCTGTTCTTAACTTCAGAAAAGCCAACAGCCCTTGAACGTGTGCCAGGCATGGAGCACGGAACGGCTTTGGGTCAGCACATGACCAATTCATTCCCGCTTCTGATGTTTACAACTGCATTGCGCGAAGCTTCCCAATGACACTGTGACGCTTTCGTTTCAACATGAGTAACAAGCGCACAAATCTTGTATACGAAGAGAGGAACAAACAGGGTGAAAACAGGGGCACAGCAGGAAACACTCAGGCCTTTCATACCCAAAACTGAAAGGAACATCCATCCGTACTTGTCGAGCTGTTTTCCTTGTCTTGTGTACAACAACTGCATCGTTTGGTTGCTTTCTCGTGCAGAGAGTGCTTAGCTGAAATGTGTTTAGAATTGCCTCACATTAGTCAGGAGCACGATGCATTTTGGTCTTTGTGCCCGACCGTGGACCTACAGGGGGTCGGCAGTAATGGAAATAGAAAAGGACTACAATAAAATAATGGAAACTCCAACCAGTGAAAAGCACTAACTGAGTATTTATCTTCACAGCAGCTTTAGACTCTCTTGAAAGGTTGTTACACACATTTTGAAAAAATTTGTAGTGGAAAAGTGGACCACTCACAGCCCAGACTTGCTATCATACTGGACAGCTGGAAACAAGCAATGTGGACTTCGAAGACTTATTTTGACATTTCTTTAAAAAAAAAAAAAAACACTAGCTCACAAGCAATTTGCAAAAGAAATCTGAAGAAGTTTGCTCAAGAAAGCAAGTGACGTCTTGTTTACATTTTTTAAACATAATTTAACCATAAGTCTGCGCTCTGTATAGCACAAGGCAACCATTTGCTGGGATTTTTCTTTGCACCACATATTTTGAAAAAATCCCAGCCTATAAAATCAGCTTCAGCTCATCACTATCTGAAAGTCACATAATGCATTTCCCCAATTGATCTAATCCTTTATTGAAGTGTACACTGATCATCCATAACACTAAACCAGCTGACAGACGTAGTGAATTACCCTGATTATCTCGTTACAGTGGCACCTGTCAAGAGGTGGGTGATATTAGGCAGCACTTGGACAGTCAGGTCTGTAAGTTGATATTGAGAGCAGGAAAAATCAGAGTGTGAAAGGATCTGAGACACTTTGACAAAGACCAGAGTGTGATGACTGAACAACTGGGTCAGAGAACCTCCAAAATGGCACATTTTGTGGGGGGTTGGTGATATGCAGTGGTCAGTACCTATCAAAAGTGGTCCAACCAGTGAATCGATGGGTCATGGATGCCGAAAACTCATTGATGAACATGAGGGGCAAGGCGTCACACATCTGGTCTGATCCCATAGAGGAGATACAGAAGAAAAAAATGCTAAAACAGCTGATGCTGGGTATGGTAGAAAGGTGTCTGCACACAGTGTATCACAGCTTGCTGCATATGGGGCTGCAGACTGGTCAGAGTACCCATGCTGACCTCTGTGCACCACTGAAAGTGCCTACAGTGATCATACAAACCATGGACCATGGAGCAATAGAAGAAGATTGGGGTGCCAGATATCAAAACACCTTCAGAGGTCATATCCTGAGGGGTCAGAGCTAAGGGCCTGACCTACTCAATATTACTTATTTGGTTTGAATGTTGTTGTCTATTTTTTCTAGTGTCCTTTCTTTGAAGCCTGAGCAGGCCAAGAGTTCAAGCAATGATCTCATAATGTGGCATCATTCACTGCTTTCCAACAACGGCAATACATTTTAATCTGTTCCAATAAAGCATTTTATATTATCATGCATTAAAAGTACCATCACAGAAACTGTAGAATATTGATGGTAAGGATGTTGGAAAGGGGTCCCAGTCACATGTTATCTCTACTAACTAAAGATTTATAAAGGAAGGGCCTGTTGCAAAGTGTGTGGATGAATAGCTTCAGGAGACAGACAGACAGACAGACAGAGAGAGAGAGAGAGAGAGAAAAGCTCTCACCTGGTTCTGCGATCTGATATTTTGGTGCAGGTATGTTGAGGAGGAACACTTCGCCATTTCTTGGCTTCTAACACCATCGCCTCAGCATCCACCAAACCAAAGCCATACAGATGACTGACTAGTGGATGGACATGGGTGAAAAGTCGAAGTCAAAGATTATTATGGTCTTTGTAATTATTCAGCAGTTTGCAGACTAATACAATGTAGTAATTTACATGAAAGAAAATTTACTCTAAATTGTTCATGGAATTATACACTCTATTTTCTACCTTTATGTCCAGCTGCATTGGTCTTCCAGTCACTAGCTTTCAGGTGCACCGGTCTCGACGTCTTTACTAAGAGATGCTGCACATCCCTCCACGTTATTAATGGGCTGAAAAATAAAGAAAAATCATATTTAATTTAATCACATAGAATTCCGTTATCTAAATGACACCCAACGTAAAGTTCATAATTTTAGGCCTTTTTTCACACAGCATGCCGTCATCTATTCAAACCTGTCAAGCGTGAACTCAAGGTTTTTATTTTCTTTCACACTATTAAGTGGAACTTGAGAAGGTAAAAACTCAAATTACGTAATACTTGTTTCCTGTCCTCTCTACAGACATTCCTCCCAAGTAAGGATATTAAAAGTACCCGAGAGGACACCAAGAGCATGTTTTGTCAACTATTTATCGTCCATATCTGATCTTTTAAGTCACCTTTGGTCCATCTGTTCTCTGAGCTTGCCAAATTAGAGCTGCACAATATGGACAAAATATCAGCTACATATTAAAACTGTGATGTATTTCACAATATTAAAGGGTGCATTTTATCACTAAATATTGTGTAAAATGGTACATTTACTCCCCAAATCCATACAGTCCATATATGGTAAATATAGTACAAAATAGCCTGTTTTCAATTTTGTGATGTCACAAATATATCTAAAATATATCTCCTTATTCTGGCTACAGCGGTTCAGCCCCACCCATTCATGCACTGATTTGCATCAACACCTTAAGGTTTGACTTTTGACTTTTGTTGGTCTAATTTGACTTTTGCTGGTTTACATGAAGACTTTGATTTTGTCAGAACACTCAGTAACTCACCTGGAGCTGTGACTGGTCACCCTGTCAGAAACACCGTGATTGCTTAGAGGCTCATTTGCATATTGCAACGACCATACAGCTAAAAAGTGAGTTTACCACATTATAGCTAGTATTAGTCTTGAACTAATAATGCATTTTTATTTAACTTCACCCAAGTAAATCTAAACTGCTTGAAAGCAAAGTAGCTCTCTAGCAAACTGCAATTAATTTAGTTGCATAAGAACTCTTCACATTTGTACTTGCCCCATAGTTGCAGTATCATATAATACTTTATATTTTCTTGGGATTCCTAAGCACAGAAGAAAATGGCCTTGAGTTTCTTCTGTAAATGTTCTTTTGAATCCAGTGAATGCAGGAAAAATGTAAATTATTCATTCTGGCCCCCAAACAACTCAAAATATTGGCAAATCCTTTTGGCTCGGTCCACATACAAAACGTTCTGCTATTCACCTCTGCCTCAGGAATCAGAATGTTGGCTTGCTGATGTCAAATATGCCAAATTTGCGCGATTATACGGACAAGGTTCATGATTACCTGGCTCAGGTAGACCGGTTATCTTGTCAGAAAGGAGAAAATATGGGAGTCCTGTGGGTTTCTCTGATCTACAGCTACTTGCATCATTTGTTTAAAGATGCAGTGTTTAGACCTTACAATCTGAACAGCAACTTTACTAGACATTAGGTGTATAGGTGAATGCAGAACTTCAAATGACCACAGAAGCAACGGTAGCAAATCCTGACTCATCATGTGCAGGATCACAAAGGCCATTCATGGAAATGAAAAAGAAAAACATTAAAAGATAACCGGCTTCTCTGGAGCCTCCTCCTTTGTTCATCCCCTGCTATTGTGCAAGTGCATAGCGAAGGCCATAGCCTAATGTACAAAAGACTACATCTAAAAGTCTTACCCAATAGAGAATTCTTCGAAATGTCTGACGCCAAGAATTAATAAAACATGGCAGCAGAGAAAGGGAACACTATTGTGCTGCGAAGAGAGCCAAAGCCAGAATACGAAATCGGGCTTGAGAGAAAAAAACACTTTGCAATTCCACGCTATTCACTAATGAGTGCTTGAAAACAGTGCTTACAAGTCATAAACTAAAACCCCTATAGTGTTTTTATCAGAGATAATCATTTGCTCGAGTGACTTATTTCTGTGTTAACTTGGTTCATTTGTCACAAACAAACAATTAACACTGATCCAAAAACGGCATAAATCTAATTGAAGCATCAACAATGTAAAAAAAGGCTTTAATAAAAAAACTTCTTAAAAGAAACCCACTGGCGTTTGTCACATTACACAGTCGGGGGTTAGCCACAGTTGCATGGCCGTGTTCATGCAGATCTGTTCCTTCCTGGAATTATCCCACCAAAACCAGAAAGAAAAATAGGAAAACATCAGAAAAAAACAATGTCTGTTTAGAATTCAGGATCTGCTCTGTGTCAGTTTGAGAGTCAGACAAGACAGAGAGATGTCAAACACTTCTAATTAGAACACACAGAGGAAGACAGTGTGTGTGTGTGAGAGAGGAAGAGGCTGAAAAGTGAACTCACTTGGCCTCGAGTGCGAGAGCGATGACCCCGGCCACCATGGGTGCAGACACTGATGTGCCGGTGTGGCCGTCTGTACAGCGCTGCCGCAGGTCTGTGGTGACCTGAGACAAGAACAGACGGAGCAAAAATAATGTTAACCCCCAGAACACGATATAATAATGTTAACCCCAGAACAAATGATACATCATCGTCGTACGGCAAAAAACGGGAGGGGGATGCCTCATTTCTTTATGTTTTGCACTGAATCGCCATGTTGACGCAAAATGCTGTTTTATGCCTCCTGAACTGTCTAATCTTTGGCATATTGAGTAGATTAAATGAAAGAAATGGGAACAAACGTTTTACTGCGACAGACTGCAAAGTGTCTAAAGGTGCCTTGGTGACGGTGTTCCACTCAGCACCACCAGTAAACTAATCACCGCATGATCATCTGGAATCACCTGCACCTGTTTCTTTACTGGTTCAGGACTTAAGTTAGACATGTTTTGTTCTGCTTGAATGATTCATACATAGGTCACTGTGTGGTTTAACAGACAAAAAACATTCCTCTGAAACTGGTCAGGTTCAGCGACTGGACTGAAAATGAGAGACTTTGGAGAACTGTTCCTCGAGACTACATTAAACATACAAAAAGGTTTGACTCTTTGGAAACAAAGTATGAAGGAATGAGGTGAGGCTCAAGCCTTTTGCACAGAACTGTATATTACCATTTTGGCTGAAGTGTGCAGATTTGTGAGGTTCGCACAAACCATCTTGCTTGGAGTGTCTTTAGCAATATTATTTGCTTATGCCATAATCCACCATTTGGCCAAGCGAACTGATGCTAATTGTATTCCTAATGACTTCTAATATTTTGCTGGACGATCGTGTTCTACAGGTGCTTTTGATTAGGGTGAGTTCATAACAGGTAAATCCAATTTGTTTCCAATCCTGGCAATGATCCTAAGACCTGCATAAGGTCTTTATTTTGAGGTGAACCATCAGCCTGTTTTTTGTATCTAATTAAAAGGAAGGGTTGGGTAAATGGGAGGCTTCCTAGGGCCTGTTTGTTAGGATGGAATGCCATTATGTGACTCTGATGTGTTGGAGAGTAGTCTGTGTAGAGCTTGTCTGTAAATATTTTCATGTTTCAACCTCTCTAGGGAACACCCACAGAGCCCTGCCGGTAACCCGCCGGCAAAGAGCAGGCGGGTGTGTTTGGTATGCAGTTGAATGCATGTGTGCATGGTTATGTGTGTGTGTGAGAGAGAAGCCAAACTTTAGCGTGATTACACTGGCTTTGTTTAACAAAGTAAGCATGGATGGGCCGGCTGTAGTGACTATAGTCTCAGATAGACACGAAAAGTCTCTCTAAACTCCTGAAATCTGTGCATCCTGAGGGCAGGTGTAATCTATCATATAAAAAACATTGTCAGTGCAGACGTCATGCTGGGCTTTGTTTGGTGTTCCTATGGCACACAGAACCCAAGTTATTGTAATTTTAAAAACATGACATAATAATAACCACTACTGGGGTTTTAAAAACTATGTCACACACAAAAAATGCCCTTTTTTATTTTAGGACTTAGAAACAAATGAAAAAAGAACCCCATAAGATATGTGAACCCCAGAGAACTTTCAGGATAGTCCCCCTCACAAGTGAGTGGGGAAACCCCGCAGGGGGAGGGGGTCCGGAGAGCGGCTGAGCGGCAGAGCGGCAAACAGCGAGCGTGTAGAAGACCAAACAGACTGTTCTACACCGTTTTTAATTTTCTGAAATCAGATGTTACTAATATTCTCTGAGTTCTAAGGGTTAAAAATGCACCGAGGCTGAGACTGCACAGGCATGCAAATAAGGAAGCTATAAAGCTCTGAATCCTTACTGGAGCTCCCAAACCCCCAGCACACTTTCACATTATCCTCTTCAGACGCTTAGAGCACCACACACTTTAAAAATAAAGAGAGCAAACCGATCTCCCTAAACAGTTCCTTGGATTTTTGGCTTTGAATGTAATCCAGAAAATATATTAACCACCTTTATTTCTCATTGCACCAGTAGATGTCTTGAGAAAGTGACTGGCCAAACAAAGCGTACAAGCACATCCCATATATGTTTGTGCTCTAATAAAGCTGCAAAGGGAAATGCTTTATCTGTGAGGAGGGAGCGGAGAGGCCATAGGGCTGATGGATGGAAGATGACTGCTCTTTGGCAGGCGGGTATCATTCTTGGTTCCAGTGATCATTAAACACAATATGATACAGGGGGAGATGGAGAAAGAGAGGGGTGGAAGCACATGTAGAAAGAAAGCTGAGTGAGCCAAGCAAAAAATTACATTTTTTGAGAGAAAATGTGGGATTTTGTTGAATCTGGGTGAGATTGAAATAGGACATAGTCTTAAATAACATTAATCTTAATCCACTGTTGCTAAATCATCCGAGCCCATGTAGAACATTTGGTTCTGCCACTGTTGACTAACAATCCTAAGAGCTGACCTTTGTCACTGTTCGATTCAACCATCAAATAATAAAGCAGAAATTCTACCAGATAATAAATACACTTTATTCATTCATTTACAGTATGTATATCCACATCACTTACTAACCTCAGCATTTTGTTTTCGGAATACTTTCTGACTTTATCAGTGTGATTACGTAAGCAATAATACTATCGTTCTTCTTAAGTTTTATTATTATTATCATTTTTATTAGTACTATTTTTGGCAAAATTCCAACACTAAAATGTTCTTTAAAATTCAGTGTATTGCATGTGTTTTCAGATTATTGATTGTTTAAAAATCACCTCTGTAATGGATGGGGAAAGAGAGCAGAGGGGCAAGTCACCTCAAAGGGGGGGCATCAAGAGAGAGAGTTTCGGAGCAAGAGACAAATCAGTCTTGCACACAGCAGACTTCAAGACACTAAAGCTCAGGTCAGTTATAAAAAAAAATGTGCGTCAGTGTTTGTTGTGGTTTAATTAAAAAATAATCAGCCCTTAAAGGCAGCTACGTGCACTTTTCCACCCATTTTCAGGCAAGAGCATTTCGCTCCACCCATTTTCAGCCATCCTTCACCATAAATGGCTTGGTAATAGACAGAGAGTTAATACTGCTGTCTGTGGTTCAGCAGTAAAATGCAGCGCACTGAGCAACGAGCATGCGAAGAGTTTTTTTAATACGAACTATTTTGGTGTTTGTGTCCCAGTACTGGTTTCATAGCAACTACGTAATGATACAAATTTTCTCAGTGAAATGCATTCTAGTATTATGTTTAATTTTTCTCCTGTCTTTGTGTTTCTGTGTGTCTGTGCAGTCCTTGCATTTCCTCCAAGATCTGATTCAGATTCTTACTTAAAGGCCGAAACCACAAAGTAGTAGCAAATTCAACAAACTCAGGCCCATTAAAATGCTAAATACCCACAAATGTAACCAGGAATGTATTTACACCTGTCTCCACTCTACCTTCCAGGTGCTAATCTATCAATGCTAATTCATGACCGCTTTAGGTGGAAAAAAACAGCTCAGAAGCTGTGAAGGCTTCTAGCAGCCCCCCCCCCCCCACCATATGAACCCAGGAAGACTTAACTATTTTCCGATCGTAAAACTCTCCGCTGCTGTAGGTTGTGGCGAGGGTGGAAGAGCACACCTCCAGGTACCAGGGCTTGTTGCCGTTTTCCGTGCTGCTGCTGACGGAGATGGTGTAGATGCTGTTGGTGTAGCCGTCACATGAGCAGTGGTCACCCTGCCGCCCTCCATTACCGGAGGCCCACACAAAGATAGAGCCCAGGCCCTTACGACCCTGCACACAAACGTATAGGTGTGTTGAATATACACAGATTAAATATACACACACAATGGAAATTGTGATTATGCATTAAAAAAGGAAGCTTATTGGTTTTGATTATGCATTAAATAATAATCAGCATAAGGATATCTTAAGCACTTTTGAGAGTGGATTAGTACATCAGAAGGCTGTCTGTAGTCTTAATAGTTGATTTTGTGAATATAAATTCTGCTCTTATAATCGCCTGTTTAATCAGCCAGTGGGATCTCACTTTTCTGACGCACTCCCAGTGTGAAGGTTCTATCAAGTTTAGAGACTTTGCCAAAGCATCCATAGTTTTGCAATTCAAAAAGTGTTTAATATGGAAACATGTGATAGAAGACCGAGTCTACAGACACGTTTCTGTGCATGACTGAAATCGACAGAGCACTGCTGAGTTCTGGGAAAAACAGTAGGTAATTTGGCCTGTAAGGAGAGGAAAAACAACACATACATGGCCAATCTGGATGGAAATAAAATCAGAGCAACGTCTTTAAAACAGCTTTGGGAATATGAATATGGCTTTTTACAGTATCTTTTTGACAGTTTAGAATAGTTTAGAAGTCTGGAATTGATATTTGCAATAATATAAATTGAATCTGGTTGAAGATCAATGTATAAAATGATTCTAATATGCTACACCTATAGTCACCTAATCTATCAAATGCCATTGTATCAAATTCCGATACAATTAAATCACTAATTAAATCTCTAATTATAATGTCAAGTCTAAATGCCGCTCGTTTATTTATTAAATGAGTCTAATTCTCTATAGGCTCTTATAAGCATCCGTATCATCACTCAGATTAATGTAAGCTAATAACAGGGATGTGCTTTTGTGCATGGCTGTGCGTGAGAGTGTGTGCGCGCGTGTGTGTGTTGGTGGATGTGTGTGTGTGTGTGTGTGTGTGTGTGTGCGTGTGTGGATGTCTGTGTGTGCGCGTGCGTGTGTGTGTTCGAAAAGGACCTTTTTAATGCCCACTTCAAAGGCCTGTTTTGCCAATGGGCCGGGGCCGTCCACAGTCTTCCCATCATCATCAGGGCCCCAGCTGGCACTGTAAATGTCAATGTAGTCAGGCCGGATTCCCAGAGACTTGGCCTCCACCACATCAGTCACATCTCCGTCCAGCATCCGAATTCCTGGGCGTGCACACACACACACACACACGCACACAAACACACAGATGCAAACATATGTTCACAAATAAGCACCTGCAAGGAAACACGCGTACGCGCAAAGTCATAAGTGCGCCATAATTGCAATCACAGCCTTTTGTTTCCCTGCTTCTGCGGAATGTGAATGCTCTCGGCATGCCTTGAAACCAAGAAAACAAAAGGTGTGGGATGCATAATTTTTTCTCCCTCCAGCTCTCTCTTTCTCCCTCTCTCTCTTCCTCCCTCTCTTTTTAATGAGGTGCTGGATACACTTTCATGGCCCTTCTCTCATGTTTGTCCCTTCATCTTAAAAAAGCAAACAGTGCAGGTTTGGGTCCGTGGTCTTTAATGGCTGTTGCCGCAAAAGTGGCGACTGGCATTCCTTGTCACTGCCAAAGCTTTTTCCACTGTTTCATCACCCGTGAAATCTATTCACATCATCTGTACCCCACATTACTGTACCACTGTACAGAGAGAGAGAGAGAGAGAGAGAGAGAGAGAGAGAGAGAGAGAGAGAGAGAGAGAAAGGAAGCTGGAAGCAGTCAGACTAATTACAAGCTCACTAGTGTAACAAAGGGGCTGGGATGGGGTGTTTTTGCACAAACAATTTCAGTCAATTACAGACTTGCAGGACAGTGTGTGTGTGTGTGTGTGTGTGTGTGTGTGTGTGTGTGTGTGTGTGTGTGTGTGCGGGTGTGTATGACTAGCTCATCCGGCCCAGCAGGTGCACCCCCACCCCCCAACTCCACCCCTGTTGTGTCCAGTAGCAGATGTAAGTAGTTTGGTTTGAAACGTTGGTGCAAGTGAAATGAGTACACTAACAAATAAGATGCATAAAAATCCAAAAACACAAATTAATCTGTTGCAATATCTCGACAAGGGCCGCAGCAAATCAGCACCTCACTACATGCCTGTGTGGGCGAGTAGGCTAGCAAAGAGAGGGGCAGAATATCTACAGTTCTGTGCAAAAGTCACTTGTGAAAATAATATTTAAAAAACTGTTTAGAACAGCAGTGAGTGTTTTTAAATTAATATTACTAAGCACATAGTAAAAGAAATAAATACAAATATCATTATACAGTAAATAGTGATTTTATGTTCAGTATATCATTGTGTTCCTTGCGGAAGCCCAGTATTACTAGTAATTTCCATCAGAAATCTGATTTGACTCATTCAGTTCTTTATTAAAGTAAATCAGGAGCTGCTGATGGAATTTCATGAATCCAAGCAACGGCTGGAGGAACCGAGGAGGAATCTGGAACCGAATCTGTGTTCTCCTCACCAGCTCACACAATATCAACTACTTTTTACAAACAAAACTAACAAAATCTTGATACTTTTTACAGCTTTCTTGTTTTTTTTTGTATTTGTTTAAATGCAAATGTTGTTAGCAGAAAGACACATAATATTATTATACATTGACAAAAACGGCTCTAAACATTTGCATAGGTGCCTAAAACTTTTGCATAGCACTGTACGTAGCACAAGGGCTCCACAAATCTTACTGAAATTGGGATCTTGATTCATTACAACAGCAAAGTTCTGCTTCCAGTGTCTGATGATGGGAGGAGACACATGATCATTGTGCTCAAAACTTCAAGTTTAAGCTTTCAAATAAAGTGTCATTTAAAGTCACAAGTGAACATACTACAGCACAGCAGTCAGTCTGAACAGTGTGAAATTCTCTGCAATTAACACATTCTCCAAGTGAGCCAGTGGGCTACCATCAACGGGGGCACCCGGGGAGCAGTAGCAGTGTGTCGAAGCAGTACCTTGCTCAAGGGTCCCTCAGTGGTACCACAAGAAGTCCTGGGATTTGACTCCACAACCTTCTGATTGCAAAGGCAATTCCCTTACCACCAGGCCATCAGCTGACCCACAAATCCACACCATCAGACATCACTGAGGATGGCAGTAGCCTAGTGGGTAACACACTTTCCCGTGAACCTGAAGGCCACAAAGTCATAGGTTCAAAATGTTATATAATCATTAATATGTTAAAGCACGATATATTCACCTAAAACAGGTCCTGGCTGATAGCCACACATGTCCTTGCAGATATGTAGTGTTAAGGAACCAATAAGAAGAACCACAATTCGAATAAAAAAAGGATGCCCAGTATTGGGTATTTTCTTACCAGTTCTAATTTGGAATCTACTTTCGGCTCCCAACCCCTATTTGCTCCCATTTCTTTAATTTAATCTACTCAATATTTTTGCTCCCATTTCTTTAATTTAATCTACTCAATATTTTTGCTCCCATTTCTTTAATTTAATCTACTCAATATGCCAAAGATAAGTCAGTTTGACAGGCATCAAATAGTAGTTCTGCACCAACAAAATGATTCAAAACAAAATATAAAGAAATGAGGGGTGGCTCAAGACTTTGGCACAGTACTGTACAGTAAGGATGTGTGTGTGCGTGTGTTGTGTGTGTGTTTGTGTCAACACCATGCGCAACATCACAGTCTTGAATAGATGAAGGTGTTTTTGCATTCTTTCCATCAAACACCTCCACAGAAACCTAGCGGATCAATGTGGTTCTCTCAAGGCCCCTCTCAGCTTAACAAGCTGCATTTCACTGCAAACTGATTTTGCTGCTTCTAAAATAGTGCCAAGTAAACAGGATTTCAACACTTCTTTACGCCTAGGTCTCAGGGGGAAAGACTGAATCATTTGTATGCTGCTAATTATGGAAAACGGACATGAAGGCCTCCCGTAAAGACATACTAAGCTTTTAGTCAGACCGGCCACATCAGGCGAGCGCACAGGAATCAGGCTTCAAAAACATTTACTCTTGTGCAGAGTACACAGAGCTAATGGCTCCACTGAGCAAGTGGCTCGGAGAGTTTCAGTTTGACTGGTTTACAGCTAATCTATCCATTTCCGGGTTATCTTCATAATGTATGGTTCCTTTTTTAACACATAAAAGCGAAGACAAAATACTGAGAAGAAGGACTAGCCTGATATATGAACACAGACAAAGCAAAACTTTCTAAGGGCATGAGAAAAAGTGTAAGGCCAGCGAAAAGGTAGGTATACAGGAACCATGCTGTACCTAAACCATACTGCAATGGCACAATTTTCCATTGTACCTTGATGGTAATGGTGATGCTGACATGTCAGCAGTGCAATTCTCTCCCCACAGTTTGTTGGTATTTATCTGCTTTGGCTACTGATTTTGATTTCAAATATGGGGTTGGTATCTTTATTAGTGAGCAAAGAAGGCCTGAAAAGAGAGTACTGAACATAGTCAACAGCAGTATAGACACATTTCCATAGGTATACAGGAACCGTGCTGTACCTAAACCGTGCTGTATCACACTTTGCTTTTCCAGAGTATCACAGCCTGGTGACGCTGTTTCTGACACACAATTCTCTCCCCACAGTTTATGGCCGGTTGTCATTAATGTGTGATGAAAACCGAACCCAGTTAACTTGTTAGAAATGTCCTGGTACACCTTCATCTTTCCCACAGAGTTGAAACCCTCACTGAAATTTATCTTCAAATACAAATAGACGTTGTCAAATTCCCATTTGTTAGTTTGTATCTCCATTATCACTGCTTTTGATGGTGCAGACAGTAAAAATGCTCCCTTTCTATGTCTGTCTGTTGTCATGACAACCTTTTTGACCAATCGAAAAGTGGTGATGTGGTGTCTGAGGCCTGTTTTTAGCCCTGCTGTCGAACGGCACGGGGTACACCTCGGGTTCGGCTCGCTTTATTTGTAATGCAAAAACATTTATTCACGGTTCCTTGTGCCAAAAGTGCACTCACAGAGAGCATTTACAAAAACAAGATCAAAGCGGATGGAGAAAAGATCTGTGAGGTAAGGCCATAACCAAAGTTTCTTAGAGATCAAAGGCGAGGTGGTTGTGCTAGACATACACAGGTTGCTAAAGACACAAGAACATGGCTGTGTGTGAGCTCATGGTAGGTTTAGAACATCAAGAAGATCGGCTGGCAGCTCATGACACTGATTAGGGATTATGAGGTTTAGAGTTCATGAGGGACTGTGATGAGAGACTACTCATTAAAATCCACGTGAGGTTATGGGGAGCACTTAGATACAGCTTTATGCACAGTATTAAGGTGAAATGCATGTGTAAATGGATCCAAAGCCATTAAGCAGGTCCAGAGCAGGAGAAAAGTTCTAACTTTCACTCAGAGTCTTAATCTAGACTGTGCATCTTTTTGTTTCAGTTCCTTTTGAGTGTTCTCCCAGACGAAATAATATGAAAACTTTATGTGTGCTGCTTTTAATCAAGCCCTTTCGAGCTCTGACCCCTTTATCTTCATGTGTGTCCATTATACTGATGAACCCTGTGGCAACAACCATTTTTAAAAAATTCCAGATATTTTCTTATCGGTTCTACTTTGTAATCTGCTTTTGTGTCCCACCCCTATTTGCAGTCCGTTGCACAAAAACATTTGTTCCCATTTCCTTAATTTAATTTTCTCCAAAGATAAGTAAAGAAATGAAGGGGACTGTAGACTTTTTTGTATGTGTGTGTGTGTGTGTGTGTGTGTGTGTGCCAACACCATGTCCAACATCACAGTCCTGAACAGATGTGTTTTCTTGCATCCTTTGTATGACCTTCTAAAGCTGTTCATTATTTATAATTGATTCAAACTCTGTATTGATCTGACAGACAAAGCCAGATGTTCCTCCACTCCTTAACAAGCCTTCTGACACAATGATCAGTCTTCAATGGAAAGTCAAAATCCAAATCAGATTCTTTTTCATGTTACACGGACGCTGAAAGGGAAGCAACGTGCTTGTGTACATCTTGGAGACCAGCAAAACAAACGTCGCCTTTGATGTCGCCCCAGTTTGGGTTTCTCCCAGTTGCATCAGGGAACGTTCACCCAGTTTTGGGGGGACGGCTGATTGGAGCAACTGAGAGCTAAACTCCGACAACTCAGGGGAAAAAGATGCACTCGCCAGTGTCATTCCCGCCACCTGCGAGTACAATAAGCAAATATGCGCGTCTCTCAGCACAGCTGCAAGGGAGAACAAAACCGCCACAGATGGCAGGTGGCATATTCCGAACCCACTCCCTGATTAAAATGGCCTGGCCTTTTCACAGGATTAATTGCTTACGAACGCATGAATGTCGGCCTGCTCACAGTCCACCAGATTAATGAGCGCATCGCCCTTCTCAGCCACGACTGACGGGACAGGTTTTCCCGCGAACACATGCGGAATAATCCGTTCGCAGCTGCTTTGGCTACTGCTTCTGTTACTTTATTATTCAATCAGTTTCAGATTGGTTCTTAACAATCATCTCCCAAATATGGTCTCTTCATTAGCGAGGAAAGAAGGCCTGAAAAGAGTGAATTGAACATACTGAACAGCAGTATGGACACTTTTCCATAGGCATTCAGGAACCGTGCTGTACCGAAATGTACTGCAATGGCACAGAAGTTGTAGCACTCTTTGATTTTCCAGTGTATCTCAGCCCAGCAACAGTGTTCCTTGTGCCAGTGCAAAAGCGCCATAATTTGTCACTTAGGTACTCACAGACCTGAAAGGTCCAAACCTGCTCTGCAAGACTTGGGATGGATTTTGTTGTTTGAACTGCAGGGGAAAAAAGTGATTATTTTCTCATGAAAAGATTATACCTCCAATACGGGCGTTGTAGGCGATGCCCACGATGCAGTGCGAGTTATTGGCCACAGCCGCAACCTCCCCTGCACATCGGGTCCCGTGCCTGGAGAGAGTAGGAACAGTCATAGAGCGAGATAGAGAGAAAAAAAAAGGCTTGTGTCTGTGCGCTTTTCCCCACACTGGCGGTGGGCACTAATGAGTATGCATCCCCTCATACCGCTCTCCTGACGCCCTGGTTTAGCAGCGCATTTAAAAAAAAAACACCTGATTGGCCTGCAGACCTCGTTAGAGCCACAAAACGCCTTTCTTGAAACAAACAACAAAACTTGTAGGTTACAAAGGAGGACTTACATGCACAAATACGGGCGACATGCAGAGACATGGACAGAGACGTGATGCAAAACCACACACACTGACACATACACACACACACACACACACAGTGGAGCTTGCATATCAGAGGCAGACCCCAGGACTCAAACTGGGCTCAACAGAGAGGGTTTGAAAGTTGGAATTAAAGTGGGCAGGGGAGGGCGAAGCTACAAAGCCGAACGCTTTCGGGGATAAACTAAGGGGGGAGAAGTTCCCTGTGGAGTCTTTGGCCGAACTCGCTGAGAAATAAATGCGTGGCCTGGACCGCTGAGGCGCTACCGTGCCTTACACAGCAGCAGCCAAGCTCTATTAGATCTCAGTTAATGAGGTGTGGGTGTATGTGTGTGTGTGTACAATGGAAGTGAATATTAAAGGCACTAATCCTACTTCAGGCCAGGTGCATGGCTAAGTCATCTACTCTCTCTCTCTCTCTCTGTGTCTCTCTCTCTCTTTCTCTCTCACTGTCTCTCTTTGTCTCTCTCTCTCTCTGTCTCTCTCCCTCTCTCTCTCTCTGTCTCTCCCCCTCTCTCTCTCTCTCTGTTTCCCCCCCCTCTCTCTCCCCTCTTCTCTTGCATGCTCCAACCTCCTTC
>JBBPCX010000038.1:3239114-3251362 GCA_037974365.1 Hydrocynus forskahlii
CACACACACACACACATATATATATATATATATATATATATATATATGTATATACCTAGATTGCTGAAACTCAAAATGTCATGACTTGCATTGTTCTGAAAAATTGAATCGCTTATTACTATCACAATTAAGCCAGTAAGCTTGATTGTTTGATTAATAATGACTGAATCAGCAGTGATTAGTGGGCATGATGATAATACAGATAGATTTTTTAAACTTTGCTTAATTAAATTAATTAAAGTACTTGGCTACTGGGTTACAATTGTTAATTGAAATAATCTGTAATTATTCAATTACTAACATAAACGATAGTGGCATATAATGTATACAGTGATGAGACTGGAATGCTTTCAGAGTAAGTGCTGGAACTTCGTTTGAAGTCCTTCTTGAGGCCTGAATGTAAACAAGCTGGATTTTCCTTTCCCACAGGACTTAAAGAACTGCGTGGAACGCCTAGACCTGGAAAACTTCGACAAATGCCAGGAGATACGCGGTCCTTTCAAGAAAAAATACAGCCTGATACTGACACGAGTGCCCAAGAGTGGGAGTAAGGTAAGTGTTGACACTGGCCACTTATTGGGGGGTAACAGTGCGATGTCAGACGCAGCAGACCACTCTACTCATCTCTTGTCCGTTGTATAAAGAGGGGCTCTCATCGATTCACAATGCGATACATAGTGAGGGCAGACTAGCGGTGGATGATGTCATCGGTTCAATATGGCATGCGGGAAAAGCACACTGGGCCTTTGTCTGAAGCAAAATGAATCAGACACATATCTGCCCAGACTGAAGACCACTAACGAGTCTGCATGTTGCTTGGTCCTCCTGCTTTTTCTAGATGTGACATATTGCACGAGTAAGAGTGAACTTTAGAAATGTTGGGTCTGCGTAAAAGCATTGGAAATCATTAGTCACATGGTCTGACATCCTGTGAAATGACTTCTGCTAAAAAATAAAAGCTCAAAGAACAGGGTTCTTACCATAATTACATTTAAATTCAAAATAACTTGCTATAATTGTGTTATGACAGCGTATCCGCTGAGAGAATCCTTGAACATGATTTTGCTGATTGTTTATGACTTTCTCATGGCCAAGACACAAAAACATCCTCTCCCTATCGTACCACACCGCTGGAAACACTTGTATCATGTCAGCTCTAATTTAAAACTGTCACCCACTTTAGGGTGTTTTGTTTGTATTTCGAAAAATCAGGGAAAAGGTTTTTTTTCCGACTGTGCAGATACATGTGGTACATGAAAACACCCACAAACCATCACTGTTTGCTTTCAAGTATGCAACGGATGTTCCTCAGGAGGTTAAGAGTCCTACACGTCAACCCAGGTCAAATACAGGTGGTCCACTGACTCCAGTTCGCATATTTCTCATTTGTATCTGGGTTGCCATTAATCTCTGAATCCCAAGCGGTTTATATTTTATCATATTGACTAATAAGTCTGCATATTGCTTATTCCTCCAGCTTTATCCATACGTGGCATTTTGTGCAAGTACATGTGAACTTTAGAGAAAATGGTAGGGTCTGCGTGAAAGCTTAGGAAAGAAATAATCACATGGTTTGATACATGAAATTACTTCTGCTAAAAAATAAAAGTTCAAAGAGTAATGTTTGCAACATTACTACATGCAATGTTAAAACTACTTTTCAAGTTCAAAACAACTTTAAAACAAATGTAAAGTTAAAACACCTGAAACTGAGTCAATTTAATCAAACTGTATAGTAAAGCATCGCAGTGTATAACTTTGTATTGAATTATATCAAATTTTGTATTGAATTGTTTCAAATTGTGTCACACTATATCATGTTCCATAGTTGCATTTTAATTTGTATGTTAGATTATGCCTTGATTAAACTGACCAATCAAAAAGCACAGCTCCTGACACTATTTACCCCCGATCACTTCATCAGAATAAATTCTGGATCAGGCTGAACCACGCGAAAAAAAGTGTGAACACACCCAAAACTGAGACACATTCGAGACGCATCACTGCAGTGTAAACACATCCGTCACCTCCGAGACACACTCAACACCCAACGACCCCCCCACCCCCCACCCCGCCCCCACACATGTGGTTCATGATGGCAACAACACAGGAGGATCCTTGTTCTAAATAGCATCTGTGCAAAAAAAGTCTACTTATATAAAATGTATTTGCTCACTCCCATGCATTATGATATGAATACAAATTCCATTGAACTGTGTAGAAATAATGTTAAATATCAAATTTGCTAGAAACCAACGTTTACACCCCTATTAAGTGAAAGTGTTTTCGTCACTTTTACACAATAACTTTCAGAAATTCTGAATCTGAACCATGTGGCGGTTTCAGACCCAGTTCAGGTCCAGATGGCAACAACACAGGAGGATCCCTGTTCTAAATAGCATCTGTGCAAAACAGTGCTTTTACTTTGAAAAACGAGGAGTATCGCAGGCAGTTGATTGGTTGTATATGAGCTAATTGTATTGTATATGAGCTAAAGGATTTCAGTCTGGCTGACCAGAGAGGTATTTGGCTACCAGTGTCATGCCTTGAGAACATTGATTTGTTTAAGAAAAGTACATCAGCAAATTACACTCTTTTTTTTATTAATTGAAAGTCATTTCATACAGGAGCTTTCGATTTAAAGTATTTTTTAGTGCAATAATTTCCGCTAAGTTGTTTCCATTTCTCTCATATGACATTTTTTATAGTGTTTGGAGTGTTTGATCCTCTCTGCCCTGTGCTCTAGTAGAACATTCCAAGCTTTAGAAATGCAGAAGAGATACCTAAGTGGTGAAATATGTGGTATTGCTAACAGATGATGAGACCGAGGCGCTGGCGGGCTCTCGAGAGCTCAGCAGATGTAAAAAGGCTGAGTGTGTGTGTGTGTGTGAGTGTGTGTGTGTGTGTATAAAGAGCAGCCAGATCCAGCATGTCACTTTTTCCTCTCTCCTGAATACAGTGAGCAGCCAGCTGTGAGTCAGACAGCTGGGCCTGTGGCTTTATTTCAGCCCTAAACCTCACATGATGTAGTTCTGGAAAAAGAGGTTTAGAGCCCAATGACCACATAATTGACCTCCGTCACACCACCTGATTCGATCCGGGTCTGATTTGATGCATCATGAAATCTTAAATTTCAAGCGTGATTTGATTCACTTTGTCTTTAACCTTTAGAAGGCAAGGAGCCCGGATCTGTGCCGGAAAGACAACAATACAGCCAAATAGCTTCTCATATGGAAGTTCCCTCAGTTTGTGTTGATGCTTGAGGTGTCAGACGTCATGCCGAGCTTTGTTGGGTGTTCGTAAGTTACTGGTCATTTAAAAAACATGTAGTAATAATAATAATCACTACAGGGGTTTTAAAAATGGCAGCACATACCCATGAATACAAAAAGAACAAATGAACATATAGAACTCATAAAGAACAAAAATTCTCAAATTAATTTTATTTTAGAGCTTAGAAACAGACGGAAAAAACACAAGATTTTTGAACCCCGGAGAACTTTCAGGATAGTGTCAGGATAGTCACAAGTGGGTGGAGCAAACCCGCAGAGGAAGGGTGTCCAGAGATCGGCAGAGCGGCAGTGCCCCAAGCAAAAGAGCAGAAAACGGCGAGTGAGTAGGAGAACAAACACTGGATTTTGACAGGCTTTTTCCGTTTTATGTCAAAATCAGATTTTAGTAATACACCCCAAGTTTTAAGGGTTAAAACCACCAATGTCAGTTTGGCTGGTTTTCACCTTCCTGTAAAGCGAGGTTTCTGGTCTCTGAATGGAGGTGTGGATGCAAACCCCACTTCTGACATGACTTTTAAGGGGCAGGTGGTGTTGTGGTGGTTAGGGGGTGTCCTGCTGGTTCTCTTGGGTGAATGGGTGAAATGCAGAGTTTCGTACTGTTCACACTGTGTGCTGTGGTGTGTTCACATATGACAAATGGACACTTTAAAATACACAGAATGAACAAATGTGGTGTGAGGAACTGGAAACAATTTCTATATCAATACACCAATTACATTTATCAATTTGAGAATTTAAAAAAATAAGGAAATGAGCTAATTTACATTATTTATTATTCAATATTATTATAATCTGTTATAATAAAAAAATAATGCAGTTCAGTTGTTGCATCAATGTGTCTATACACTAATTTTGTGCTGGTAATTGATCAGACTGATTAGTCTCTGTCGTAAAATACAACCTTGATGGAATACAGGACCCACACACACACACACACACACACACACACACACGCACATGGAACCCAGTGGGAGCCAGGATGTATATCATACTTTATTTGAATGCCACACAGCGGAACAAAGGGCTGTGTAAATAAACTGACAGACGATTGAAGATGAACAAACACACCATAAAACACACTCAGACTAAATAAATTCTTCTGCTGAGCCCTGGCCTGCACATATGATTCTTGTCAAAGATCCACATGCATCCGTCTGTGGCTTGGAAAAGTGCTGAGCAGGATATACCATTCATGCTTTTCCTCACATCATCGGTCCTGATTTCACCATTTACCCAAATTCACTTTTGGATGTGAGATTGAGTGCAAAACTACATACACATTTATTCTAAAGGATTCAGTCAGAAAGCCAGCATTCACATCATCCTGACTGTCAAGTAAAATAGTGCATTTTGCACCTTTCGTGTATTTCTTTTCGGCCACTGACGTGAGTTCATGTCTAGTTTTTGCTTGAGCAATATTTACCATAATCTGGTTTTGGTGAAACATTAATACGTCTCCTTATATAAAATGTATTTGCTCACTCCCATGCATTATGATATAACTACAAATTCCATTGAATTGTGTTGAAATAATGTTAAATATCAAATTTGCTATAGAAACCAAGGTGTACACCCATATTAAGTGAAAGTGTTTTTGTCACTTTTACATAATATCTTTCATAAATTCTGAACCTGAACCATGCGGCGGTTACAGACCCAGTTCTCAATATCTAAGTTATCTCATAGAAATCCTTGTTTGATGTCTTTCAGACTTTGTTTGCTTGTTTTTTTAGGTCTGTGATGTCAAACTTCAGGCTCAAAATCAGGAAGAGAAAGATGCTTGGATCAAAGCCCTCAGTGATGGAATTAACAGAGCGAAGAATAAAATCTTTGATGAGGTATGCGCAGTTGCAAAATCTGAACTTGAAGAAACTATGTAATATACACATTTTTATTCATTCTTTTGAGAAATAGATTAGTGTAGATATTAGCTTTGATGAGGTTTGACTAAGTGTGTATGTGTATATATATATATATATATATATATATATATAAAGCATTTAACTATAGATATACTTCTTATGTACATACTTAATTTTGATCTGTAAATACACTGATTTTTGTCAGTCTAAATGCTGTACTCTTTCTTACAGTTTTAAGGATGATTACTGATCACAGCTTTCTCTCCTGTTCTAATAAATCATTTAGGGTGGATTCACACTTTTTTAAGTCAGAAAAGCACCAGGGAGTTTCTTTAGGGTTTACACTGTATTTTCCTTAATTGTGGGTGTCCTGAAATTTCTGTCACTCACCTTTTAGGAAAGTGATCTACTGTAACCCAGCAATTGTGATACTGCTTGCAGAAACAATATTTTCAATCCAGGGCGCTAAGAGTGTATCTTGTATCTTGTATCCTGTTACAAGATCACAAAAGTTTCCTTAGTCTGCAAATAATGCTTCCAGTGTCTTCACCCAGAAAAATGAAATGATGTCGTTCTTACAAATTGCAATGGCTTTATGTAATAATATAAGTTTTCATTTTCTTTCACCACAGGTAAAAGTAGATGAAAGTTCATCACTGGAGCACGTAACACGCTCACGGCCAAAGGGAAACCGTGGCAGACGGCCCCCAACCAGGATACATATGAAGGAGGTATATTGAGATCATTTAAATGTACATAACACCAGGTCACAAGACCTTTTAATTTCATAAATGTCTTTCATAAAGCAGGTGTTAATCTTTTGGAATAAACTCTGTCTCATCAGGTTGCAAATGTATCATCGGATGGAATCCTGAGATTGGACCTCGATGGTGTGGACAGCACACCCAATGGAACTCATTTCCTAAGTGCTGAGGAGACTGTGACGCCACAGGTGACTCCATCAAAGTCTTCTGATGACATTTCAGAGGAAGCTGAAGGTGAAGAGCCTCCAAAGAAAGTCATTAAGCCACCCATGCCTCCATCCAAGGAGAACAAACCCAGTGAAAACCAGGAGAGTGAGACTCCACAGAAGAAGGTTCTTATGCCACCGATGCCACCGTCAAAGGAGAAGAAACCTTCTGAAAATATAGAAGAGGAGGAACCAAGTGAGATGCAGGAGAAGAAAGGTGTAAAGCCACCCATGCCTCCTTCTAAGGAGAAGAAACCTTCCGAAAATATAGAAGAGGAGGAACCAAGTGAGATGCAGGAGAAGAAGGTTGTAAAGCCACCCATGCCTCCTTCTAAGGAGAATAAACCGACTATTTCTACCAATGAGGATCCCACGCAGGAGAATGCCTCGGACAGTAGCGCAGAGGCTGGAGCAGCACCTACACCAAACAAGTCAGGTCCAGCTGCAGAAGAATCAGAAGAAACAGAGTCTTGTGAATCTGCCTCACTGAAGGACACCACCCATCCACCCTCTCCACCATCCAAAGACAAGAAACCCAGCCAGGTGCTCGCTTTGAAGGACCAAGAAAGTCCTTCAGAAGATGATGAAGGTGTCGACGACACAGATGATAAAGACACTGAGGATGAGAAAGATGACAGCGTTCACTCTCTGAAGACAACTGAAGAAGAAGAGGCGATTAAGACAGACGATACTGTAGTCACTCTTTCAGATAAAGTCCCTTTGTCCCAGGGAGTGTGTTGGGATTCGTCTAATGAAGCATTTAAGGACAGGTCTGTTGAAGAAGTTGCTGTTTTGGACACAACCCAAAGTTTGGCAGTAACTCCTGAAACTGCAAAACCTGCTGGCGAACTCAAACTTACTTCGCATTCAACTCCAGACACTGTTAAAAAGGTTCCGCCTGCTCCACCCAAAAAGAAACCTCTGAAACTACCTGTGAAAATTGAGGACAGTGGTCTACAGATTGGTCCCATAGTCTCTGTCAGCAGCTCACTTTCTTCTGCTGACCAAGTTTCTGAGAAAGAAAGCATCCCAAAACTAGACACTCAGGAAATCAAGGATGAGCACAAGGTTGTCATCTTGCCTCTTTGTAATCCAGAAACAACTGAAGATGACACCTCAGGGGCAGAGGTGGAAGAAAAGTCCATAGACAGCGGCCAGCTCTCAGCAGAAGATTCCGAAAGTGGTGACCAAGTAACGTCATCCATGGATAAGCTGCAGGGTGACCTCCAGGGCCTGGATAGGGGATCCAGCGAAGAGGACCTCGAGTCAACCGACAGCAAGGCTGCGAGTGTGGACGACCCGTCCCCAACGGTCCTAACAGTTACATCCAAGGCCACTATGGCAGATTCCACCAGCTCTTCACTGAATTCACACACCAAGAAGGTCTCCAGTCTAGTGACTGTGAACCTCTCCTCCAAGACAAAGTCTGCATCTTTGGGAAACCTTCTCGAGTTACAGGCTGCACCGCAAGCGAGTGACATAAAGGACTTGCAAAGTAAAGTATCCACAGAGCTTGAAGAAACAGAAAAGCTCCTGGTTGAAATTGGGCCAGGCATTGAGGGGAATGGCAACCCAGAGGTTCTGCTGGCTGCCGCGATGGAGAAGCTTAGGAAGGCCAACCAGTTCTTGAAAGAAGCCAGAAGTTTTAAACAAGTTGAGAACAAAAGCAATAGAACAAGTTGGTAATGGGAAATGGAGGAGTGGAAGAAGAGGCTTGTAAGATGCGTTTGCTTATGTGTCTTTTTGTTTTGCCTGCAAACAAAGTGCAATTGTATCCCTTTGTCACGTCTGCTCTGGTCTGGTAGTCCATTTTCATATCCAAGAATCTTGTGCCTTCAAACATACAATTTTCTGCACCAATTTTAATAGGCTGTTAATGGCAACATAATAAAAGTAATAGTTCCACTCAGAAGATGTCAAAGCAAGCAATGATGCTCAGTGAGGGATGTGCTTCTGAGTGGCCTTGGCTTGGTTGCGATCATTTTGATGATTCCTTTGACATTCGTGAAATGAAATACATCCCTGTTCGAGTTTTCTAGCCTTAAGGAAGCTTCAGAAATCAGAAATGATGGTGTTGCACATACGTTTTCTCACTGTGTTACTTGATCAGTATTGCTGTGCAGAGATATTACAGAGTTATCTTGCGAACTGATCAACCTTAATGCAAAGTGTTGCACATGCTGGCACCCAAGCGAAGCCATGCAGTAATGAAAGTGTTAGCTTGTGTGCTGTCTCATGCTTTCCTGTTTACAGTGATGCAGATATTCATGCATATTCAAGCCTTGTTGGCTCATGAACTGTGCACAGGTTTTAGCCACGTCCTGTAAATCACCTTTATGCATTTTACAGTTTTGACAAAGAGGCACATAATATTTCCTCATGTAAATCCTTTTTTTTTGTTTTGTTTTGATAGTTACACTTTTTTTATTAATGCCATATTAATAAATTCCCTGTGGTTAATTCCCTATGGTCATGCTAGGCTAACCTAATTTGTTTCTGATCCTTTTTTTTTTAAACTATTATTCTTTGATAGCAGGATGACTATACACCTTAACAGTATTTTTACATGTAGAACAAATATCCAAAAATTTAAAGTAAAAGTTAAAAGGTGTTGTATTAAAGATTTATCTTACTTTGTTATCTCAAATGTGAATAGAGCATTTGCTGAACCGTTTATAGCCCCAAGCAGTGATTTTTCCAGGCACCTTTAGCATTTTTTGTAATGTATGGCTTTATAAATTTTTGTAAAAGACTGCTTTGTTTGTTATCATGAATATGAATTTGTAAATAACATCTCTACCAATTAATTGCTTAATATTTAAGTTATTAATAATTCTGACTTTCTGGTTCGCTTGTTGTTTTCTTAAAATCGCATTTCAGTAGAGATCCCATTACAATGAACTGATAAACGATGTTTACTTTTAAAGCTGTTTAATTCTGTAATATAAAATTTTATTTACGTTTACTAACTGAACTAACACATTTTCTAAGCACCTGCAGAATGTGCAGGAAAGGGAGTAGAACATTGCTCGTTAAGCATACATTAATAATAAAAAGGTGTTGCATACTTTTGTGTTGATAAAGATGTGTTTTTGTGTTCAAGGTTCCAAGTTTACTTTATTGTCATCGGCAGCTGTGAACATGTACACAGTGCGGTGAGAAGTTTCTCCATGCTCTATGCTCAACGACATATAGCAACACGCAACATTCAGTGCAAGTTATGACAGAAACAATACAATCAATATAATAGACACCACAAGAATCTAACAGTAATGGAATCTAACTGTACAGTGTGAATGGGATGTAAACCTTCCAGAGTCACTAGTGTTGCACCATAAATATGATTATTGCCGAGGAGGCTGTTAGCAGCACTGAACAAAGTGCAAGGTATGACAGAAACAATGCGATAAATAGACAATATAGCAATGTAACAGTACTGTATTGTGAACTGGATGTAAATCTGAGACAATACAATAAGTGGACAATACAGGAGTATAACAGTAAAGTGAGAAAGAGATGGAAACCCTTCAGAATGAATGCACCATATGTCTATTGCACCATATGTATATAGAGCAGCATAGAACCACTTTGAGTAAAAAAGACTGTTGACCTGCCCTTTTAGTTCACTTCCCTATGAGGTACTGTACTTTCAATTGCTGTCACCGTGTTATTACATTTACTAGAAAAGAGTGGCTCTAGTTACTGATGAGGATGTGAAACAGGCAGTGAATAACTTATTGGAGGTGATATATGTGGAGAACGCATTTTATTTGCTAAAGTGGTTCTCAGTTCAGTCCACCACAAAGTTTAGGGTTACTCTACTCTAACAAACCTCATTCAGCGCATCATGGAATTACGAAGACCCCCGTTCAGCTGTGTTAGTGAGAGGAAACCCAGAAATTGTGCAGATTTCTGAAGATTTTGCAGGACTGGCATCAAGAACCAATATCCATAGGTGTCATTTACACAGGTGACATTGGAGATGACCCATCATGGACCATTTTGTCCACACTTATCTCCCCAATACTATTTTTACATCTGTCCCCCAATTATTATCCATTATCTGAGCTGCTAATCCATTATCTGAGCTGTGGGGTTGCTAGAGAGCCAAGTCATACAGTCAAGAAGTTTTTTTTTAATCATTTCAGCTGTATACACAGTAAAGAGTGAAAAGAAACAACATTTCTCCAGGACCATAGAGCAATACAAAAAAAAAAAAAGCGCAGACAGGACAAAATATACAGAGTGTAAAGAAAGCAAAAGAGAGAGTGCAAGAAAAATGCAAGTAAAAAAAATCCAGGACAAGACAGAAAGAACCCTCAACCTCCTCATCTGGGAATCAAAACCCATGACCTTCTAGCTGTGAGGCCCTAGTGCTACCCATTGCACCATAAAATTGCTAGGTTTGCAAAACTGGAAACTGACTAAGATGGGGCTGATTTACATCTAGCCCAAACTGTAGATTCGCACAGAATTACAGGTTTGCAATAGGAAAACACACACATACAATTATTCAGTTATGACTGAGTAATGGCTGCATCTCAAACAATACTTTTGTACTTTACTTTCTATAGTATGCACTTCTAATGTTGGTGTACTATTTTATATGCTATTTAGTGTGGTAGTTTGCAGTTTGGGATGCGGCCATTGTTGAGTGCCTTTACAAACACATCAGTAATGCGATCGTTCTCAGATTTCACTTGAAGTGTCCATGTAAACAGCATTCCAAGATTGGATAAAGCCATTATCAGCCTCAGATCAGAAATCTGATCAAGAGAGCAGGAGTTGAGCCCAGACACAATTCTTTTCATTCGTTTTTCTACATCAGCAGAACCCAAATAATGTCAAGCTTAAGGGGGGCTTCTGTACCCTACAACCAAGAAATTCTGATATATTATTATATTTTTTTTCAATCTAAGCCATATAAACACCCAAACTAAATATTTATGAGTAGACACGAAATATAAGTGCAAAAGGTGCTGTGCTTGGTGAATTTAGTGGCGAGTTGCTAAGCAACAGTAAAACTGTATGTTGTATATTTAGATAGAAGAGTGATCACCAAGTGAGTAGAGAGAACTTTACTGTAGACATGCTGTTACTGTAGACAACAGTTTAATCCCAAAATTCTGATTTCTGAATATGTAAACTCACTCACTGAGTGAAATCTATTATATTTCATACATATTTTGTAATTTGTTGACAACATATTGCAAAACATTCCATTTACAAAACTACTGCATTGCGGCCTGGGGGGGGGGGGTTGGAGCGTGTGTTCGTGAACTGGTTCCTGTCTGAGTTCTGCCAGTCTCACCGTTAAACAGAACTGAAACTGGGAACTGATCATCTGGCTGCAGCTTTTCACTGCTGAGGTCTGCCCAGATGACCAGACGTATATGGGCCATTACCAGGAGCATCTAAAAGTAGAAGAAGAAGAAATAAATATATACAGTGCTGTGAAAAAGTATTTGCCGCCTTCCTGATTTCTTTTTTTTCTTATTTCTTCTGTTGAATCTTTGTCTAATATTAAAATTTGTTTGATGATCTGAAACATGCGACAAATATGCAAAAAAGGGAGGGGCAAATACTTTTTCACAGCACTGTATGTGTGTGAGTGTGTGTGTATATAACAAACGAAAATGTTGCATCCAGAAATTGAATTCATTTTTTTTCAGGGCCAGTCCAGTAATGAGCTGGATGTGTGGCAGCTTGAATGTGAAAACAGCACAAGAAAATTGGCCTCACAAGATCTCATGCAAAACCGTCACGCTGGCATTTGAATCTGCATCTATCCGTGCAATCTTGTGTCAAACTATGCAAATTAATATTCTCTAGAATTTAAGGATCTAAAGCTTCTCTGAAAGAACAGAGTATCAACTGAAACTTTATTAAACACTATGAAACCTGTAATTCCATATATATATCTTTTCTATTTTGAGCTCTTTGTCCTGTTTGCACTTGTGGTCTTGTGTTCTGTCCTGTTCTGTTTCTTGTGTTGTACCATGGCCCTGGAGGAATGTTGTTTCATTTTTACTATGTACTATGTGGCAGAAATGACAAATAAAACCTACTACTTGACTTGACTACTACTTGATATATATATATATCTATCTATATATATGTATA
>JBBPCX010000038.1:3255295-3289091 GCA_037974365.1 Hydrocynus forskahlii
GTCATACTCAGCATTTCTCTTCCTCCTAACACGGCGGGTCGAGTTGATGCCAAAGAACTCGATTTTGGTCTCATCTGTCCACAGCACTTTCTCTCAAGCCTTCTCTGAGTCATTTAGATGTTCACTGGTAAACTTAAGATTGGCTGTAAATGTGCCTTTTTGACAAGGGGGACCTCGCTGACACTGCAAGATTTCAGTCCATTATGATGCAGTGTGTTACCAATGGTGTTCTTGGTGACTGTGGTTCCAACTGCCTTCAGATCATTAACAAGCTCCTCCCTGTCATGGTCGCTAGGGAAACAGGCCGCACACACAGACTGGTTGCAAGTGCACAATACCAATTTAATCGTAACTTAAAGTTCCTTGCGGTGAGCGGGCTCACACAACACAGTCAGTTCAGGAGTTCATGAAATGCCGGAGGACCTTTTCCTCCGGTCGATCTGAATGTAGATTCCCGAACACGCTGATAGAAACTGAAACTCTGAACAAAGGATTCCCGCTCAGCTCCTTTTGAACTCCCGCAGTCCTCAGAGAATGAGACTCGTCCCGCACCGGGGTCTAGGGCTGTAAGACAGAGGGAGAGAGAGAGACACAGGGAAGTAACACACACTCAGGTTAGCCAGTGCCTCGCACGCCTTCTTTCCTTGACTGCAGGAGCGATACATTTTTGTAGCTTTCTTGAGTCTTGAAAAGCTCCCTCGACACAGCCCGTCGGTATGTAGTGCTTCAGTGATCCTGCACAGATTCTGTGGCCCGACCAGCTTTTAAACCCGCACACTCACAGACAGCCAATCACACGACGCAGACAATCATCATCTCAATTCACATCTAACCAGAGACAGGTGGCCTTGTCGTTAGGTACCTAGCAACCTGACTTGGTTCAATTGCTCTCCTGGAACTCCCCAGGTTGCTTAGGTACCTAACAACCAACCATACTTACATCAAAACCTCACACACCTGTGCCCAGAGCTGCATACCCCCAAATACTCGGGCAACGAGCTCCGTTGTGGCCGTAACTGAGATGGCCCAGGTGTAACACTCCTGTGTAGTTCTGGGCTGATCCTTCACCTTTCTCATGACCGTCCTTACCCCATGAGGCAAGATACTGCATGGAGCTCCAGACTGAGGGCAACTGATGGTCATTTTATATTTCCGTTGTCACCTTCTCACCAGGCTTCTTGCTGATGGTCATGTAACCAATTCCAGCCTCGTGCAGGTCTACAATCTTGCCCATGGTGGTGAAGAGGTTGGAATGGAAGAAACTGATTCTGTGGACAGGTGTGCTTCATACACATAACGAGTTCAGATCAGGAGTCTCTGTAATTGATAGACTGATTGTAATCTGTGTGCAACATGGACACACAGTCAGGTTGTGAGAGCCAGAAATCTGGCTGGGTTGTAGGGATCAACTGCTTATTTCACTCAATGACATACAAATCAATGTATAACTTTTATTTAACACGTTTTTCTAGATTTTTGGTTGATATTCTGTCTCTCCTCATGAAACATGAAACTACATCATAAATTAGAGACTGTTCATTTTTTTGTAAGTCAGCAAAAAATTCAGCAGGGAATCGAATAATTATTTCCCCCACTGTATGTTAAATATTTACACATCCTCTCCAGAGAACACACTTCTGCAGATTTGAACACACAATAACAGTTTATTTTTTGGTGCCATAAAGTGCCATAAATTGTGCATTTTTCCCAAAGTGTTAAACTTTTCACTAAAATGAGCAAACAACATATTTAACATTGATGGATTAATAAAAAAATGGACAAATCAACATATATTTTGACCAGGGATGTTGGAACATTTGCATACAACTCTTTTCTGTTCTATTCTATGCTATTCTATTCTATAGAACATTCTATTCTATTTTATTATATTCTGTTCTATTGTATACTATTAATTTGTCGGTTTGAACTGAAATTACTTTGATCTTTTTCCCCCATGATTTTTGCAGTGATCTGCAAATTTCTCAGCTGTTACATTTATTAATGTGCTTGGATACTCATCTGAAAATTGAAATTAATGTGGATGTTCACTGACTGTTGCAATAATCTGTCCTGCGTCATCAGAATGGGCTGAATCTTCTGCACTGTGCTGCTCAGAGGGGTCACATGCACATTCTGGAGTTCATCATGGAAGACCTGGAGGACGTGCGACTCAACAGAGCCGACAAGGTGACGAGACTTTTTTTTCTTGCGTAATAAGCACACTCGTGACCTGGACCACATCAGATTACACTGAAAACTCCTTCACCAACACTTCGGCCACTGCAGCACCAACAGTACCAGTAACCCACCAGTGTAAGATACAGCAGCTGTATCAGGATTTGAATCTGCTGGATGCACAAATGCACCCATGTATTTTAATTTCACTAAGTGCTGAACTCCTAGACTGTTGAACTTTGACTGTATTGATGGTTTCTTTGCAAACGCCTACACTCAATTAAACAAATGAGCGATAAGAAAAATAATGGCATAAACGACATTTATATATACACGCACACAAACAAACACACAAACACACACACACATTTATTCATATATATATATATATATATAGATAGATAGATAGATAGATATGTGAAGACTATTTTTCCTTAAGCTTTTGGAAAATCCTCACTTTGTTGCCTAGTGACAAATTATGTGGGTGGAAGAAAGAAAAAAGTGAACCTATGTGGCATAGATCAACAGTTACTCCACAAAGACAAACAGAGAATACTGATAATTACACAAACCCCATGGTAAAAATCCAGTTAAACATTCCTTAGGCATGAGGAAGACATTTGTTGACTCAATCGACTGAAGCGCTCGTGACCACCCAGAGGAACCTGCGTCACACACACTGAAACAAACCCTGATGAACTACTATCACTGTTTGAGACAATGTGTAGGAGACCTTTATTCTCTAGAAGGCATGTTGAGTGTACCACATTGCAGTGATGGTAGTCATTTATGACATTCCATGTATTTTTGCTTTTGAAATTTGCAAAACTAAAGCAATGTTTTGGCCAATAATATGATAATATGATAAAATGATAATAATAGTAATGCCAAACACAGTCCAAAAAACATGCAGGTCAGGTGGACTGGAGATGCTAAATTGCTCCTAGTTCTGAGTGTGTGTGTGTCTACAGCACCCCTACCACCCTTGTTAAGGATAAGCAGTTCATATAATGGATGGATGGATAATAGTAATGGAAGCTTATATCCCCTAGGTTAGTCTTGTAAATTATAGGCCTAAATTATCTCACACTTGCCTTAGACCCTGTCAAAGTATTAACCCTTAGAACTCTGAGTGTATTATGTGATTTCAACAAATATAAATAAAAGTTTTTCACTTGCCGCTTGGCCGCTCTCCAGACCCCCCTCCCTCTGCGGGTTAATGAAGTTAATTCAGAGTTATTCAGAGTGGCTTTGGTGTCTAGAGAAGTGCACAGAGAATTGTTCAAAGTAACGGTGAATGGAACCGGGCATCTGAAGAGTTTAATGCCTCTAAACGCTCCATCACCGAAAGTCAATCAAAAAATGGTTATGAGCCAACTCATCACCCAGCTCATCTCCCGTCTCCAGTCCGCCATCCAGCTCCTCTACTGTCCGCAGCGCGCCGGTCGGCTCCTCCAGCTTGCGCGGGACCTGGCGACTTCAAGATGGCGGCCCCCATAGCGGCTGTAACACACCGTTCAGCTTCTCAGGTGTTCCAAACTCACCATTCTGCTCCTTCAGCTTCTCCAGCGTCTCCTACACACCATGCAGGTCCTCTACCATCTCCAGCACGCCAGTCAACTCCTCCGGCATCCCGAGCATGCGCGGGACCCGGCAAATTCATGATGTCAGCCCCCAAGGCGGCTGTGGCACGCCGTTCAGCTTCTTTGGCGTCCCAAACTCACCATTTAGTACCTCCGGTGAGTCTTCTACATCCAGCAGGGAGATCGCTCAGTAAAGGAATACACAATGGTATTCCGCACCCTGATGTCTCAGGCTTGGTGGAGCGACTCAGTTCTCCAGACCAAATACCACGAGGGGTTAACTCCCCGCCTGAAAGAGGAGGTGGCCCACATCGAGCTGCCTCTGACACTAGAAGGTATGATTCCGCTCAGCCTGTGGAGCTTCGCCTTAGCCACTCAGCTCTCTCCATGAGTCCACCTCAGCTCAGTAGTCCACCTCAGTTCAACTCCTCTCAGCTCAGTAGTCCACCTCAGTTTAATTGATATTTTAAGGGTACATATTTGGGGTTAAATGTAAGTTTGGTTCAGGATGTCTCTTCTTGATGACCAACTGGACACTGACCTTTGACCTAGGCTTACGCGAACCAGATTCACAGGATGTGCCCTAAAGGTGGTAAAGTAATTTAAGAGGTCTTACCAGTTAAAGGTTAATACAGGAATTTGTTACGGGTCAGGGGGTCAGGAGCCAGGTGGTCAGTCAAGAATTGGACATTATAGAAAGAGAGAACAAAGGAGCTAGTGATGTAATCTGAGGAGGGGGTAGTGTACCCCGACAAGGTCTATAAGAAGAGCAAGTCAAATTTGTAACCAGTTGCATCTGATCAATGCGCTCAGACCACAAAGCTGTCCTCAATAAAACAGTGTTGCCTCAACTCTCTGACTGCAGCTGATTTTTTAAAGATTTGGGTTTGTTTCTAACTTTCTTTGACAAGTTCAGTTCCTCTCAGCTCAGTAGTCCACCTCATCTTAGCCCCTCTCGACTCGGTAGTCCCTCTCAGTTCAGTAGTCCACCCCAGCTCAGTTCGACCCAGCTCAATCCACCTCCACTCAGCTACATTCAATTCCTCTCTCTCTGCGACCCCAGTCAGCCCAGCAGCCCTTTCCGCGGCTCCAGTCAGCCGAGCATCCTTCTCAGCAGCTCCAGTCTGCCCAGCAGCCTGACTTTCACCGTGGCCCCAGCCAGCAGCCTGACTTTCTCCGCGACCTCAGCCTGCAGCCTGACTTTCCCCATGGCCCCTCCTTAGTGGCACCAGAACCGGCTTCCGCTCTCGTCTCCCAAGCAGCGACCTCCGCGCCGGTCTCCCAAGCAGCGACCTCCGCGCCGGTCTCCCAAGCAGCGACCTCCGCGCCGGTCACCCAAGCAGCGACCTCCGCGCCGGTCTCCCAAGCAGCGACCTCCGCGCCGGTCTCCCAAGCAGCGACCTCCGCGCCAGTCTCCCAAGCAGCGACCTCCGCGCCGGTCTCCCAAGCTCCTGACCCTGCACCGGTCTCCACACCAGCCGCCCAGACTCCAGCGCCAGTCTCCGCACCGGCATCAGCCTCACCAGCCGTGGCTCCCGCCATGGTCCCGGCTCCAGACGCCTCAGCTCCCGCGACAGTGACTCCCACTCTGGCCTCTGTTTCTGGGCAAAGGTCGATACCTTCTCCACCTCCTCCGCCGCCACCTTGGGGGGTGGACTTCATTTTACCCTCATCTTCCCCTCCACTGCTATTGTATGGACTGGGAGGTCTGTTTCAGCGCCCCAGAGTGGCGACTTTAGGGCGAGGGGGTTTCCTGTCACAATCCCTGTCTGTCTGTTTATTGGTCCTCAGTTCGTGCACCGTTTGTATTTAAGTTGATTAGTCTTAGTTCATGTTATGGGAGCATACCATCAGCTTACCCTGGTCTTTGTCCTCTTCCTCAGCCTCTATTCTCGTTTCTGGCCCCCGTGCCTGTTTTTGTTCTGTGAATTGTTGTTTTGTTTGAATAAATATTCTTCATATGGAAGTCTGCGACTGTGCCTCTGCTTCCATATGAATAATAACAAAAACAGGCACGGGGGCCAGAAACTAGAGTATAGACAGGACCAGTTTGTGACAGAATTACTTCATAGAGATTGAACGGAGCAGATTTTTACAAACTTGTATAAAAAGGGATAAATTGCAAAAAAATCTTCTACTGCTGTTTTTAGTTATTCAAGTCAAAGTCAAGTCAGAGTAAACTTATAAACATGTGTGCAGTGAGACAAGATGGTGTGGCTCCAGATTTTAGAGTATAAAATTTAAATAAACTTTGCATATTTAAATAAACTTTGCATTTAAACACTAGACTAGAAGTAAAAATTTACAGTTTCGGATTGCATCAGCAGTGTAAGTAGAGCAGTAGAGAACAAACAGAATACTGGAATGTAACTGTGTACTTTGTATGTGCATATGATACAGTAATTCTATGGTAAATATAGAAACTCTTGAGACAGGTATGCAGTGTAATTTTGCCCAGTTTTATAGATAACAGTAGTAGGCAAACAATATAAGCCTCCATTGCTTGGCTAAATTGGCCTCATAGCTCCAGCACAGGACTCATAGCTTCAGTACAAGACTAAATAAGGAACATTATACCCCAGGGACTACAGTTGGGCTGAGAAGAGAAACTGTTAATTACACTCTTCTTGGTAATTACAGAATCTCTGTTTATTTTGCTTATTCTTAACTAAGTATACATTTTTATGGCCGGCATTCTGCCATGCACAAATCTCCAAGTCTCCAAGTAGTCTCTGTTTGCTTGAAAAACCCTCATAAATCTTTTATCGAAAGTGATAAAACAGTATATTTAAGAGCACACCCTTTTTGTGACTCAGCCGATGGTGATCTAACACTGAAGCTCATTGCTGACGCAATCACACTATTGCTCTTCTTAAGTTTTATCATTATTCTTCTTATAATAGGAGAACTTTGAGGACATTTGTCTGCTGAGGGCATTTGAAAATTGGCATGGCGCCAAGTCTCAGCCATGTCTTAGAGCGCCCTTACTGCTTTTATATAGACTAATCGATCAGTGATTTAGCACTTGGTGCTCTCCTCTGGTTCTAACACTGTCCTGAATGTTTCCTCATATTGTAAGTCACTTCAAATTAAAGCGTCTGCCAAATGACTGTTTGTGAATGAACACTGTGACGTCAGCTCACTCTGCCGGTACACCCACGCAAAGAAACGTGGAGTAAAATTAGCGAAAGCTACATTGACGGCAGACTCATAAACAAACTTTAAGACAAGAAACCTCAGGTCAGTTATGGAAAGGTAGATGTGTCACTGTTCGCTGTGAATTCGACTATGCACGCTTTTTCCCACCCATTCTTAGCTGCCCTAAACCATAAATGGCCTGGTATTAGGGAGTGATATAATGTCCCCTACAGTGAATGAAAAGAGTTTTTTAACAGCAACTTTTTTTTTGGCCACAAAACCAATGTGTGTGTCCCTCCAGACACTGGTTTTAGAGTAACCATGAAGTCACACTTTGCATATTCCTGTGTAAATCTAGCTGGAAATGTGATCCTGTCTAAGCTGTGGTCTTCTGGTCCTGTGTGTCAGTCAGGTAAGACAGCGTTTCACCTGGCAGCAGAACACGGGCAGCTGGAGGTGACTGAGTACCTCATCGGCATGGGCTGTGCTCATGACCTGAAGGACAAGGTAAGACAGCTGAAGGTGTGGACACATTCAGGACCCTCTCTGAAACTCTCACTGTGACTAATTAGCTTCCTGCTGTTTGGAAATGAATGCAAACAGCAGAAGAACCTGAAAGCAGGTCATTGTCAGTGTGTTTCCTGAGTCATTGTTTAGGAGTCGGGCTCTGAAAATGCTGAGTGCAGAGACACTTCTTTAAACAGCTTCAGCCTGAGCCATACAGGGTTCTTCAGACAGTCCTCCTTGATTTTCATAATATAACCTTTCATACTGATCTTTTAAAGGGTTTGGTCTACACTGTAAGTGTTTAGGGACAAAGAGGTTCTCTAAATTTCAGCTAGACTCAATGCCTTAAAAGCTGGAATTGACACCGTTCGAAACATAAATTATTTAAAACTATTAATATACAGCTAAGCCTTTAAAGGTAACTGAAACCTACACTGAAACTGAAAAACAAATACAAGTAAAAAGGAATGAAATTTTAAATATCTAATGTAAGACTCCCACAAAACACTCTTGTTAGGAACAAAAGGCACTGTAGCCTGTTAACAGAGGCACCCTGGTGGTTATTTAGTGGAAGGATGAGAGATAACATGTGAAACATGTTAAACATCTGAATTTGTACATCAGAGATGCCCTTTATTTTCCTTAGGAAAGGTGATGTTTAGTGGGATGTTTTTGTCCAGTGAGCCAATGCTAATGTCATATTCTTGGGCCCAGGAGGAGAACACAGCACTGCACTTGGCAGCCAAGCATGGGCACACAGAGGTTCTCCAGAAAATTCTCGAGACCGGAGAGAGCACCAATGAGAGGAACATTGTAAGCGTGAAGCTCTGTAGACACTTGTGTAGTTCTCTGAAAAGCTGAAATGCTGCTTGATTACTCTGCTAGCGCTTCATACTCTCTCCTTCATGCTCAATGGAATAAACGTGTTGTTTTCTGTCAGGATGGCATGACGGCGCTGCACCTGGCTGCAGATGGAGGTCACTATGAATGCGCCAGGCTGCTGCTGGAGGCTCGCTGCTACATCAACGAACTGACTAACGTAGGTAACTCACAGAGTTGGGTAATTCACGTTTTTACTCGCTGGACTCTGGTAACACGTTACAACAACCCCAAAATGAGAAAAACCTTTAAAGTGAGTACATAAGAACTAATTCTGTAAAGAGAACACAACAGTACATGAATGAATTATGGTATCGAGTGTCTTATAGTATTACAGAACTTGGTGAGGGGGGAGCACTGATGCTTTTTTATGGAAAAGAGCCTTTAAAGACTGCTCTTTGGTCTCTGGCAATCTTCAAGCAATAAAATTTTGTTAATATAATCAAGCAACACCAATAACCATATTACACCAGACGTATTATGGGGCTAAGTGAGGGCAGGGGAGCACTGATGCTTTTATCCGGACGTTTAAAGGTTGTTTTGCACTCTCAGACAGTCTTCTTCAAGCAATAAAAATTCTGTAAAATAGTCAAGCAACAAATAGGGCAATATTATACAAGCCATGCACATTTGTAACATTATTTAATCAAATGTGATCGCCAAAAGCTAGTCATTCAACTGTTCAAATGTAGATTCAGATGTTTTACTGGGCCATAAAGACTGACATATTGAGGCCAATCCTGAAATAGTTGTTACCTTAACTGTAAGAATTGTAGTCAGTTCGTAAAAATCAGTCATGTTATTTAAAGCTGATAGTGATATAGATCTTTTCCCCCTGCAGAGAAATATGACTGCCCTTCACTTTGCTGCCCAGCATGGCTTTGACAGAGTGGCTGGGCTGCTGCTGGAGGCTGGGGTCAGTCTGGACTCAGTGGACACTGTAAGTACCAATGTTGGGAGGTTAACGTCTGTTAGAGCAGTAGAGGTGGTGGTGGCCTAGTGCGTAGACTACTTGCCTCTGGACCAAGAGGTCATGGGTTTGAATCCTATCTTCAGCATCCCACTACTGGGTTTCTGAGCAAGACCCTTAACCCCACGTTGCTCCAGGGAGACTGTCCCCTGTAGTTATGGAATGGAAGTTGATTTGGATAAAAGCGTCTGATAAATGCCGTGTATATGTATATATATGTGTGTGTGTGTGGGTGGGTTCACTGGTGAGTTTTGGCAGTAAATAAAATGGTTATATTTGCTTTGTAATCCACGCAAGCACTGGTTCCGTTCAAAACATGAGTTTTAATGTCAGAAAAACAAAAAAGAAAACCTGAGTTTTAATGTCAGAAAGTTAGAAAAATCGCTTTTTATCCTCTTAGAATAAGACTGGCCTTGTGTGATATTTCACTAATGTTTGTATATATATATATATATATATGTGTGTGTGTGTGTGTGTGTGTGTGTGTGTGTTTGTATACATACATACATGCATATGCATAACTAGTTTAAAATTGATTCTGCTTTCTGATTCCTTCCCAGAATCACACTTCAGCTCTACACTTGGCAGTGTTCAACAACTCTTGTGAAATTGTAAAACTACTCATAGACGCAGAATGTGACCTTGACATTTTTGACAGTGTGAGTATTCTTTATCCACTGCACTATCCTGCCTAACAACTATATACATATATTAATCCATAATACATTTCAATTTCCCCATCACGTTCCGTATATTTACATTCACATTAAATTGAGTTAAAGCCTTTTTTTTCACCACAGCGGCTTCAGACGGCCCTGCACATAGCGGCAGAACAAGGGCGGCACAATATAGCTGAAATGATCCTCATCGCTGGGGTCAACCTAAGGCTGCTGGACAAGGTACATAATAAAGTAATGCAGTGATGAGAGGTTACAATTTCTTTATATTACTCTTTGCAGATTAAATGAATAAACTAAAAACTTCCATATCTCAACATTCACTTTCACTCTTTTTTTACAGCAGGAAAAGACGTCACTGGACATCGCAGCCAGAGGCAATCACGTCAATGTAGTGGACATGATTATTAAGGCCGATCGGTTTTATAAATGGGAGCAGGTGGGACTATGTTAAGCATATTTATGACAATTAGTTCTTAGTATATTTCAGAAGAGGTAGATGTTTTTAGAACAGTTTGGGCTCTGACTTACAGGACAATGTCAACAGTGTCTGTGACTTGCTTGCGGGAAGGACTCTGACCTTCAGACAGGACCACCAGCCCGAGACGCAGCACATCCGCTCCATCTTATGGAAGCTGGCCACTAAATACCTGAAGCCTGGAGAGTGGAAGAGACTCGCTCAGCACTGGAGCTTCTCAGACGCCCACATCCGAGCCATAGAACATCAGTGGACAGGTATGGGCTTTCAAAATGGATATGATCTACCATTTACCTTCAGTTTCCTCTTGATTTGGATGTCCTTTAGTTGGTTCCAGTGTGTCTTTCAAAGGAAGTGATGGAAATGTGTTTAAAAATGTGTCACAAAACCAGACACAAACTGAACCTGTGTCCCTGGAAGCAGGGGTTTTAATGTATTTAAATGTTTTTTTTTAATTGGGTCAGAATGATTAATTATAATTATTAATTAATAACATAAATAATGCTATAATACAAAATATGTAGATCACGAGAGCAGCGCTCATCTGTTTTATCTCAACTTGGTGGTCTTAGTGGAGAAGCAGGCATGGCTTTCCAGCAGCTCAACACAGTCACAATATTTCACACAAGGCAACTATGTCCTAGATTGAAAAATATGTTCATTCATGTTTTTTATGCACACTTGGTTTGACCAGAAGGCCTGTGAGGACTACATGGGGACCACATGGGTATTTTGGAGAAAAAGATGTATGTAAAATGAACTGAAATGCTGTTACTGTATGTATGTGATAGTAATCACTGACTCTGCTGTTTTAAGGTACTAAAAGCTATAAGGAACACGGGCACCGCATGCTGCTGATTTGGCTGCATGGCGTCCTGATTGCTGGAGAAAACCCCATTAAAGGCTTATATGAAGGCTTGGTTGGAATCTCAAGGATGGATTTGGCAGGTGAGGGAAAGAGTATAATAGCTACATTACAGTATTAGATAAAAGGTTTGCTATATCGCTGATACCAATATTGAACTGACAGTATCGGCCGATACTAACCTATGTCTTTTTTAAGGCTATCTGATTAGCTGTAGGTAATCTAGATCACTGTTTGTATACCAAACTATGTATGTTTGAGATTTCTGTCGGAAAACAGTTTTTTTCGGGTGGCCGTGGTTGTGGTTTTTTGGGGTTTATTTTGTTAGGGAGGTTAGTCCAGTAGGTGTTCAAGTCAAGTCAAGTCACATTTTTTCTAAAGCCAATTATAAAACCCAAACTTCATTTAGTGTACTATACAGGAATAGAAAATATTAACCATAAAAAAGGAAGTAAAAATAAGAAATACAGTAAATTAAAGAATACATAAAAGAATACATAAATTACAGAAGATTAGAATTGCAACAGAAGTGCAGATATTCACCATTTCACCTTGTTAAAACTTTTTTACCACAAAATATCAGAAATCAAACCTTAGAATTAAATCATATCAAACCTTTAATATCGACTTGACATATTCTTTATATTTTTTATTCTTTTTATTATTGCCATTTTGAGCATGGGAACTTTTCTTCCAACAGAGAGTGTACGACAGGAAGCCAACGCCGACTCAGTCTCTCAGAAGAAATGCACTACAATGTGAAGGCCGGTCCTTTAGAAACGATGCACCAGCAAGGAGGAGGACAGCGCGGCCTTCAAAATAACTGAAGGAATGACCTTTACACTAACTGTGACAAAATAACCCATGACCAAACAACCCAGGCACTGAAATGTGACACATTGTTAGACAGAATGAACTGGTCTAAGGAGCACCCTGGTTTAATCAGTTTATAAGGGCTACAACAGCGAACCTGACCTGTTGGAACCTCACCTGTGGCAAACTAAAGAGGTGGAGGATACAAGAACTGTTACTTCCAAAATACAGCAGACTTTATACTTTAACCCTCAGAATGCGAGCGGTATGGAACTGTGCCGGAAGCACAACAAATGGTAAAAACATTATTAATAATGATAACCACTCCTAGGATTTTAAAAAGGCATTGCTCACAAATGCCCATGAATAATAAAAAATCCTGAATTTCTTTTATTTTAGGTCTTAGAAACAAACAGGAAACAACACAAGATCTTTGAACCCGGGAGAACTTTCAGGATAGTCTCTGCCCCCAGTGGGTGGTGAAAACCCATGGGGGGTGGGGTTGGGGGGGATTTGGGGTCCGGAGAGCAGCTGATGAAGGGGCGGTGTGCCAAGCGGAAGAGCAGCAAGCAGTGAGCGCATAGGATAACAAACACTGTTTTAGACCAGATTTATTTGTTGAAATCAGATTTTACTAATAAGGTCAATAATAGTTGAACAGGTAATTTAATATTAATTCATTCATTCTTCCATCTGAGCTGTTTATCCTTCACCGGGGTCATGGGGGGTGCTAGAGTGTATCCCAGTGGTCCAAATATCACATTAGTGGTATGCTGTCATTCATAATAGACAATCATCAGTGCTTTGATGGACACTGACTCATTCTTACCAACCCTCTCATGGGTGCTTAATGGTATCCCTGTACAGTCAAATGCACTATAAAAATACATTCAAAACAGTGAGCCTGTACACTGAGTAGGCATATGCCTACTGCTTCCATTTTGAAGCGATCTGCTAGTTTTGCACTTGAAAAAAGAACTTGCATGGCTTCATGTTCGGTAAAGCAAGAGTTGTTGTGATTTACCTGTAACTGTGATTTAGAATATGTGAGAAAAACTGTGGATAATTGCTGAAAAGTATATCATTTTAAAGCTGGAATCAGGATGTTCAGGGCCTATCAGTTTGTTAAAAAATAATTGAATCCATTTAGGTATTTATATTTAGGTTTAGTCCAGCATGATTGTTGCTTATTGAATATTTATGTACTTTTTATTGTGGAGAGCCAAGTAAATGCCGTACTCAGGTTAGTTTTTACAAATGTCCTGATTCTAGCTTTAGCATGCATTTTGCTTGAGGTATTTATTATAATTATTTTGATAACTGTTCCATATCTGAATATAGGCCTGAATAAACGATTTGTCAGTTAATTCATTCACTATTGCACAGTTATGCCAACAGTTGAGGAATGCACTCTGTGTTTATTATTAGTGTGCTTGCTCAAGCTAGCACACTATTGTTCTTGAGTTTTATCTTTGTTAAAGAATGAAATGTTTTTTCAATAAATTTAAGCCAATTTTACAGTCTTGTTCCACCATGTAATTGTATGTAGTTGGGAGTCACAAAATTCTCCATGATCTTACTTTCAGAAGTGTAATATACTGCACAATTGTGTTTTTGTGAAATATAAGGCCATAAAAGTAATGCAGTGTCTGTTTTATATAATTAGAGGCCCAGAGGCTTTTTGCCCATCTGGGGATCAGGCAGATGCCACAAGATCTGGGTCACAAGCGCCAGAGGTGTGAGAGCAAATGGAGCGAAATGCATAAGAAAAATATAGAATTTGGATCATAAAAGTTTCAGTGTGACTTTGTTTGTAATTCATGTAAAAAAAGAACAAAAACTACAAGACACCCATGCTTAACCCTGGGGAAATAAACACAGATTGTTCATCAAACTGTCTCCCAGCAGTTTAAAGGAGTCAGTACTGAGAACAGGTCAGCAACTCGAGCAAAAAGAACCAAATCTCCTTTGTTCCACGTGATCGACCTTCAGGAATGATGGCGAATGGATGGTAGTTTTAATGCAAAATGGGCTTAAGGAATCGCTGAACTGCTCAATAACTCGGCGAGCAAAAAATAAATATAAATATTTATATATTTATATCTGAAAGCCATTCATCAGAATGCAAACTTTCAAAAACATCCAAAGCTGTGACCTTCGTAGATTATACTTTTAATCAGTGCATGAGATACAAAAACGTTCAAAAGAAAAAAAAAAAAAGCTGAAACAAATGGAAAAAAAAAAAAGACTAGAAGTGCAAAATTTATCAGACGCAAGATATTTATATCACATAAGGCAGCAAGTTCAAAATGGCATCCTTTGAAATTTGCTCTGACTAAGTACCCAACTGTAAATTATTTACAGTCATAATACAATATCAAAATATTGTTTCTGTAAAGTAAAAATAGGCTCTTTCAGTCCATTGTTTTGATTGAATCCGTAATAGAAAACCATGATGGTGGCTGCTCGGGGAGGCGATGTTTAGTGCCATTAACTGTTTTTCAGTAGGCCCAGTACAGTCTGTGAGACAGAGGGGTCTCCTCATGATTCATCGTCGCTCTCTCTGCAGTTGGTCAGATTGCTCTGCTGGACTTCAAGTTCCTCCGCACTAACCATAGCAGGATTGATGGCGGCGTATCTCGTCCCATGGAACTGTCGAAGATGTATCTGTGACCGAATAACAGTTCATAATAATAAATGTATCTTCTCAGTTATTCCATATAAATTGTAATGAGTTACATAAAAAGGAAAATGTGCTTTTAATGCAAGTTGATGAAACAAGATAATATGAAGTATAATTTATAATCAGGATGCACCGAAATTTCAGTTAAAAAAATAGAGAAAAAAAGGTTTACATTTTTGACCCCCGTCACCCCAAAAACGCCAGCAAGGAGTCAAACTACAACACAAATTTAATCGTAACTGTTTTTAGACACACTTGAAGAGTTATAGCAGCAGCAAATAAACAGTGAAAATGTAGGCCATGTGGTACATCAGAGAAGAGATCTGTAGGCCAATCTCTGTTCAAGGCAAGTATGAAGTGGAACAATATGAGGAAATTTCTGCATTACATGTTTGTTTCCACTCGAAACATCCAAAATACAGCAAAACAGCAAGATCCCTGTGAGAACGCCAAGGCCATTTGTAGGCAGTTATCATCAGGAAAAAAATCAGAAACAACAGTGCCAAAGTGCAAAGTTATGGAATTTACTGCCTTCTCTGACAGGCTGTTCACTGCTGTCAAGGACGTTGTACTTTGTAGACAAATACTTCAGTTTTCAGCCCAGTGTGTCTCGAATTTCAGTTTCGTCCAAGAATCTATTTCGAAGCATCGCTCATTTATAAGTAATTCTGGACCATTTCTGTTGGCACCTTCATTATTCATTCAAATTATGTAAACAACAACTAGCACTTTCAAATGTCAAGAAAATAAAAAGCCAGTTTCATTATTGTGACAAGAGTGGAGTTCGATTCCTACCCTGTGCAACATGCCACACTACACCAAAAAGAGTCCTTGGGAAAGACTACTATCACTACATTCTCCTACACTAGTGATCTGCAAAAATTGTGCCGCTTTGGATAAATGCACCTCCAAAATTCTGTAATTTGGGAAAATGTAAATGTGCAGCACTAAAAACTACTTAATAATAGCCACTGGTGGGTGGAGGGAATGAGTGTGTGAGTGAATAGGTTTGATTAAGTGCTTTGCATCTAAAACAAAAAAGAGTTGTGTTTTGCTGCAGGACTAGACTAGGTACTAGACTCACTTGGATGTAAAGGTTTACTTCAGCGCTTCTGCAAAGGTAGGGGAAGTTTCCACCGGTTTTGAGATGAGCCCTTCTTGCATTGGGGTACAATTTATACATCTCCTCCTTTGCTTCATTTGAAAGAGCACTCTGATCAAAAACCTACAGAAACAACAAATTATGAGGCAACACATGTTATCAGATACAATATAAGATGTAAAATATAACAGTTAATTCTTTCAAGATTGTAAGGGAAAAACCATACATCCATAATGGTGACAGCTACGTCTTTTATTTTGTGAGGCTCAACGTAGGAGTTTTGGCAGTTCAAAGTAAGCCTAGAGGCCAGTTCACTCTGGTTCAGGCTTTCCAGCTGAAACACAAAGACCACACTTTGTTAGCCCATTAAGAAGGAATGAGAAATTTTCTTCAGACATCAGAACAAAGGCTCTTTTCCTAAAAATATGTTGTTTATCTACTGTAAACAAAAAGAACAGTGCATCTAGTCTATTCAATACACTAACCATGTATACATCTGCATCATTTAATCACATAAATAGTGGAACTGATAAGCTTGAATACACATTAATCCAATATAAAACCCAGCTGCAGTCTTTTCAGGCAGTGTTTATGCTCAGGGTGCTCAAATTGGTCCAGCAAACTTTGATAGTCAGCCTACTCAAATACACCCACTAAACCTGGTGATGAGTTAAATCACTCGTGTTTATGTACAGAAATCCCCAAACTGTGCTGAACCCTAGACCTATAGGACCAGATTTGGGTACCCCTGCTTTACACCTTAGTATCTTTTAATAGTCTATCTTCTCCTTGCTGTGTATAGGAGAAAAAAAAAAAAGAACAAACTTAATGCATGAAAATTAAATACAATAAATACTCACTCTATCAACCATAAAGTCTATGGCATCTGCCATTTTGGGATCAACAGGTCCTTTGGCAAAGTTCCCAAGAACAATCTTCTTCAGCATAAAGGCTGGCATCAACCAGAAACTGAAAAAGCACATCTTAAATGTGATAAAGGTTGAGGTTTTCGTTAAAAGAGGCTTGTGTTAAAAGACATTAATTGCACATTCCTACCTGTTTGCTGTCCATGTTTGGTTAAAAATGGATGTGTCGCTGAATGAATTGCACAGGATGAGAGAATGCACTCGAGGTGATTTGTGCGTCACCTCTGCAAATTTCTGGGCCAGGAATCCTCCCAGGGAAGCACCAAATAAGTGCACCTATTAAGTCAAAAATGGGGTTGTACATTTGTTATGACTTATGTTTCTATCTCATACGATACTTTATATAAAAGAGACATTTGTCAGACCTTGTCCAGTTGCAGGTGGTCCAGGAGTTTCCTAAATCCATCACAAAATTCTAACAGGTCCCAATAGACAGGGTACTGAAGCTGCAGGAGGAAGATAATGAGAAGTTGAGATGGAATTTCTGCCATAAATTGTTACCCAACATTTGCAAAAGACATTTAAAAGAACAAAATTATTTGTTTATTTAGTAGCATCATGGGATTTACATCTGTGCCATAACGAGCTGTACAGTGAAACTCCATATGAGACTTACAACTTCTTTAACAATTTTGTCAGGGATTACTAGTTTTCCGATTCTACAACAGATGTGCTGTCAAATGTGGCCTATTTTCCATCAACAAATTTACTCTAAAAAACTTTAGCCTGTCTAAAAGTACAAGGGAAAGTCTGCTGAACATGCTGCAACTATTCCTTGTCACATTCTCTTTTGGCAAAGCTGTGTCACAATCTTCTGCACATGTGCTGCATGCAGGCGAGAAAGAAATAGCACATTTGCTCCACAAACAGCTTGGTTCATGCTACACATAGGCCACACAAACCTCAGCCTGCTAACTACTCATTATCTCATACACAAACAGTAATCAGCCTACTACAGATTCAAATGAGGTTCAGTGCAAAGTTAAATTTTGTATTCTTGCACATAATTACTCTAGAACGCAGTATCTATCATTATACTGCATTCATTCACAATATTATTGTAATTGCTTTTGTCGACCGCACTGTTTACTGCCTTGTCCTGTATTGCTGCTCTTGTGTTTTCTTGGACTCTCGCTCTTTTTGCACTCTGTGCCCTGCCTGCAGTTTTGTGGTCTTATGTTTCTGTTTTTGTTCTTTGTGTTGCAGCATCAACCTGCAGAAACATTATTTTATTTCACCATGTACTGTGTATATGGCTGAAGTGACAAACATCTACTTGACTTGACTAGACCATCAGATCAGAGACGAGTCACTCATTTTACTCTCCAGAAATATGCTAACGCATGTGTTACGGCTGTCATACATCAAACACAAGGTCTTAAGTGACCGTGACTAACCAACTGTCACAAACACCAATCTGTTTCCTTTATAACATCCTCTTTCATATCAAGTGTCTTGCAGTTTACAACTACAAACTTTAAACACTGGTAGTACCACGTCACTCAAACTGCGTGTGATTGTATACGTTTATAACTACACAAATTCCTTCCACAAATCAGGAAGGAATTTTATTAAAATGACCTATAATAATAGTCTCAGAATTGATTTTAACAGAATGGGTGCTTTCTCACACTTAAACTTACCACATTTCACACTTCTGTGAAACCTGTGGACTAGTTCAGCTGATGTAATAATGTGGTGTCTGCTGGCATTCTCAACCCAAACACCTTTAAAGACTTTTTAATGCCATGTTTTGATGTGTTTTGATGTAAACTCACGTTTTCCTTACAAAGAGCACTAAAGCCCACCATGCTATACCACTCTGGACTCTGGAATATTATTGTTTTTCGGTCTTGTTCATTAGTATTTGGTCCATAGTGTTAAACACACAAGCAAATCACATAAATCTGGTTGATTACCTTAAACACATTCTGTAAACATTTCACCTAAGTGTAAATCTGTTAATACTCAGCTTGTATAGAGAAATACAAATACCATTATACAGGCTGGCTAAAGTGGAAATTACATACCATGTAAATCTATAGGAAGGCTTAAAATGAACTCATAAAACAGAGCTGTTTTCCACACTGGTAACATACCGAAGACATTTAATTTTATTTAAAGGAAACGTTTTATTTCCATTTCAATACATTACATTTAGGGCTAAAGTGTGGACTGTCCTATTATTTTATTTACAGCTACTCACATTTACAGGAAACATCTAGGCCGATTTACTGATTATTTGTTAATTAATTACATGTTTTTTGCAGTCCTCTAGCTTAATAGCACATAGTGTCCTTTAATACACACCTCCATATTATTCAACATGTGTGTGATGTCCAAAAAATTGATATAATGGGGGAAAAAAAACCCCAAAAAAACAAATCTGAAGGTAAGATAACTGAATACATACTAATGCCTTTCATCATAAAATGTAGGCTAATTTCAGAAGAATCTAGACATTTGAAGGACCTGCCCAACACCCTGAACAATAGCTGGTTTTAAAGAGCTTACCGAAATGACCCGATAGCCCCAGCCAGTAAGAGCCAAAATCTGCTGGAAGAAAACCTCCGCCGTGCCGCTCACAGGAGGAAGGAAGATGATCGGACACCTAATGGTCTTTGGCCCGGCGTCATACAGCGACCAGACTTTGCTATCGTCATCGTCCACAATTATCTAAAAGGGCAATAAACAGGTCACAGCATCATGCGAGCTGCAGCCTTCTCTAAGTCACATTCCTCAAGGTGCTGGATCACAAGGTTATCACATGGTACAATTAGGAGAGGATGGAGCAGCTTAAAAAGCCATGAAGAAACTGCCATGGGATATCAAATGCACAAAAAAGACACTGCAGTAATAGAGTTTTTGTGTGAAATTGTTCAATTGGACCATGCAACTTGACCCAGATGTAATAAAATGAATAATACAGGAGTAATCTTACTCTTTTGAGCGGCACTGTGCTTCGAAACCAGTTGTAGTCAGGAGACACTCTTATCTCCTCCATTTCTGTAATAAACAATCAGTTTACAGGTTAGGAAGCATAATGGGCTGCTGTCAACTTCACAGACCAGGACGTTCCTCAGTTGTCATAACAGCACATCCCTTTACAAAGAAATAAACAACTAAGAATTAAAACATCAATGTCAACACAGACTGGCATGGGCTCCTATTAAAGCAGGGCTCACAACACTACGCCAAACAATAACAAATACCTAATTTTGCCCAAAACTAAACAATATGTGTTTCTAATGCAATATACCTTCCAAAATCTTTTTATCCATCAGTTTAAGCCTTTTTAACGCAAAACTACAAAAGTAAACTTGCTTGCATGTGACGTGAAATGTCATTTTTTGGTGCACTATCCCCTGTGAAAAGTCTTCAGTGTTTTGTGTTGCAACATGCTTTTTCCTCAAAATGAGTACCTTACAGCAGTTCAGACCCTTAGCAAGAAGAGAAAGCTACACCATATGGACAAAAGTATTGGGACACCTGTTTTTCAAGGCTTGGGCTAGGCCCCTCACTTCCAGTGAAGGGCAATCTTATGCTTCAGCATACCAAGACATTTAGGCCATGCATCCAACTTTGTGGACACAGTTTGGGAAGAACCTTTCCTATACCAGCATGACTGTGTCCCAGTGCACAAAGCAAGCTCCGCAAAGACATGGTCGGTGTAGTGATCATGCGTCCCAGTACTTTTGCTCACACAGTGTACTTACGGTCCTTACACTAGATTATATGAATAAAACTGTACATTTTGTTAGTGACTGACATGGACATGAACATAAACATGAGACTGAAAGTGGTTTCTTTTCTCGAATTTTCCGTTCCACCTTAAATGGCAGAGAAGTTACAGGCGCCCGAAGAGCAAGTGATGCATATTTTTAAGGTGGAGCGGGAAATTTGGAAAAGAAATTGGAATAAAAAGGCAACCTCGGCTTCAACTGGCATTAAATATACCATATTAATAATACGAATGATAACACAGTCGAGGCAAAACGATGTAACCGACAACCAAAACTCCTGCTGGACGCGATTTTTGAAAAGGCTCTCCTCTGGACTTTAACGCTCAAACGCCAAAAACAGAATGAAATAACGACATTCTGGAAAAACAGAAGAACCAAAGGGTTTTACTTCACGGCAGCGACCTGGGTTCTGTTAACATTTGGGTGCTTTATTTACCTTTTGTGGAGATTTCAGCCTCGGACCAGCACCATTTTAGCAACAAATCCAGAAGTCATATGACAGTGAGTTCCGCACCTCACGCACAGATCTGTTCCTCAGTGCGCATGCGCCAGAACTAACGCCACACTGTGACCAACATAATACTAATTAATAATAATAATTATACGAAAGAAATAAGCAAAAGAAAAAAATCATCGCTCTAACACGTTTAATACACAATACAAATAAATAATAAAAATTATAATAATGATTATTGGTTATAATTATTATTATTATTATTATTGTTGTTGTTATTATTGTTATTATTATTATTATTAATATACTACTACTACTAATAATAATAATAATAATAATTATTATTATTATTATTGTTATTGTTATTGTTATTATTATTATTATTGTTGTTGTTGTTATGAATATACTACTACTACTACTAATAATAATAATAATAATAATAATACGAAAGAAATAAGCAAAAAGTCAGTTGCATTTTGCTTTACATTCTCTTTTTTAAAAATATTATTTAGAAGAATTCTTTACAAATACATCCTGACGAATTGCATGGTCCAAACACACTGCTCCCTGGGTGCTATGTTCATGGCTGCCACCTGCTTCACTTGGTGAATGTGTTAAATACAGAGAAGAAGTTTACACTTTGTGCTGCAGTGTGTTCACGTCTGACTGTAAGGGGCAACTTTACTTTACTTTATTCCCAAAAGACATGGATTATAGATCCAGTGCATGTTTTCTGCGATAACATCTGTCAATATGAGTTTAACATCTTACTGAAACAAAGCAGGGTGAGATACATCCGACAAAAATTTGTAATTTTCTTTTATTGTTTTATTGCAGGACAGTGGAACAAAAACATTTTGACACACTGATCATCACTGAGATCACATCTCACGTCCTTTTGCCGAACAGTCTTAAGTGGAATCAAAGAAGAGCTGATTGACAAACATCAATGAAATGAATCAATGAAATGTTTGCTTTCGTGGGCATGGCCCTTTCCAAAAACATCTCTATAGTAGGGCTGGGTATCATTTAAATTTTATCCATTCCAATTCCGGTTCTTATTGATTTTCCAATTTCTATTCCATTAAGACATTAAAAAGGAAGGTAAATGTTTCGAATACAAAAACATCTTTATTTTGAATATTCAGAATGATCCAGCAGCAATGTAAGTAAAACACCGACGAAACCATTAAAAATATTAATATGTTATTACCTAAAACAAGTCCTTGCAGAAAAGTAGTCTTTAGGCACCCATAAGCAGAACTGGAATTATAAATGAATAAGTAAATAAATACACAGATAGATAGATAGACAGATACACTATATAAGATAAGATAATATAAGATAAAATAAACCTTTACTAGTCCCACAAGTTTGCATTTTTACGACAGAAAGTGGAAAGGTAAGAGCAGCAAAAACAATAGAATAAAAGCTATACAAGATGGACAAATATGGACAAAAGTACTAGGACGCTTGACCTTTATACCAACTTACACTATTACATTAATTGCACAGTGTAACACCATTGCCATCAGTAACATAGATTTTAATATGGAGTCGGTTCCTCTTTGCGGATATAACAGCTTTCACTCCAGACTCATCCAGCCATGTCTTTATGGAGCTTGCTTTGTGCACTGGGGCACAGTCATGCTGGTATAGAAAAGGTTCTTCCCCAAACTGCATTCACAAAGTTGGAAGCATGGCAATGTCCAAAATATTTTGGTGTACAGAAACATTAAGATTGCCCTTCATTGGAAGAAAGGGACCTAGCCCACACCCTGGAAAACAATAATTTTGTCAATATTTTACAGATAGATAGACAGACAGATAGACAGACAGACAGATGGATAGGTGAAAAATTAATGAACGAATTAATTAATTAATGGATGGGTGGATGAATGGATAATTGGGTGGACAACAACAACCTCAACAACAACAATAATATATACATTTCTTACGAGTCTCTATACTTGACAGCCCTACATACAGCCTCCATGTCCTTTTCAGAGAGATAATCAATTTGTAAATATCCCGTTTTGGAATTACAAACTTCGATCTGAGATCCGAGAAAGATTTCATGAGGACTTTTAGTATCTAACAGAGGTGAATTCCCCGGGAACACACTCTGTTTAATCCAGTGACGGTCACTGGGCAAAACCCCTGTATCGAGCTCTCGTCATGTTGATCTGAGGACAGCCCACAAGTGTCCCTGTTCTGCTCCAGCTCAGCTAAACCTCTCAGAAAGAGCCAGGCTCAGCTCAGCTTAACTTTGTTCGTCTATAGCTTGGATCTCCATGGACTTTTACTCCATCAACCTGTGACATTTTCCTCCTCACCCCACCAGACTGAGGAGGTATCTGAGCAGCCCGGTCGAATGGTTATGACACTCCAGCCTTTTAGCCGGGTAGAGAAGCTGGTATTTCTTTTCGGATTTATTTCTCTTTAGCTCACGAAGCTGCTTTTTGTTTGCCCAGCTGAACAAGGAGTAGCTGAGCCTCGAAACCATGTCTTGTGCCTGCACTTCAGCAGCAAGACTCCTCTTAAATTCCGCCCAGAAAGGTGAGACATGTTTTGTTGTGTTGCTACAACGGCTAAAACGTTAGCTTAGCATCGAGCTACATTGACAAGCTGTCTTGGTAGTGAAAACAAACTCTTGCATGGCTTTTGATTGCCTGGAATACGAGTGAAATACTTTACATTTAGAACACGTAGTACTAGCCCACTCTCAAGTCGTTTATTAACAATTAAACGTCACTGTTAACCGAGAAAAACAGGAGTTAAAGCTAGTTAGCCCCCTTGATAGCCGTCAGCTAAAAGAGCGAACCAGCGTTAGACTGTGTCTGGACAAGTTTTGTGCTTTGAAGTTTCTTATAGTCTGTGCCATTTTTAACTTGTTTAATCTTCTTAGTTTCTTGGGATCTTTAGTTTTTATAAATGCAGTTTAGGGCTGCAAATGTGGACAAAGTATGTGAACTGAGATTGTATTACACAAATGTCAAAGAATAATTAAACATGTGGATCATGATTGGTTAGAGGCTGGGGTCATTGGTCTTTTATAATAGGGCTGCGAGACATGGAAGAAATATGGATACTGAGATTATATTAAGTTACATTGCTTTTTCAGTATCTTTTGTTTCACTGTTTGATATATTTATGTGGTGCTCTATCCAGAATCTCTTGTGGTTTATCATCATCATCTTGCATTCTGTGTTTAATTCACTACAAGTTAGGGCCCATATAATCATTTTTCTCTAATTAAAATGGCTTGAAGTATAAATTCTACAGACTAAAAAGAATCTGGAAAATGGACATATAAGTATAAGTTATAAATGACATTTGATGTACATAAACCTGCGCAAGGTAAAACTTAAATGCAAAGAAAATGTCTAAGCTCACCTTGGCAAATCAGTGTCTTTAATGGTTAAAGATTGGCCAAAATAATTGGACTTCTGTTGGATTGCATGAAGACCTCAGTTAATCAGACCACCCCACTAACTCACCTGGCGCTGTGATTGGTCACCTTGTTAGAAACACTGTGACTGGTTAGAGGCTCATTTGCATATTGCAGCCTTCTACTATACCAGCATTGCAGAGATGGATATTGTGATGATAATTAAGTGACAATGTATTGTGCAACCCTATTGCAGGTTTTAATGTTTTAAATGATGTCTTTTTTATATTTGTGTTATATTTGTTGTGGTGTCAGGCTGAATGCTTACACTGAAGTGACAGCTTTTCCCTCCTTTTTTATTTCCCCAAAGGGATCTCTGGCTCAAGAGTGCAGCTCTTCTCTCTGTGCCGAGTAGGATCTAATGAAATTCCCATCTCGCTGAGTCGTAGCATCCCTGTCAGACCCTTCTCAGAGACCTCTGTGTACTATGCATCTAAGGATGGGATGAAAGATGGAGATGGAGGAAAGGTAACATTTTTGTTTTACTGTTTGATAATTTTATGTAGTGCTTTATCCAGACATCTCCTGTGGTTTATCATCATCTTGCATTCTGTGTTTAATTCACTACAAGTTAGGTTAATGGGAAATAATGTGGCACTGCTGCTGTTTGCTCCATTTCCTTCCTCAGAAGTCTGTAAGTGAAGGAAGTGGGAAGAGGTCCAGCTCCGGCGCCTCAGGGAAAGGTGGCAACCAGCTTCGTTGCCCCAAATGTGGAGATCCCTGCACACATGTGGAAACATTTGTCTGTAAGTATTGTATTTCTGTTTGAGCTTTGCGGTTGAGTGCGTGTTCAGTGAGCCTACGTTAAAGTAGCTGGGTTTACTAAATAGAGGAGGTGTCTGATTTGAGGGGGCAATTTGGGAAAAGTTGTTGATATAACGATATACTTTCACATTATACAATGTCTTAATAATGAGTTTTCCTAAGGTGTGATATGTTTGGAACAGAAAAAACACCAGTCCTGAGATTGCAAAACACAGTTAAGAGAAAGAGGACTAATAAAATGAGGGATATAATTGTACCGTCCTAGTTATGATCTGGCAATAAATGTTCTTTAATTACAGACAATATCCAAAATATGCTCAGAAACGCATATTGTGTTTGTACACCTGTGGGCTGGAGACCTTTGGTCATATGTTGAATAACTTTTGTTAAATGTTGAAAGGTGTTGCTACAGGCTGTTTAAGCTTTTCCCAATGCAGTTGTGTCATTTAGCCTTCTGAACAGTTTGTCCATCTGGAGTGTCAGTCCATACACTGGACAAACTGTTTTGAAACTAAAAATAAACCCTCTTGCATAACTGCTGGCTTCTCTGTCCAGTGGTGATGTTCATTCAGTAATTACTCTCAACCTCAACCAGCCAGCCAAGATTGCTTTTATGGTGGTGTTCTCTTATCTTGGGTTGAGATTTCTAGGACAGATTTAGCTTGACAGACACTGTTGTGCTGCCATAGTTCCATATTTCTTTGCTTACATCTCCATGCCATTTTTGCCTCAAAACATAATACTAATGTTCAGGTTTTATGCTGTAACTGAGAGCTTGTGTAGTTCTGTTATCTTTGTAAAAATCTACAGTTTGCTCTCTTCAATGAACAATTAACCCATTTAATCCTGTTTTTTTTTTTTCATAAAAATATACACATCATGTGTCATTACTCACTCTTTGAAATAATCAATCGTGATTTTTTTTTTTTATTTCATGGTAAAGTAGGTAAGAAACTGAGTTTTATGCTCGGTCACAATAGTGACCAGTGGGATAATGTGTATACTGAATTATCATATTTTTCACATGCAAAGATATTGGGTTTGTCACAATGATGACATCTCTGGAACCAGTGCATTGTGCTGATTGGCCAGTGAGAAGGTTTGTCATATCTTGCCTGATCCGATCATATCCAGAACCTCACTCAAAGTAAAACTAAAATAAAAAAAAATACAGAGTACAAAATTAGGCAGAACAATTTTGAATTAATGTATGTATGTATAGATCTGGTCGCACTACGTTATCCCACCGGTCACTATTGTTGCTGTTAACATATTTACTTATTTTATGACAACACTGGACAGAGTTAAGTATTTGCAAATGTAGAAATCAATACTAGACACCTTAAAGATAATGTGTACTAAAAATAATTGTCCTATTTTTATATCAACATACTTTACTAACCTTTTGTTTGGGGGCTTTGATGTAGCCATCCTTTTCTCATGGTGCAGCCAGAGAGTAAAAAGCTCTGATCATGTGACAATTTATCCTAAAGGCATGACACTTCACATATTTCATGGAGACATTTTATTTTTTCAATATTTGCAAAAAATGAATTGACATTTAATACAGAAACATTTTTAGGGCCTTATCAATGATAAAGGTTTTTTGGGTCACTATTGTGACCGATGGGATTAAATGGGTTAATCAAAATCAGAAAACTGATCCCAGAGGAAATCGATTATGTTGCGACTGCACAGAGACACAAAGACAAGAACAGTATAAAATATAATGTTTAAATAAATCCAATAAAAACTCTGCATGAAATACTGTGCTATTTATCCAAATGGCGTGGCAAAATACTGTAGAGAAGACCCTTACAGTTTATCAATTTACTAGTAACAAAAATACTGGTTTGTAGTCTGTTATTGCTTGTTATAGAGATCAGTAGTAGATCAGCAATATTGACGTAAGCAGTGATATTTCACATGGTAAGACTATAGCGCAATATAATAATAAAATATTGCACATTATGAAATTATTTAGCACTCAGCAAGAAAACTGCACATGTTGCACAGGGTAAGATTGTTGCACTTAATATTAAGATATTTCACATCATGTTTTAGCACCCAAAATAAAATAAGAACATTTAAAAAAAAAAAAAAAAACTAAAATACCGAGACGGAACATTTTAAACATGCGGCTGTAGCCTCGTGCCTGTGGAATTTAACAAACAAAAAATAATTTAAAAGTAATTATATAACACATGCAGGATAACATTACTCTCAAGACAACAGGAGAAAACCCTTGTATTTCAAGTTTTTAATAATGTGATAAGCTTTTAAAATTCATATATATCTTAAGAATGTCCTGAGAAGTTACTATTGGCGATAGATTTAAAAAGTAAATACAGAACAGTAGTTTTCAGTTGTTAAATTGTATCACGCTTTGTCTGTGTCAGCCTCAACTAGGTTCGTCAAATGTGAAAAATGCCATCATTTTTTTGTGGTGCTGTCGGAAACTGACACTAAGAAAAGTCTGAATAAAGACCCCGAATCAGCCGCTGAAGCCGTGAAACTGGCCTTCCAGCAGAAACCCCCACCCCCTCCCAAGAAGGTACAGTTTCATAAAGAAGTCTTTTTAAAATCTCAATTTGTGAAGCTGACGGTACATTTTTTTTTGTGCCTCACTTTAAAAAGACTGAAAACCTGTTTTAAGGTGTGTATTCTTTTTCTAAATTAGATCTATGCCTATCTGGACAAGTATGTCGTGGGCCAGGCCCATGCGAAGAAGGTGCTTTCGGTGGCTGTATACAATCACTACAAGCGCATTTACAACAACCTTCCAGCAACTTCCAGACAGCAGCAGGTGGAGGTGGAGAAGCAGGGTTCCCTCACACCTCGAGGTTCGTGTCACACACATGCTGATGTATGAAATACCTGTGGTGTTAAGTAATTCGCCAGTGGTTTTTAATCTAAGCTGTATTAGCACAGACAATCATTTTGAACTTTGTAAAAAGAAAGAAAGAAAGGCGCAGTAAGCAAATGCAGAGACATTTTTCCATTTACTTCTATTAGAAGTGTGTTTTGTGTCAGCTGGTTGTCTTTTTATTTATTTATTTATTTTTTTATTTTTTTACTTCATGGAAAAACCCTGCATGATTCGATACCAATGCAGTACACACACACACTATTTTCTATGTTTGCATGTTATTCACTTAATAATTATCAAAAATACTCAGTATTCTTTGCTAAAAAATAGATTTACACTGTGTTCACTATCTAAATCCCTTTATTAGCCACAATATGTCATTATTTTTCTTCATCGCTACTGACTAACCAAAAACCCACCTAATATAATTATAATGCGGATAACCAGACAAGTGTTAGATATTTAATGAGCTATTAAGACAATGACATGAAACAGTGAACTAGTGCATTCAAAGTTAATTTACGGTCTAGAATTTGACTCTGCATCACCACACATCCAGTTACTAGGGTGTCAGACATGTACTGTTACATATTCTTTCCATCTTGTAAATGAAACTTGTTTTGACATAATTTCATTTATAGTTCTACTGTCCAAGAAAAAAAAATCTGCAGTTCATGAAACAAATGGATAAGTGGTAAATAACTGGCCTGCAGAAACTTTTGACTGGTAGTGTAGATTAAAAAATATTGGAGGGTCCCTCGGAAGATTTGATGACCTTGGCAAGATGTAAATTAAATGAAATTGCTTCCTAGCTGTACGTCTTCCGATCATTTCAAGGACCAGGTTTGTAAGCTTTGTGATTGGCTGATTTTTTTTTACCCTGGTTTGTAGATGGTTAGGGGCTTAGGGCCTGGAATATTTCCAGTGCTGAAACATGGCAAACAATATATCAATGACATATGTTGCTATAGTCCTCAAGACCAGAGGTCCCCAACCATCGGGCCGCAGACCAGTATTGGTCCATGAGTCATTTGGTACCGGGCCGCACAGAAAGACTGAATAAAAATATTTTATTTATTCTCAAAGTCTGTCACGTGAGACGGTACATCAAAGATATTGCACAAGCTAGCAAATATTAGTAAAAAACAAACGCACCAACATCAAACACAACCGATCCGTGAAATATTGTTTTACATTAAACTTGTCCGTGGCGCAAAAAAGGCTGGGGCTGCTGCTCTAGGCGATGGTGTTGAAGGTGAAAGCCCTCAAGTCCTGTTGAACATGACCCTAATTTTCCATCAGTTCAATGATTTGCCTTTTGCAACATCATCAGGATCAAGCCAGCTGCCCATCCAGAATCCATTACTCTAATTAAATGGAGTAATGCATTCTGGATTTAATCTGCGTTTTCACTCTCCAGTTTTATTCCCTGAAAGTTTATTCTGTCGATCAGAGGACAGTATCAGAAACAACCTTATAAATATAAATGCTGTTACATGAAACATTTTTGCACCTTAAAACATAAACACAGTGACAAAATGTCCTGAAATAATTTGGTAAATATGAATATCTGTGAATAAACATCGGTCTATGTAAGTGAATGTCCCTGTCTCACTAACCAAATAAGTGACTCATCACTTGGCCATCTGAACTTCATCTGACGGTGTGAAACTGCGTATTTCATAACATTTGATGATGGATTGCTGTTTGCTTCTGCAGTGGAGATTAAATGGCCACCAAGTAAATATATAACCAATAACCAATGGAGTGTTTACAAATTACTCCAGTGTTTAAAATGGGCAATAAGGACAATAATTACCCCTTAAACTGGCTTTCGCTAAAGTTAACCAGTGTAACTATCTGTCTTGATTGTTTGTAGACTTCAGCAAAAGCCCCCGTAATATCTTGTCTCTCCAGTCCAGCTGCATTTCATATCTACTGACATAGTTTTGACTCATTTCTCCCCTTCAGGAACCTAAAGTGCATGTTGCAATTTGGCATTTGTACAATATTTAATACATCTTAGCTTTACTTGCAAAAGAAAAGTAAGTATATCAGCGTAACATGTGTTTTGCATAACAGGAGTGATGTCATTGTAAATCTCCTACTTTTTCTGTAGAGCTAGAGCTAAGACGTCGGGAGGATGAGTACAGATTCACAAGTAAGTGTTTGTTAAAGCCCATAACTTTCCTCTTATACTTTCTGTAATTTATCCAAACCTACAGGAAAAGCAAATCCCTCATACTTTCTTTAAGTTGATTTGATTAATTAATTTCTTTGTACAAATGCCAAAGAACTTTGTCCGTGTGTGCTTGTGTTTCCTTCATCTCATATAATTTCCATTGTTTATTTGTGGAAGGGTGTGGGGTGCGGGATGGGGTGGAAGGCAGGGGTCTGAGGGACAGGAAAGTTACATAAGGCAAAACGAGCTCCAGTTTCCCAACCAAGTATGGTACAAGTGAGTGTCCTAGTAACCCCCTTTTACTCAGGCTTTGGAGTAACGCAACCCTCTAGCAACAGCGCAAAAGGACATGCATTTCTAAATGATTACCACGAAGTGTCCTTATGATCACTTTTCTATACAAGAGACATATTATTTTTATGTGAGAATTGATTTTTTCACCTACAGTGTCATTGTAGACAGCTTCAGGAAATCCATGGTGATCTGTTGAGTGCTCTTATGTTCCTTTTGCATAATCTATCATTCTTTTCAATCTGTTTTTTTCTGTTCTTTTTAGCTGTTGGTATTTTTCCTCACTTCCCTCATCAGACACTTTCATTCACTTCATGTCTGCAGTAGTTTTTGCCACAGGAAATCCCTTTATATCCCCTCGCTGGCTCAGACATGCTGTCCATGCAACATTCAGTCCCTGGGGCTGTACGTTTGAAAGACACCAATGACAAAAGCTTTTGTCCTTTTGCCAGGAAACCTGTTGATAAAAGCCCCTGTATGTGCCAGAGGACCAAAAATAGATATGAGTCAAGGACCGTAAAGAATGAAGTAAAACATGCTATTTGCCAATGTGTAATTTGATGCCGTTTGCATCACTGGCAAATAATGTATTTCAAGAGTACACCGTGTGGAGATTATAATTATGACTGATGCTGCTTGTACTTATAAAATGTTGTATAAACACCTGCTTTAAGTTGGGTAGCAAAAGATTCACTCCCACTATGGTTTCTCACGAGGGCCGTATATGGTGGTGGGGGCTAGTGGGTAGGATACTTGCCTCTGGACCAAGAAGTCATAGGTTCGAATCCTACCTTCATCATACCACCACTGGGTTCCTGAGCAAGACCCTTAACCCCAAGTTGCTCTAGGGAGATTGCCCCCTGTAGTTAGGGAATGGGCGTCGCTTTGGATAAATGCATCTGCTAAATAATGTAAATGTATATAATTAACTAGGAGCAGCAAGATACCACTTGTTCATGTTGAATTTAGGTAATAAATAAATATATTAGGGTCCAATATAAAACTGTTTTGCGTAATGTCTTTGTATTGTTTGTTCCAGAGCTACTGCAGATTGCAGGGATTAGCCCCCATGGTAACGCTTTGGGAGCCTCCATGCAGCAGCAGGTGAACCAACAGGCTTCACAGGAGAGGAGAGGAGGAGACGTGCTCGACTCTAACCACACCGACATCAAACTGGAAAAGAGCAACATTGTGCTGCTGGGCCCCACTGGCTCTGGTCTGACTGAGATTCTTACTTTCACAGCATATGGCTCACAAATATCTCAGACTAGTGCATGCAGTACTAATTCAGTGATTACATAAATGCACTGTTGATACATTGTTATAGTAGGGATGGGCAATATGGCAAAAGTGTAATATTAGACTGCTTTAAGACATGTTACAAAATACGGTAAATTAAAATTGAGATATAACAAACACAATTTTTTTTTGCGAACAAGAAAAGGCAGAAGAGTAGAGCAAGTTTAGAGTGCTCCTGACTTCTGTTTTAAATGTGTTCCAGTGATTCTGCTCAGGAAAAACAAATGCCTCAGGGATGTGCAACAAGGTTTATATGATAAACCATGGAACTTGATAAGCATCTTAAAACCACTGCTGCTATGTTTTCATCACAGTTGGTTTAAAAAGTAAGAAGTGATGGAAAGAGAATATTTACAGTTCACTTTGCCATTGTTTTGCCTTCATGGATCTTGCCCGAGGATTCAGCTGGGAATTCTGACTTGGGTGACTGTATACGTTTTTGAATTTGAGGTCATATATTCCAGACTTTCGAGTACAATAGAAAGCGGCGTCGCATCCAGCTACTTATAATAATACACTTGGCAGTGAGACAAATAGTCTGCAACTGGCAGTTGACATAATTAACAACATTCATATCGCCTGTCCTTACTATGTAGATTTTACTGTGCTGTAGTAAGAATAATAAGTAGTATTTGTTTGTGTATGTTTTAGTTTGAACAGGCCAGTTCTCAGACAAATATACTTGTGAAACTGAGTCTCTGGCATTTGTGCTGCAGGCAAAACACTCTTGGCTCAAACTCTAGCCAAATGCCTGGATGTTCCTTTTGCGATCTGTGACTGCACTACCCTCACACAGGCTGGCTATGTGGGAGAGGACATTGAGTCGGTCATCGCTAAACTTCTGCAGGATGCCAACTATGTCGTTGAGAAAGCTCAGCAGGGTAAGAAGGGACAGGATCATTTGTATTATATATCTATATAATAATGTGTGTGTACACTGTTCTGTGCAAACTATTAAGGCACCCCTCATTTATGCATATTTTGCTTCCAAATGTCCAGACTTTCTTGTATTTTAATGTAGTCTTGAACAGTTCTCCAGGCTTCCTTGAAGGATTTTCAAAGTCTCTCATTTTCAGTCCAGTCCCTGATCCTGACCAGTTTCAGAGGAATGTTTTTTGTTTGTTAAGCCACACAGTGACCTACCTATAAATAATTCAAACGTAATAAAGCCATCAAAGGCCTGAACCAGAGAAGAAACAGGTGCAGATGATTCCAGATGTTCAGGCTGTTTGACAGGTGTAAAATAGTATTTTTACCTCAACAAGTGGATTTAAAACAAAATATAAAGAAATGAGGAGTGGCTCTGGGCTTTTGTGCTGCTTGTGTGTTTGTGTGTACATATATTTATTATTGTATTTGTATTTTTTTTTCTTACAGATTGCCTATTCTGAATGATTTTCTGATCCTTGGAAATATGTAGGTGGTGTACTGACTTCAGTTATTTCATTTGCAGGCATTGTTTTCTTGGATGAAGTGGATAAAATTGGCAGTGTGCCTGGAATCCATCAGCTAAGAGATGTGGGTGGAGAAGGAGTTCAGCAGGTCAGTCTTTCTCAGGCTTTGGGCAATAAAAACTGGTTAAAAGTGCAGTTGAGTCTCAATGTTTACCTGTTACACAAACACTTAAGTCACTTTTGTAGTTGTAAATACAGTTTCACTATCTTTAGTGTTAATATAGACCAGGGGTACCCACACTTTTTTGGCTTGCGAGCTACTTTTAAAATGACCAAGTCAAAATGATCTACCAACAATCAACCCTTGAACATATAATTATTTACACATATACGGAGTATACTTTATATTTAAAATATATATATATATATATTGTTTACCTTGCATAACAGCATGAACAAATATGGCAAAATACAGTTCTGTACATTTTTGCCATTAACTTACTCCGATGATGTCTTACACTGAATGGAATCAGCCAAAGTTGCATAGTCCGG